>CM062814.1:335256609-335740758 GCA_031772625.1 Pinus tabuliformis | reverse complement strand
TCTTTGCAATGCTTTAGGGTCTTATAAATTTCTAGATCTCAAGGTGATTGAGTATTTTGTATTTGTAATTTCATTTGTACATAATTTCAATATTCAAATGATTTCCACAAGATATGAAAATGAAAATGAAAAAGGGTATGTTAAAAAATAAATAATGAAGAAAAAAAAAAAGAAATAAGAACCCCACAAAAGAAAAATAGAAAAATAAACTGAAAGTGTTGCAAGTCTAAGTGCCACTACTGATAAGTTACTCCTTTTAACTCATTATCAAATAAGGTTGTGTGAAAATTGTTTTTGAATGCCACAATGACTAAAATTATGTTTAGGTCATACAATTTAATCATGATTGAACACATTTAAATTTATGTTCAATAGGATAGTGAATGAATATTTACCAAATAGTTTAATCTTGGAAATCAATAGGTAGTAGAAATAAAATTGATTCAACAGTTTAATCTGATTCAATGGTGAAATAAGTGATAGGATAAGGTAGATTTTCATAAAAGAAAAATGATTTGGGTCGCTAGTTTAAGTGCACCCTGCAAAGAAAGAAGAAAAAGTTAGCTTAGAAAAAGAATTGAAATACAAAGGGTAGGTAGAAGCACTGTGGTGGTTAGATGAAAAGCATGAATGTTTTATTCTAAGATGAATTTCAAATACATTTCATGTGCAAAGAAAGGCAAAAGGATTGAAGTTTTACTCTAAAGTCAAATAAATCAAATGATATTTTATATTTTATCCCCTATACCTAAAGTTTCAATACCCCAAATTCACCCCTCCCGCTCATATTTTCGTCCACTCCCCTACCCCACCATACACTCCAATCATTCCCCCGCATGCAATAAATATATTTCCTGACACCACCATATGCCCCATCACATCATGTTAATATCCCACTACCTCTCCTCTCCTCCCCGCCGACCTCTTAAAATCCGATGGCCCAAAGTACATTTCTTCCCCCCCCCCTCACCATCTGAACTTTACCATTTTGGGGGGGGGGGGTCCAAAATGGCACTATTCAAACCCACACCCACCACGAAATGTCACCACCATATGATTTCGCACCCACCACCCCCCTCCCCCCCCCCCCCCCACTGAAACCTTCAACTACCTTCCCACCCCCCCCAAAAAAAGTGGTTTATCTCCAAGTAAAACCACCGCCCTATCCGATGCGCTCCCGCAAGTCACCCTTCACCACGTCATCCACCTGCTACTTCACTAATCACCTCCGTTCCCTCCAAAATTAATCTATTAAGAAATTAAATGGTTTAACCGTTAATCCAACCGACCAGCGCCGCCATCGACAGAAAAGCCCATAACATTATAAAATCATCCTTTTGCTCATTAACCGTTACTAATTTTATACACTGCCATTGTCCTGTTACAAGAGAGCCAATTCAAGTTGCACCTGTTTCACCCAGCCGAGCATCATACCTACTAATTTACGTTCAATTCGGCTCCTGTTTTCTTGTTATCTTGAACTTAATTCTATTTCTACACCCTGTAAACTTGCATAATCAAGACACAATCTATGTTCTAGCCCTTTATCCAATCATTCCTCCAGAAAGACAAGGGACTAGAGGAACCTGTGAGTTCTCTGATCCACCCTCCCATTTATTTTCAACACATCCCTTTTGGAGACAGAGTATAAAATCCATGAAACACTCTGTGAATTTGATCTTTTTGAGATGTATTGTTGGCTTCGGGACAAGTTTATAGATAAATATGATTATTTTCAACAATAGGAATCCAATTTGCCCCACTATATCTCTCCCTGTACCCACAACAACCTGAATTTGTTAGGAAATGTCATGCATGTTATCTGCCTAGCCAAAGAGTTGTTATTGCCCCCACTAGAGAAATTCTATTCACCATGACTCCCCAAGCTATAGACCAAATGATGAAAGCTCCTACAGTAGAGAATGCCTCCCCTTTTTCCCATGAAGCACTTGTTGAATTGTATCAAAAACTGGACTTTGCTAAAAGAGCCAAAACCCTTGAAATTTTATTGACTGAAGATTCCCCATTGCCCAAGAAAATCCTCCCTATCCATCGTCCATTTTCCCTGAGAGAGCTAAGCAAATCATCATAGTGATATCCTACCTCCTTGGCTATTACTCATATCAGTGGGTATATGAGGAAATTATAGGATTTATTTCCATTTTGTTTGCAAATTCCAAGTCTTCAATCTTTTTAACTTTATCCAATTTCTTGTAGATTCTATCCATGATCATTTTATCAAATTCCAAACAAAGGAAGTATTCATATATGCTTCTGTGTTATTTTATATGTTTTTATATTTTTCAGGGAGACAACCTCAAGCTTTTCTTACAAAAGCTGGATGAAGAAGGAAATCAACAGTCAGTCATCTTCTAGACTACATTGGTGATCAAGGAACAAAAGGAATTTTCATACAGATGTTTGTACATCTAGCACTCAGTCTCCTAAGTAGTAGGACAGAGCAAAGAATCAGTGAAGAAATTAGGAAAGTTTTACAGTTATGATACCAAGTCTAGATAGAGGATTGTTACATTTATCAAAATTACATAGAGCTAAGGATATTTGGGTGTGAGCTTGCCCTTTACAAGCTTCCAGAATTCCTCCTAATGAGGATTTTTTCTCTAGAATACATCAGGAAAATTCTCAATATGGATGAGATTCACTTTGTAGCTACCAAGAATAAATCCTAATTCAAAATCAAAACACAAATACGGTCTTTCATTTGCAATAGCGGGGTAGCAAGGGGAGAAGAAGATAAGTTACTAAAAGAGATGCAATTTAGCCTTAATTTCACCTGGTCATATGATCCATTAGGGGACATCTCCAAGTTAAGGGAAGAGAACAAATCTACTGCTTATTTTCACATAGTCAGACAAGAGATTGAAATGTATAAAAACCAACTAGAGTGGACCGAGAACACTCTATAAGAGGTAGAGGAGTAGTTGGTGTCCACTTCAACAATATAGATTCCCATTACAAAAGAGAAAACAACAAAGAGAAGTAGAGAATAAGAGTCACCTTCAGTGACTAAGCTTTATAGTGAAGGCTTCAAAATCATGTACAGGAAGAAGGCCAAGTTACATTCCAAACCAAGCCTAAACAAGGATTTAGAGCAAGAGAATATTATCACTAGTAAGGAGCCACTTGTTTCCTCATTAGTGGGTGATCAGACTACACTTTATCCCACTACCTCGACAACTTCAGAAGATCAGCTATAGACCATGCAGACCAATACATCTACCACAGAGGGGACACAAAAGAGTATATTTGATATATTCAAGGAGATTAAAGTAAGAAATGAAGCCATGAAGATCAATACATACAATCAATTCTGGAAGTAGACTTCCAGCTCTCAAAGCAAACTATTGTCAGCCTCTGATTCAGAGAGAGTAAAAATGAAAATGGCCTTCCTTCAAGCACAGATCCCACAACCTAAGACAACATTAGATTACAAGAAGACATCATTTGAATTTGATGTGAAAGAAATACATCCCATTAACCAAATGGAGATGCTCAAGTAGATTGGACAAATGATTTCATCTACTCTCACTAACACTGTTATGAGTTTGTCTAAATTGTAGGTTACATTAGCCAATGTTCAATAACAATTGAAGATGGAGAAATTCTTTTCACTTGCCAAAGATACAAGGATCAAAGCTTTGGATGACTTGGTGATCAATGTAGGTTATGATCCTACAAATACCAATGTTGCAGAAGAGATCGTAAGGAAAAATAATACAGACATGGCAGCATTAAGGAAGCAGTTAAAATTACCAACCACAGAAGATCCTCTGGCCAAGGACATTGAAGAAATACGGTCACAGAATGTAGACATGATGAAGCTCATCATGGATCAGAGTCAAGTCAATCTTCTACAAGACCAGAAGTCAAAGACTAAAACTTTTCATGTAACAGAGCTACAGAGAGCTCAAAACGAGATAGAAGTATGGAGTAAATCAGTAACTGAGTCCTCTATTGGCCACACACTGGACCAAGTTAAATAAATTATCTGGAACAATATTATTGAAGTAATGGATGAAATCTGGACTTGTATCTAGATTATATTTGAGCAGAAAGAGTTGATGGAGAAAGCCAAGTAGACCATTTCCACTATCAACACTGAATTGGGAGAAATGCCTACCACTGCCAACAACATTATCAAATTTCTCAACTCTAAAAACAGATATGAATTGGATGATTTGGGATTACATGACAGAACAAAAACAATCTTAGAAGTAAAGAAATTTTTGACAAAGAAGGATTTTATTGTGCAGCTGACATAGAAATGTCACATTTTGGAGGTAGCATTTAACAGGTTTTTCACTAGAATAGAAGCATTGAATAAGAAGGGCCTGCCTTCTTTATTTGTAATCAATGACAAGCTGATGACCAGGGAAGACTATATGAAGAATTGAAAGACATTGCAAAGGATATGACCAAGTATTCCCACATTAAAGGTGCTATGACAGGGAGAGCTTTTTACGAAGCTATCAGTAGCATGAGTTTCATCCAGCATGAGATAAAGCACATTTTTGTAGTTAAACCCACATTTTCTTGGTATACCGAGGTAGATGAGATCTACCACAAAGTAACAAAAATTACCATTCCAGATGAGGAGTGGTGGGATAAACTATGTGAATTCCAAGATTAAAGAAAGGGCTAGTTTCACCAGCGCAACACCAAAATAGTGGCCACTCAGCAACTGTTCTCCACCAAAGCAGTGCTAGATGTCTAGATCACTTCACCAAATCACCTCCTTTGGCCAAATTATTTCATTTTTGTTAGTCTTGAAGTTAATAATACAATGCCATGTCAATAAGGAATTAATTGTAATCTTTTTTGCAAATTATGTTTAAATACTTCATTCAGTCGAAGTATTGAGAGTCGGTTCTTGATCATTGTAACTCTTTTTATCAAGTTCTTTACGTTTTCCATGCTGCTGGAGCATCATTAATAAAAACACTCTTCACAGGATACTCGTGTTATGATATACTGGTGATGTCTTTCTTAGTGTAATTGTGTTTCCATTGTTATTCCCTGTATGTTTATCATCTGAAATCTAATTTTAAACGAGGAGATGTGAAAAATAAGTTATGTTACTGAGCACCTTATTTAGACTGTGTTTAAAATCTGTATTTTTCTTCTAAAGTCTGATTGAGAAATTCTTAAATGCTTTTCAATCACTAATGAATCACACCTCTTCTCCAATCCATAATTTGATTTAAAGGTCTAGTAAATGTAACTAGATTGCCCTGTGATTACTCTTTTGAACTTTTGATGCAACATCCATCTTTATTTGACTCCATAGCCCAATGGAAAGAAAGTAATTTGATCAGATCAACCAACCAACCAATCAAACAAATTCAAACAAACAACCAAGCATAATCATAACTAGCCTAAAATCAACTTAAAAACCAAGCTAAATCATAAAGAGAGATCCCTCTCTGAAGCTGGCAGGGCTAGATCCCAGCTTCAAAAGTGGTTTGATGTTGCCCAATATATTTACTCCCTCAACATAAAAAATATAGAATGATAACACAGTGGCGACCATACTGGGGAATGAATACATTTTAATCCAAAAAATTATTATTCCCTGGTTTAAAATCAGTATTTCGGTAAGCAATTGTTGTATCAACATGAAATACATGATCTAAGGTTGTTTTTTGTAGATATCAGCTAGATTATAGATTCTGATTTTGAGTTTTGCGTGATGATTTTCCATAACCCTGGCTCCTAAAAGAATTTATCCTAGGTATCATCCTGATCCCATCCCTGCTAAAATTATATATGACCCTAGGAAACTAATAAGAAAGAAAAGATTTACCGAGAGTCAAGCTAGTAATAGTCCCTTGTCTAGATTCAATTCTCCTCTGGAAAATACCCCTTTGTCAAGGTCTAATTCTCTCCAAGAGAAATTTGAAACTTTACAAGACATAGAATTGGATTTTCCCTTTCAGCAAAGTTTGTTTAAATCTATGTCTAAGGCTTTTATAGATCAAACTGTCATAGATAAATCCATACTGCAACCATATGTACCCCAAACCCAAGACCTTGAAACAGATCTTGATCTAGAATCTTTACAACAGTTTGAAAAATTACAAGGTCTGGTTTCAGTGTTGGACCAAGCCATAGAAGAATATTTTATTCAACAGTCTATTAAATTATCTTCTTTAACTATTGCAACAACCTCCTTGTCTAGTCAGTCATCTCAGTCTGTACATTTATAGCCTCCCAGTCCTACTCATTCTGTAGTTTCAACTTCCCTACCTCTGGTTTCTCAAACTACTATACCTACTATCCCTATAGTTATCCAAACTACACCTCCACTAGGTCCATCCTCAACTCAATCTACCAAGATAGTTATGGTAGGAAGGTATGCACCCTTGGTGTTACCAGGCCAGCTAAATGATATGCCTGCAGATTATCCATCCAAAATTGTGACCTTTGATAATACTGGTGCTTATACTACCCAAAAACATGTGGATAGGATGAATGATGTGTTTGACCTCCAAGAAGTGGATGAAGCCGATGTTAAAATGAGATTGTTTGCCCAGAGCTTAGGAGGTGATGTGAAGAAATGGTTTAGGGGTTTACCTGCAGGAAGTATAGCCAACCTTGCTGCTTTCCATCAAGATTTTTTAGCTAGATGGGAGATCAAGAAAAACCCACTTCAACTCCTAAACTAATATAAAAGGTTAAAAAGAAAACCAAATGAAACTGTGGAAGAGTATTGTGAAAGATTCAATACTATTTACAATGCCATCCCACAAGACATCAAGCCCTCCCCTGGTCTATCTCTAATTGATTTCCTAGATGGTTTAGATGTAGATATGGAATATCAACTTAGGGAAAGAGACCCGGAAACTTTGGAAGAAATGAAAGAAAATGCAATTAAAGTTGAAGCCAACATCCTGGCCAAAAAAGCCAAACTGAAGTCTAAACGCAGAGTAACCATAAAAGAAGAACCTTCTACCTTTATTGTTGACCATAAGATTGAAAACCTAGTCAGAGTAGTGAATCAAATGACACAAAGAGTGAGAATCAATGACCAAAATAAAGCAAGAGAAAGCCAAGATTTCCAACAAACCAGAAACCAAAACTTTGGAAGAAATATTCCCCAAATTAAACAAAGAGAGAAAAAGGGACCAGATCAGTGGATTCGACCTCCTTTTCAGGAAAATTACACAGATAATGAGGGTAATATTGTGGGAGATTTGGATGATAAAAAAATTAATTTGTTAGGGATAAGTGATTATGAAGCAGTTGTCCTCACTCAGGAGGATAAAGAACATTTTCTTATAGCCAAACTGAAATGGATTCTGAAGAGTCAGAGGAATACAAACAAGGATTCGAAAATGCCATAATGGAATTCCATAGGTGGTATAATCTTAGAAGTAAGAAAAATCAAGATACTGCAAATAAAAATAATGTTGAAAATATTGTCAAAAGGGTCTCTGATTCTGATCCCAAGAAAACAATAGAAAATCCCCCTAAGAAAACCATAGAAAATCTTGGAAAGAAGCCAACAGAAGCTACTATGAAAAAGGAAATTGATACTTCTTCTAGAAATACTCAAACTGATCTACCTTCTACCAACCAACAAACTGAACTGGCCACAAAAATAGTTGCTGATAAGTCTGATTTTTCAAATTTGCTCAAAAATCAAACACCATTTATTATAGATAATGAACTTGCAAAGCCAAAAATTTCCATCCCCTTAACTGAATTAATCAACAAGAATGTATACAGGACTTAGGTCCTGAAGGCATTAAACATAGGGGAGAAAATTGATGATGTAAATTTGAGTGATGATCAGCTTGAGCTCCTGTTTGGGCCAGAAGTAGAAGGTAAACCACAAGAAGGAGCAGTTCCTCCATTTTATGTCAGTTTAAGTATTCATGATAAAATTCTCCACAATGCTATGCTAGATTCAGGTGCATCCCATTATTTAATGCCCAAGGCTATCATGGAAATACTACAACTTGACATTACTAGACGATACAAAGATTTTTATTCCTTTGATTCTAGCAAAGTTAGATGCCTAAGCCTTATCAAAGACCTGTGTGTTACTTTAGCCCAAATCCCTGCTAAAAGTCTAATGATAGATATAGTGGTTGCAGACATTCCCCCAAAGTATGGCATGTTGTTGTCACGCACATGGGGAGAAAAATTACAAGGAACCCTACAAATGGACATGAATTATGCCACTATACTAGTGTTTGGTCAACAAAGAAGGCTGTATAGGGAAAATTTAATGAATTATATGGTCAGCAGTCAAGATAAACCACATAACTACCCTCTTTACTTTGCTCATTCTGACCTAGACTCTTTCATTCTTTACAATGATGAAGGCATTGATGCACAAGTTACTCAGGCATAATCTAATGAAATTGATGAAAAACATGACAATCAAACACTAATTCTGCAACAAAACACTGAAATTGAACTTTTTTGGAACATGAGCTTTGATGGCTCTTGTAGCAAAGTAGGTTCCGAGGTAGGTGTTTGGGTCTCCAATTCAGGGAACAATCATGTAAAAGGTCATTCCTATAAACTCAATTTTCATTGCACCAATAATATAGTAGAATATGAGGCACCTTTTTAGGATTGCAATTATTGAATAAGTTGGGTGCTAAAAGAATTGTTGTTCATGGGGACTCTAAATTAATTGTAAGACAAATCTAGGGAGAGTATGCTACCAAACATCCTAGGATGAGAGCCTACATAAATTTTGTGCTTGATTGTTCTAGGAACTTTTGAAGAATATGATCTTATTTTTATTCCCAGAAATCAAAATGTCTTGGCTAATGGTTTAGCTTTTTGAGCTAGCACAAGAAAATGCCTCACCCCAACAAACAATATACAGTGGAGGTTAAATATTGTCCAGCTGTACCTGACAATATGAGACATTGCTAGGTATTTTGAAGTGACAAAGAAATTGAAAGATTTTTGCAATCCAAGGATGAGTATGAAGAACAACATAGATTCAGAGTGTGAAGTAGAAAATCAGATTGTTGAATATGTTAGTATAGATAAACAACTTGATGATTTTGATGTAAATATTTCAGTCAATAAAGATGTACATAAATTAGAATTGCATGAAATAGACCCAGAAAAAGAAGAATTTGAAGTACTTCAGCTTAAGGATAATGTTATGCCTAGGGGTTTAGTTCCATTAGAAGAAATTTTGATTTTAATGATGTAGAAAAAAAGCCAAAAATGGAACCCACAAGGGAAGACATAGAAGAATGAAATATAGGTAGTGAGAAGAATCCCAAAATGATAAAACTCTCAAAATCACTTCCTATTGTCACAAAACAATGATACATAGCCCTTTTCAAAGAATTCATAGATGTCTTTGCCTGGAGTTATGAGGACCTAAAAGCATATGACACTAGCATCATACAACATAAAATCCCAATCAAGGAAGATCAAAAACCATTTAAGAAAAAACTTCGTAGGATAAATCCTATCCTAATGCCTTTGATTGAGAAAGAAGTAAAAAGGATGTATGATGCTAAAATTATACTTCCCCTTAGATACTCTAAATGGGTGTCTAACATTGTGCCTACTAGAAAGAAAACTGGAGAAATCAGATTGTGTATTGATTTTAGAAATCTTAATAAGGTATCCCTTAAAGACAACTACCCTTACCTAAAATGGATCATATATTGCAAAAGGTAGTAGGGTCTAGTAGGATTTCCTGTTAGATGATTTCTCAGGTTATAACCAAGTCTTAGTGCATCCTGATGATCAGGACAAAACTGCTTTCACTACACCATAGGGCACTTTCATGTATGTGAAAATTCCCTTTGGATTAATGAATGAAGGAGCCACTTTCCAAAGAGAAATGGATATTGTCTTTGCTGATGAAATTGGCCATTTTATTGTGATTTATCTAGATGACATTATTGTGTATTCTAAAATTGATGAGGAACACTCAGCACATCTAAGAAGAGTGTTTGAAAAATTTAGGAGGTTTGGCATCTCTCTCAATCCTAAAAAGACATTGTTTGGCCTTGAGGAAGAAAAACTTCTTGGTCACATTATTTCCAAGGATGGAATTAGGATTGATCCCAGTAGAATTGAAGCAATATTAAAAATCAGTCACCCAATAAATATCAAAGAGCTTCAATCTTTTATGGTAAAATCAATTTCCTAAGGATATTCATTCCAAACCTGCTAGAACTTATTAGAAACATAAAAAACATGCTAAAAAAGGATTCTGAAATCAAATGGAGTATTCAAGCTAAACAATTCTTTGACTTAGTTAAACAAGCATTGACAAAAGCACCATTGCTCATCAGCCGATATTTTAAAAAAGATTTCATAATTTTCTCTTTCGGTTTTGAACACACTATTGCAGTAGCCTTACTGTAGAAAAACAGTCAAGGCTTTGAAAAACCTATTGCATTCTTTAGTAAATTTTTAAGAGATGCATCTTTGAAATACAACATTATGGAAAAATTGGCCTTTGCATTTGTTAAAGCAATAAAAAATTTTAGAGTATATATTTTACATTCCTATATTATTGCTTATGTACCTAATGTAGTGGTTAAGTACATTTTGACACAAAATGGACCTGATGGAAAGTGAGGCAAATGGATTGCTGTCATTTTGGAATACAACTTAGAAATCAAGCCCACCAAGTTAATCAAAGCTCAGGGACTAGCCAAATTGATGGTGAGTCAAATTTCCATGCTTTGGACATTAACTTGATTGATTCATTAGATAATCAAGAGGAACATGTGAGTCCAAAAATTGATGAGCCATTTCTGAACTCACCCCAGTATGCATACTTGCTTTATGTTTTATTTAATTTAAATGCTCCTCCTAGTTTGAAAAAAATAAAGGCAATATTTCTGAAGTTAAAAGCAATTAAATTTTGCGTTATAGATAATGTCTTGTATTGGAAAGATGTTGGGGAATTTTACTTAAATGCTTGTTGAAGGATGATGCAGATAAAGTTATGTAGGAATTCCATGAAGGAGATTGTGGTCGAAATCTTTATTGGAAAACAACTGCCAATAAAATACTTAGAGCTGGTTTCTACTGACCTACCCTTTTCCTTGACATTCACAAACAAGTCACCGCATGTCATAAATGCCATATTTTTTAGGGAAAGAGAAAATTGTTTCCCTTGCCATTAAAGCTTATCTCTGTTGAAAGCCCCTTCTAGCAATGGGGATTGGATTTCATTGGTGAAATTGATCTCTCTTCCTCTACCCAACATAAGTGGATTCTTACAGCCACTGACTACTTTACCAAGTGAATAGAGGCCACCCCTTCCAGAGCTGCCACTAATGTTGTCATTATTAAATTCCTTCAGACTAATATCCTCTCCAGATTCAGATGTCCTAGAAAACTCATCACTGATAATGTTGCAGCCCTCAAATCTAAAAAGATGGTTGAATTCTACCATAAATACCACATTAATTTGGGACATTCAAGCTTATTACCCTCAGGGTAATGGGTTAGCTGAATCCTCAAATAAAATTTTGGTAAACATCATAAAAAAGTTGTTAGAAGACAACAAAAAGTCTTGGCATAACAAGTTTATGAATGCACTTTAGCCTGACAAACTTACTACAAAAAAATCAATTGGCATGTCACCATACCAATTGGTCTATGGGATGGATGAAGTTTTTCCATCCTCCATAGGAATTCTAATCATGAAGATCATTCAAAAACTGCAAGATGAACCCAATGATGTACAGAGAAGGATTAATCAAACTATCCAGTTGCAGCAGTCCATGGAGGAAGTATACAACAGGACCCAAGTGATTTAAGAAAATGTTAAAAAGATATTTGACATAAGAACAAAAGTTGATGACTTTAACATTGGGACCAAGTTTTGAGATGGGATTCTAGGAGAGAAGACAAAGGCAAACATGGCAAGTTTGATAATCTTTGGAATGGGCCATATACTGTTCATGATTTCAGGGGAAATAATGTGTTCTACCTTAAGGGCCTAGATGGAGCAAAGATACTTGGAGGTCCTGTTAATGGCAGGATGTTGAAGCAATACTTTTCTTAGCCTACATATTTTCTTTTTATTATTATAAATATCATAGTCTTTATGGTTTTGATTGGGTAACTTATTAACAAAGGTTGAAGCCTGTAGTGAAGGCCCTAAGACTGGATTGATGAGCTACCAATAGCATCTTAAACAGCAAAGAAATCAGATGAAGACATTACAGAAATGGAGTACTCAAGGATATTGATCATATGTTCTTGATACTTCACTTGGAGAAGTGCCATCCCCAACTCGATCCACTGTTAGGGTCATATAAATTATAGGATCTCAAGGTCATTGAGTATTTTGTATTTGTAATTTCATATTGTACATAATTTCAATATTCAAATTATTTTCAAAAGATATGAAAAAGAAAATGAAAAGAGGGTATGTTAAAAAATAAATAAGAAAGAAAAAAAAAGGAAATAAGAACCCCACAAAGGAAAAATAGAAAATAATACTGAAAGTGTTGCAAGTCTAAGTGCCTCTACTGACAAGTTAGTTATTTTAACTCATTATGAAATAAGGTTGTGTGCAAATTGTTTTTGAATGCCAATGACTAAAATTATGTTCAGGTCATACAGTTTAATCATGATTGAAGACATTTAAATTTTTGTTCAATAGTGTTGAGGCAAATTAATTACCTATTATTTAATTGTCAACCCGGGTGTTTCGTAAAACTTGCGAAGCATGTGTGCACTATATATGCTAGAAATTAACTTCCAATTTAGATCAATCTAACTACGAAATCAAATAATGAAAAAACAAATTCACCTATTCTAATTCAACACTCAATTCAAAATAAATTATAGTACAATTATAGTACAGTGCACGGAATTGGAATCTTAATCTTTCAATATTGCAGGAACTAAAAAGCACACCACTCTTTCAGAAATGAAAGCAAAAACAATCATTCTTAACCTCTCACACAAGAAAAGATATGAAAGCAAATAAAAACAAATGCTCTTAACTTCTAGGTAGAAAGCAAATAAAAACAATCACTCTTAACCTCTCACATAGGAAAAGATATGAAAGCAAATAAAAATAAATTCTCTTAACTTCTAGGTAGAAAGAAAATAAAAACAATCACTCTTAACCTCTCACATAGGAAAAGATATGAAAGAAATAAATCTTAATCTATGAAAGTAATAAATATTAATCTATGAAAAAGAATAAATCTCACACACTGTAGGTGGCCAATCCAAAAGCAAGAGAGATGGCAGGTTGAGAGGCTCCAAATGCAAGCATAACCAAATCAAGGTGAACATCATCCTATTGACAACCTCTATCTATCCATCAGTTTGAGGATGGAAGGCTATGGACTTAGTCAGTTTGGTGTACAGCATCAACCAGAGACTGGACCAAAATGTACTGAGGAACCTGCTGTCCCGATTTGAGATGATAGACTGTGGGATCCCAAAGTGTACCCACATTCGTTCAAAGAATATTTTGGTAGTGGCTTCTGTTGTGATATTCTTCTTGCAGGTCACCTAATGGCAATCTTCGAGAATCTGTCAACAACCACAAAAACACAGTCGTTTCCATGCTTAGTGGAAGGAAGGCCTGACATGTAATCCATGGAGATTGATTCCCAAGGTCAAATAGGGGTAGGCAGCGGGGTATAGAGGCCTTGCTTCTTGATGGTTGGTTTGGCAATAGCGCAGGCAGTGCATGATCTGATGTATTCCCAACATCGTGTCAAAGATTCAGCCAATAGAAATACTTTTACAGTACTGCCACTGTTTTCTTGACCCCGAAATGCCCAGCAGCCCAACTATAGTGTGCTTCCCAAATCATCTTGGCACACTCACTTGAAGGAACACAAAGGTGACCTAGGTGGCATAACAGGGCATCCTCGAGGTGAAAATCTAGAACATGTTGACCCTCCAAGAGTGTCTAGTATGTGTGGCCGAATTCTAGATCACTTTTGTAGAGAAGTGGCCAATTAGAAGTCTCATGCCCACAAGAGTTGACCACGGTGGTTAACGCCATGATCGGTGGTCGACTGAGGAAATCTGCAACATTATTGGTGTTGCCCTTCTTATAATTCATATTCAAATGGAACTGTTGCAGATATGTGGACCACTTCTGATGGCGATCATTCTGCAATTTCCCTTGGGTCTATATGAACTGCAGGGGTCGATGGTTTGTGTGGATGACTGTTTCCTTCCCCAAAATGTAATGCCTCCATTGTCGATAGGCTTGCATAATGGAATACATCTCTTTGTCATAAGTGGGATACTTTTGGACTATGTCTGAAAGTGTCTCACTGTGATATGCCACTGGATGCCTGTGTTGAGTAAGGACTGCCCCAATAGCATAGTCAGAGGTATTTGTCTTGACCTCAAATGGTTGTTGCAAGTCTGGTAATGCGAGCACTGGTGCTGAGCAGAGGAAATATTTCAACTCTGTGAATTCCTTCTGTTGAGATTCAGACCAAAAGAATTTTTCTTTCCCTCCTCCTTTGGTGACAGGACTCAAGGGCCAAGTGATATGAGAAAATCCCAACATGAACCTGTGGTAGAAGTTGGCAAGACCTAGAAAGTTGCGGAGCTCTGTCAGAGTGGTTGGAGATGGCCAATCCCGAATGACTTGGATCTTGGATGGATCCACATGCACCCCCTGTTCATTAATAATGTATCCTAGATATTGAACCTGGGTCATGCCAAAAGTGAATTTCTCCAAATTGGCACATAACTTCTGTTGCCGCAGTGTTTGGAGAACATGTCGAATGTGGTGGAGGTGCTCTTCCCAACACTAGCTAAAGATCAGGATGTCATCCAAGTATACCACTACAAAGGAGTTGGTGAATGACCATAAGATGTCATCCATTATCCTAATGAAGGTTGCAAGAGCATTCGTCAATCTGAAAGGCATAACCAACCATTCGAGAAGGCCCTCCTTGGCTTTGAAGGCAGCCTTCCACACATCGGAGGGTTTGATTGGTACCTGGTGATATCCTGACTTTAAATCGATCATGTTGAAATAGTTTTCCCCCTTCATTTGGTCCAGGAGGTCATCAATCCGTGGGATTGGGTACCTATTATGGACAGTGATCTTGTTCAGTGCCCGATAGTCAATGCAGAGTCTCCAAGTCCCATCCCTCTTATGTACCAACACGATCGGGCTCCCACAGAGAGATGAACTTGGATGAATGTGACCTTTCTGCATCAGCTCCTGAATCTGCCTCTTGATTTCATCATTCTCCAGAACGGAGTGCCGATAGATTGGTCCATTGGGTAGCGGCGCACCTGGGGTCAAATCGACAGAATGCTTGACCTGACAGTGCAAAGGAACCCCTGCAAGGGAGGTGAAGATGTCCTCGTACTCCTTCGTGACCTTGTCCATCTGTATTTGTCGTGCGGAGGGGCCCTATCTAGAGGTTGTGGCCACCATCTTCTTCTTTCCTTGAGGGTGTATCATCAGGAAAACAAATTTCCGGCTTTGGAAATGAGCTTACTACATTGTTTTGCAGTAACCAAAGAGATGGTGGTAGGCAGTGCTACCTCTGGTATCCTGTACAACTTATTTCCCAAAGTAACATTAACAGCATGGGGCCTTGATTCATACACAACATGTCGCTCCCACAAGTATGGTTGTCCTAATAATACATCACAAACTTCAAAGGGAGCAATGTCACACAATACCTCATCTATGAAGGGCTTGATGTTGTATGGAAGGTGACACTGCTGGCTCACGCGAAGATCCCGTCCTTGGTGAAGCCAGCCGATGGTGTACGGTTGTAGATTTGCTATGGTCGATAGCCCAGCCACTTCATGACCTCTGCCGAAAAGAGGTTCTTTTGGCTCCCGCTATCGACAATGAACTGTAGTGGGGAGACCTTTACCCACATCTGGGAGTGGAAGAGATGCTCCTCCTCCTCTGGATCTTTGGGTTCCTCATTCTGGATCTTCGTGGTGGCAATGGTGGCATTGGGATTTTCATTGATAATCTGCTTCCCTTTGTCATTCCCCTTGTCGAGTTCTGACTTAGATTCCTGAAACCTTTAGCTCAGCCACTAATGACTGCTTGGCCCGACACTCACTTGTGTTGTGAGTGGATCTCTTATGGAACTCACACCACTTTCCCGTGTCCTTTTTTATCTTCGCAGTGTTGTTCTTTGCTTACAGCTTTGGTGGGTTGTCTTGGGCTACCCCGCGTTGGCTTTGTCCTTTGTTCTGCAATTTGGGGGCACCTTTCCCTTGCTTTGGATTCACAAATCCAAAGTCTCACTTCTTCTGTTTAAACTTTTGCTCGACCTTGACAGCATATCGGTATGTCATGCCCAGTGAGGAGATGTTCAGGAATTCTATTTATTCCTAGATATACTTGTGCAGGGAGCCACGATATTTGAGTACCAAATGTTGCCTTGAATCCTTGATACCCAACTTTCTGCGAAGGGTATGGAAAATATTGGTAGACTATGGCACGTCTTGGTCCCTTCCTTACCACAGCGTGGTCCACTTTATGTATTGATCCTCATAGCTTCCAACAGGGTAGTACTACTCCTTGATGGCATCCCGTAATGAATTCCAAGTGGGTGCGGCTAAAAATAATGAACCTGTACTTTCATCCTTCTGCTCACAGTAGGTTTCCCACCAGTCCTTGAAGTGGGGGGTTGCTTTGAGAAGAGCGAAAATAATCTTTTTCGAACTGGAAAAAACATGAACAAAAAAATAACCCTCTAATAGATTTAACCATTTATCCATAGCATCTGCGTCTATCTGACCCTCGAATATAGGGATTTCAAAATTAACTTGTACCTTAAATGGTGTGGCATTTCTAGAGTAGCTATTGGAAGCCGATGCGTCGCCCCTTTGTCGCTCGAGGGCTTCTACGAGCAAGATTTTGGTAGGATCTCCTACCCCCTCATCTTTCTTTTTATCTACCATGGGAGGCCGTTGGGATTTGCGAGGCTGGTCTTGCAAAGGTTCGACAAGTTCAAGCCCTAACTCCTTACATGCCGACCTCGTTGGGGACATGCAAAGAAAAACAGAGAAAAAGTAGACCGCTTTGATGCCACTAATCCAGATTTAAATAGGAATGCAACAAATTACAGAGATAACCATAAACAAAGTGATGCAGCAGAAATAATACTTCATTTAATTAATGTAAAATACTGAAATATGCCTACAGACAGAAATGGAAATAAACCAGCTAGGGCGATGGTAGCTTATCTTTGAGAAGAGATCTGGTGGCTACATGCCTTTGAACTCTATTACAATGAGGCTCGAAGGCCTATTTATTGTTGAGAAACAATGGAAATCCATAAACATCCAAAAATGTAACCCTAGAAGATGAAATGCCAAATTGTGGGCCCTGTGTGGGTAAATTGGTACATCAACTTCCCAGGGTCATAACTTTGGCATACAATCTCCGTTTGACATGCACAATATCTCGTTAGAAAGATCTATCTGAGAACTACAACTTTGGGAAGAGTAACATGGGACATTGGACCCATGTTTCTCCTATTTTTTCCAAAAAACATCATTTAGGGCCTCAAAATGGCTCTGGAAGTTCAGGACCCGAAAAATTGCTAAAAATAGTGAACTGTGCTACAATTAAGGAAACTGAAAAGCTAAAAGAAACAATGGTGGGGATCCAAGTGGACTTAGTGGGTGGCCACCGATATCCACCTGGATCACATGGGGAGCAAAATTACAAGGAACCCTACAAATGGACATGACTTATGAAACTATACCAGTGTTTGGTCAACATAGAAGGATGTATACGGAAACTTTAATGAAGTATACGGTTGATAGTCAAGATAAACCACATAACTATCCTCTTTACTCTGTTCATTCCGACTGGAATATTTCATTCTTTACAATTATGAAGGCATTGATGCACAGGTTACTCAGGCAGATAATGACATTGATGAAAAACATGACAATAAAACACTAATTGTGCAACAAAAAACTAAAACTGAACCTTTTTGGAACATGATCTTTGATGGCTCTTGTAGAAAAGAAAGTTCAAGGGGAGTTGTTTGGGTGTCCAATTCAGGGAAGAATCATGCAAAAGGTCATTCCTATAAACTCAATTTTCATTGCACCAATAATATAGCAGAATATGAGGTACTTCTTTTAGGATTACAATTATTGAAGAAGTTGAGAGCTAAAATAATTGTTGTTCATGGGGATTCTAAATTAATTGTAAGACAGATCAAGGGAGAGTATGCTGCCAAACATCTTAGGTTGAGAGCCTACATAAATGTTGTGCTTGACTTTCTAGGAACTTTTGAAGAATATGATCTTGTTGTTATTCCGAGAGATCAAAATGTCTTGGCTAATGGTTTAGCTTTTCCAACTAGAACATGTAAAATTCCTCACCCCAACAAAAAATATAGAGTGGAGGTTAAACACCGTCCAGCTGTACCTGACAATATGAGACATTGGCAGGTATTTGGAACTGACAAAGAAATTGAAAACTTTTTGCAATCCTAGGATGAGTATGAAGAGTACAACATAGATTCAGAGTGTGAAGTAGAAAATCAGGTTGTTGAATATGGTAGTATAGATAAATAACCTGATGATTTTTATGTAAGTATTTCAGTCAATAAAGATGTAAATAAATAAGAATTTCATGAAATAGACCCAAAAAAAGAATAATTTGAATTACTTCAACTTAAGGATAATGTTATGCCTAGGGGTTTAGTTCCATTAGAATAAATTTTCAATTTTAATGATGTAGCAAAAAAGCCAAAAATGGAACCCAAGGGGCAAACATAGAAGAATGCAATATAGGTAGTGAGCAGAATCCCAAAATGATAAAAATTTCAAAATCACTTCCTATTGTCACAAAACAATGACACATAGCCCTTTTCAAAGAATTCGTAGATTTCTTTGCATGGAGTTATGAGGAACTAAAATCATATGACACTATTATCATACAACATAAAATCCCAATCAAGGAAGATAAAAAACCATTTAAGCAAAAACTTCGTACGATAAATCTCGTCCAAATGCCTTTGATTGAGAAAGAAGTAAAAAAGATGTATGATGCTAAAATTATACTTCCCCTTAGATACTCTAAATGGGTGTCTAACATTGTGCCTACTAGAAAGAAAACTGAAGAAATCAGATAGTGAATTGATTTCAAAAATTTTAATAAGGTATCCCTTAAAGACAACTACCTATTACCAAAAATGGATCATATATTGAAAAAGGTAGTAGGGTCTAGTAGGATTTGCTTGTTAGATGGTTTCTCAAGTTATAACCAAGTCTTAGTGCATCCTGATGATTAGGACAAAACTGCTTTCACTACACCATGGGGCACTTTCATGTATGTTAAAATGCCCTTTGGGTTAATAAATGCTGGAGACACTTTCCAAAGAGCAATGGATATTGCCTTTGCTGATAAAATTGACCATTTTATTTTGATTTATCTAGAATACATTACTGTCTATTCTAAAACTGATGAGGAACACTTAACACATCTGAGAGGAAAAATGTAGGAGGTTTGTCGTCTCACTCAATCCTAAAAAGACATCGTTTGGCATTGAGGAAGGAAAAATTCTTGGTCAAATTATTTCCAAGGATTGAATTAGGATTGATCCCAGTAGAATTGAAGCAATATTAAAAATCAGTCACCCAAGAAATATCAAAGAGCTTCAATCTTTTATTGGTAAAATCAGTTCCTAAGGAGATTCATTCCTAACCTAGCAAAACTTCTTAGAAACATAACAAAAATGTTAAAAAAGGATTCTAAAATAAAATGGAGTATTGGGGCTAAACAATCCTTTGACTTAGTTAAACAAGCATTGACCAAGGCACCAATGTTCATCAGCCCAAATTTTACGAAAGATTTCAAAATTTTCTCTTTCGCTTCTGAACACACTATTGCAGCAGTCTTACTGCAAAAAAAAAAAAAAAGTGAAGGCTTTTAATAGCCTATTGCATTCTTTACTAAATCTTTAAGAGATGCATCTTTGAAATACAACATTATGGAAAAATTGGCCTTTGCATTGGTTAAAGCAACAAAAGGTTTTAGATTATATATTTTACATTCCCATATTATTTCTTATGTACCTAATGTAGTGGTTAAGGACATTTTGACACAAAATGGACATGATGGAAAGCGAGGTAAATGGATCGTTGTCATTTTGGAATACGACTTAGAAATCAAGCCCACAAAGTTAATCAAAGGTCAAGGATTAGCCAAATTGATGGTTGAGTGAAATTTCCATGCTTTGGAGATTAGGTTGATTGATTCATTAGATAATCAAGAGGAGTAGGCAACTCCACAAATTGATGAGGCATTTCTGAACTCACCCTAGTATGCAAACTTGCTTTATGTTTTACTTAATTTAAATTCTCCTCCTAGTTTGACAAAAAGAAAGGCAAGATTTCTTAAGTTAAAAGAAGTTAAATTTTGCGTTATAGATAATGTCTTGTATTGGAAAGATGATGGGGGCATTTTACTTATATGCTTGTTGAAGGATGATGTAGATAAAGTTATGCAGGAATTCCATGAAGGAGATTGTGGTGGACATCTTTATTGGAAAACCACTGCCAATAAAATCCTTAGAGATGGCTTCTACTAGCCTACCCTTTTCTCTGACATTCACAAACAAGTCACCTCATGTCATAAATGCTAGATTTTTTAGGGAAAGAGAAAATTGTCGCCCTTTCCATTAAAGCCTATCTCTGTTGAAATCCCCTTCTGGAAATGGGGATTGGATTTTAGTGGTGAAATGCATCCCTCTTCCTCTGCCCAACATAAGTGGATTCTTACAGCCACTAACTACTTTACCGGGTGGATAGAGGCCACCCCTTCGAGAGCTTCCACTGATGGTTTCATTATAAATTCCTTGAGACTAATATCCTCTCCAGATTTTGGCTATCCTAGAAAAATCATCACTGATAATGTTTCAACCTTCAAATCTAAAGAGATGGTTGAATTATGCCAAAAATACCACATTACTCTGGGAAATTCAACAGCTTATTACCCTTAGGGTAATGGGTTAGCTGACTCCTGAAATAAAATCTTGGTAAACATCATAAAAATGATGTTAGAAGACAACAAAAAGTCTTGGCATAACAAGCTGGTCAATGAACTTTGGGCTGATAAACTTACTACTAAAAAATCAATTGGCATGTCACCATACCAATTGGTCTATGGGATGGATACAGTTTTTCCATCCTCCTTAGGAGTTACAGTCATGAAGATCATTCAAGAAGTGCAAGATGAACCCAATGATGTACAAATAAGGATTAATCAAACTAACCAGTTGTAGTAGTCCAGGGAGGAAGTATACAATAGGACCCAAGTTATTCAAGAAAATGTTAAGAAGATCTTTGACAGAAGAACAAAAGCTGATGACTTTAACATTGGGGACCAAGTTTTGAGATGGGATTCCAAGGGAGAAGAAAAAGGAAAACATGCCAAGTTTGATAATCTTTGGAATG
This sequence comes from Pinus tabuliformis, assembly GCA_031772625.1. Lineage (NCBI taxonomy): Eukaryota > Viridiplantae > Streptophyta > Pinopsida > Pinales > Pinaceae > Pinus > Pinus tabuliformis. Next base: position 335,719,332 of record CM062814.1, on the reverse strand, counting down.
GGCCATATATTGTTCATGCTTTCATGGGAAATAATGTGTTCTACCTTAAGGGCCTAGATGGACTAGAGATACTTGGAGGTCCTATCAATGGAAGGATTCTAAAGCACTACTTTTTGTAGCCTACAGATTTTATTTTTATCATTGTAAAAATAATAGTATTTATGGTTTTGATTGGGTAACTTATTAACAAAGGTTGAAGCCCGCAGTGAAGGCCCTAAGCCTGGATTGACGAGCTACCAATAGTATCTTAAACAACAAAGAAATGAGATGAAGACATTATATAAATGGAGCACTCAAGGCTACTGATCATATTTTATTGACACTTCACTTGAAGAAGTGCCATCCCCAGCTGGAGCCACTGTTAGGGTCCTATAAATTATAGGATCTCAAGGCAATTGAGTATTTTGTATTTGTAAAAGATATGAAAAAAAAACTGAAAACGGGGTATGTTAAAAAGTAAATAAGAAAGAAAACAAAAAGGAAATAAGAACCCCACAAAAAAAATAGAAAATAATACTCAAAGTGTTGCAAGCCTAAGTGCCACTACTAATAAGTTAGTTCTTTTAACTCATTATCAGATAAGGTGTGCAAATTGTTTATGAATGCCACAATGACTAAAATTATGTTCAGGTCATACATTTTAATCATGATTGAACACATTTAAATTTCTGTTCAATAAGATAGTGAGTGAAGATTTACCAAATAGTTTAATCTTGGTAAATCAGTAGCTAGTTAGAAATAAAATTGATTCAACAGTTTAATATGAGTCAATGGTGAAATAAGTGATAGGATATGGTAGATTTTCATAAAAGAAAAATGATTTGGGTCTGCTAGTTTAAGTGCACACTACAAAGAAAGTAGAGAAAATGTTAGATTAGAAAAATAATTGAAATGCAAATGGTAGGTAGAAGCACGATGGTAGTTAGAAAAAAAGCATGAAAGTTTTATTCTAAGATGAATTTAAAATACATTTCATGTGTAGAGAAAAGGCAAAAGGATTGAAGTTTTACTCTAAAGTTAGATATATCAAACAATATTTGATATTTTGTCCACTATCCCTAAAGTTTCAATACCCCAAATTCACCCCTTCGCTCACATTTTCGTCAACTCCCCTAACCCACCATACACTCCAGTAATTCCCCCACATACATTAAATATATTTCCCTACGCCACCATATGCCCTATCACATCACGTTAATACCCTCTACCTCTCCTCTCATCCCCGTCCACCTCTTAAAATCTGACAACCCACAGTACATTTTGGCCCCCCCTCACCAACCGAACTTTACTATCTGGGGGCGGGGGTCTGAAATGGGTGGTATTCAAACCCGCACCCACTGCGACATATCACCACCACATGATTTCGCGCCTTCCTGGCCAAAACCATTAACCACCTTCCCCCTCTAAAAAGTGGCTTCTCCGCCAAGTAAAACCACTGCCCTATCCATTGCACTCTCGACAATCACTCTTCACCACGTCATCCGCTCGTTGCTCCGCAAATCACCTCCACTCCCTCCAAAATTAATCCGTTAAGAAATTAAATGGTTTAATCGTTAATCCAGCAAACTCGTGCCACCATCAACGAGAAATCCCAGAACATTATAAAAACCCTCCTTTCACTCATTAACCGGTTACTAAGTTCATACACTGCCATTGTCCTGTTACAGGAGTGCCAATTCAAACTGCACCTATTTCACCCGGCCGAGCATCGTACCTGTTAATTTATGTTGAATCTGGCTCCTTTGTTTCATGTTATCTTGAATTTAATTCTATTTCTGCACCTTGTAAACCTGCATAATCAAGACACCATCTGTGTTCTATCCCTTTAGCCAATCATGCCTCCAAAATACAAGGGACTAGAGGAACCCGTGAGTCCTCTAATCCACCCTCCCATTTATTTTCACCATATCCCTTTGGCAGACAGAGACTATAAAATCCATGAAACCCTCTGTGAATTTGATCTTTCTGAGATGTATTGTTGGCTTGAGGACAAGTTTATAGATAAATCTGATGATATTCAACTGTGGGAATCTAATTTTCCCCATTATATCTTTCCCCGTACCCACAACACCCCTGAATTTGTCAGGAAATGTTATGCATGTTATCTGCCTAGCCAAAGAGCTATTATTGTCGCCACTGGAGAAATTCTATTCACCATCACTCCCCAAGCTATAGACCAAATGATGCAAGCTCCTACAACAGAGAATGCCACCCCTTTTTCCCATGAAGCATTTGTTGAATTGTATCAGAAAGTGTACATTGCTAAAAAATCCAAAACCCTTGAGCTTTTCTTGACTGAAGATGCCCCATTGCCGAAGAAAAATCCTCCCTATCCATCCTCCATTTTCCCTGAGAGAGCCAAGCAAATAATCACAGTCATTTCCTACCTCCTTGGCTACTACTCAGATCAGTTGGTAGATGAGGCAATTATAGGATTTCTTTCCATTTTCTCTATATATTCCATGCCTTTCATCTTGTTTAACTTTAGCCAATTTCTTGCAGATTCTATCCATGAGCAGTTTATCAAATTCCAAACTAAGGAAGTATTCAAATATGCTTCTTTGTTAGTTTATATGTTTTTATATTTTTAGGGAGACAGCCTCAAGCTTTCCTTACAAAAGCTGGATGGAGAAAGAAATCAGTAGTCAGTCATCTTCTGGACTACACTGGTGATGAAGGAATAAAAGGAATTTTCATACAAACAATTCGTAGAGATTTTTGTACATACAACACTTAGTCTCCTAACCAGCAAAAAAAAGCAAAGAACCAGTGAAGAAATTAGGAAATGTTTGGAGCTATCAGACCATGTCCAGAGAGAGGATTGCTACCTTTATCAGAATTACAAAGAGATGAGGATATTTGGGTGTGAGCTTGCCCCTCACAAGCTGCCAAAATTCCTCCCAGTGACGATTTTTGCTCTAGAATACATCAGGAAAATTCTCAATATGGATGAGATTCACTTTGTAGCTACTAAGAAGAAATCCCAATTCAAAATCAAAACTCAAATAGGGCCTTTCATTTGCAACAACACGGCAGCGGGGGAAGAAGCAGATAAGTTACTGAAAGAGATGCAGTTCAGCCTTAGTTTCACCTGGTCATATGATCCATTAGGGGTCATCTCCAAGTTAAGAGTAGAGAACAAATCTACTGCTTATTTTCACACAGCCAGACGAGAGATTGAAAAGTATAAAAACCAGCTAGAGTGGAGTTAGAACACTCTACAAGAGGCAGAGGAGCAGTTGGTGTCCACTTCAACCATACAGTCTCCCATCACAAAGGAGAAAACAACAAAGAGAAGTAGAGATGAAGAGTCACCTTCAGTGACTGAGATTTCTAGTGAAGGCTTCAAAATCATGTACATGAAGAGGGCCAAGTTACATTCCAAACTAAGGCTAAACAAGGATTCAGAGCAAGAGAATATTATCACCACTCACGAGCCACTTGTTTCCTCATTAGTGGGTGATCAGACTACACTTTCTCCCACTACCTCGAAAACTTCACAAGATCAGTAGCAGGCCATGCAGACCAATACATCTACCACAGGGGAGACAGAAAAGAGTATATTTAATATATTCAAGGAGATTAAAGTAAGAAATGAGGCCTTGAAGATCAATACATACAATCAGTTCTGTAAGTAGACTTCTAGCTCTCAAAGCATACTTCTGTCAGCCTTTGATTCAGAGAAAGGAAAAATGCAAATGGTCTTCCTTCAAGCACAGATCCCACAACCTAAGGCAACATTAGATTACAAGAAGAAATCATTTAAATTTGATGTGAAATACATACATCCCATTAGCCAAATGGAGATGCACAAGCAGACAGGACAAACGATTTCATCTACTCTCACTAACATTGCTATTAGTTTGTCTAAATTGTAGGTTACATTAGCCAATGTTCAATCACAATTGAAGATGGAGAAAGCCTCTGGACTTGTCAAAGCCACAAGGATCAAATCTTTGGAGGACTTGGTGATCAAAGTAGCTTATGATCCTGCAAATATCAATGTTGTAGAAGAGCTCGTAAGGAAAAAGAATAAAGACATCATAGCATTAAGGAAGTAGTTAAAATTACTAGCAATAGAAGATCCTTTTGCAAAGGACATTGAAGAAACAGAGTCACAGAAGGCAGACATGATGAAGCTCATCATGGAGCAGAGTTCACACTTGAAGCAAATGGAGACAGAGATGGAAAAGATAATCAGAGAAAAGGAGCAAGCTGCCAAAATGGTTGTTGTCCCTTTGGAAGCACTGCTTATCACATCAATTCCTACAACTACATCTTCTACAATGAACACAGGGGCTACTCCAGATCAGTTGGAAAATGCAGTGCAGAACATGTCCCTCGAAACTGAAGAAATCAAAAGATTACAGGCTCAAGTCAATATTCTATAAGACCAGAAGACAAAGACTGAAACTTTTCATGCAGTAGAGCTACAGAGAGTTCAAAACCAGATAGAAGTATGGAGGAAATCAGCAACTAAGTCCTGTATTGGCCACACACTGTCCCAAGTTAAAGAAATTATCTGGAACAATATTATTGAAGAAATGGATGAAATATGGCCTTGTATCCAGAATATATTTGAGCAGAAAGAGTTGATGGAGGAATCCAAGCATGTCATTTCCACTATCAACACTGAATTGGGAGAAATGCCTATCACAACCAACCACATTATCAAATTTCTCAACTCTAAAAATAGATATGAATTGGATGATTTGGGAGTATATGACAAAACAAAAAAAATCTTAGAGGTAAAGAAAGTTCTGACAAATAAGAATTTGATTGTACAGCTGACAGAGAAATGTCACACTTTGGAGGTAGCAGTTAACAATTTTTTTACCAAAATAGAAGCATTGAATAAGAAGGATCTACCTTCTTTATATGTAATCAATGACAAGTTGATGACTAGGGAAGACTATATGAAGAAGTTGAAAGACATTGCAAGGGATACACCAAGTCTTCCCACATTAAAGGTGTTATGAGAGGGAGAGCTTCTCATGAAGCTATCAGCAACATGAGTTTCATCCAACATGAGATAAAGCACATTTTTGTAGTTAAACCCACTTTTGCTCGGTATACCGAGGTAGATGTGATCTACTGCAAAGTAACAAAAATTACCATTCCAGATGAGGAGTGATGGGATAAATTGTATGAATTCCAGGATTAAAGAAAGGGCCAGTTTCACCAACGCAACACCTAAATGTAACTAGCTTGTGTTGTGATTACTCTTTTGAACTTTTGATACCACATCCATCTTTATTTGACTCCATAGCCCAATGGAAAGAAAGTAATTTGATCAAATCAACCAACCAACCAATCAAACAAATTAAAACAAACAACCAATAATAATCATAACTAGCCTAAAATCAACTTAAACACCAAGCCAAATCGTAAAGAGAGATCCCTCTCTGAAGCTAACAGGGCTAGATCCCAACTTCAAAAGTGGTTTGATGTTGTCCAATATATTTACTCCCTCAACCTCAAAAATATAGAAGGATAACACTAGGATTAGTAGTAAAAATGACCTTGCAAGTTGATTCCTCTAAATTTTTCACTCTAAAGGCATCAAGATGAATGACTAATAATAAATTGATCTTGATGCCTTTAGAGTGAAAAATTTAGAGGAATCAACTTGCAAGGTCATTTTTACTACTAATCCTAGTGTTATCGTTCTATATTTTTAAAGATAATATTATGTAATTTTTAATAGAGTTATGTCTTGACATGTGCTCATTAATAGTTTTTCATCATGATACAATAGTAGATATTGAGATCTTCATCTTAACAAAAGATTCTTGATAATGTTAAGACACATTCTCTCTCTCTCTCTCTCTCTCTCTCTCTCTCTCGATATATATATATATATATATATATATATATATATATATATATATATATATATATATATATATATGAAAAATAATATTTTCTCTATAATTTCACATAGTTTTGCAACATAAGTTCATCATGTAAGAACTTAAAAGCTAGCACAAACATAAAGACAATCATTCGCTTACACTTAGCCATTAATCTTGTTATATGTATAGAGATTATATTAGTAACAACAAATGATCCAAATAAATACAAAATTTAAATTATGAAAATACAACATTTAAATACTAGATTTTTTAACAAAAGCATTTGCGAAATACATGTCCTCAAACATGCACTTATCCTAAGGAAAATTTTGTCATAGATAAAATGTTAAGGGAGGGCAATCATAGTGTAGAGAATCAATAGCATACGAAGATAGAGAAGGATACTAAAAGAAAATTAGAAGTGTATATTGAGAAAACAACAATTTGTATGTTGGATAAAGGAGAAGATAAGAAGACCTTGAAAGTGGTATTGGAAAACGAAGCCTCATGGAAAAGATCAAAGAGATTTTATAAATGTAATAACTATAATTCCAAAAAATACATACATAATATACCAATCATCAAGAAGGATCTATTTTAATATGAGATCACACATTAAGAGAGATTAAATCTCTCCAAATACAAACCTCTTTTAAAATGAAAATATCTTCCTCACCTTTGTACATATAAAAATTAAAAAATAAACTATCTTTGATAGAATTAATGAAATATAAAATACAAGGGACTAGAGGAACCCGTGAGTCCTCTGATCCACCCTCCCATTAATTTTCACCACATCCCTTTGGCAGACAAAGACTATAAAATCCATGAAACCCTCTATGAATTTGATCTTTTTGAGATGTATTCCTAGCTTGAGGACAAGTTTATAGATAAATGTGATGATATTCAACTGTGGGAATCCAATTTGCCCCATTATATCTTTCCCCATACCCACAACACCCCTGAATTTGTCAGGAAATGTTATGCATGTTATCTGCCTAGCCAATGAGCTATTATTGCCCCACTAGAGAAATTCTATTCACCATCACTCCCCAAGCCATAGACCAAATGATGCAAGCTCCTACAATAGAGAATGCCACCCCTTTTCCCATGAAGCACTTGTTGAATTGTATCAGAAACTAGACTTTCCTAAAAGAGCCAAAACCCCAAAGCTTTTCTCGACTGAAGATGCCCGATTGCCCAAGAAAAATCCTCGCTATCCATCCTCCATTTTCCTTAAGAGAGCCAAGAAAATAATCACAGTCATCTCCTACCTCCTTGGCTATTACTCAGATCAGCGGGTAGATGAGGAAATTATATGATTTCTTTCCATTTTCTCTGCAGATTCCAAGCCTTCCATCTTGTTTAACTTTAGCCAATTTCTTGCAAATTCTATCCATAAGCAGTTTATCAAATTCCAGACTGAGGAAGTATTCAAATATGCTTCTTTGTTAGTTTATATGTTTTTATATTTTTAGGGAGACAACCTCAAGCTTTCCCTACAAAATCTGGATGAAGAAAGAAATCAATAGTCAGTTATCTTCTAGACTACACTGCTGATGAAGGAACAAAAGGAATTTCCATACAGACAATTCATAGAGATGTTTGTGCATACAGCACTCAGTCTCCTAAGCAGCAGGACAAAGCAAAGAATCAGTGAAGAAATTAGGAAAGTTTTGGAGCTACCAAACCAAGTCTAGACAGAGGATTGGTACCTTTATCAGAATTATGTAGAGCTGAAGATATTTGGGTGTGAGCTTGCCCCTTACAAGCTGCCAAAATTCATCCCAGTGAGGATTTTTGCTCTAGTATACATCAGGAAAATTCTCAATATGGATGAGATTCACTTTGTAGCTACCAAGAAGAAATCCCAATTCAAAATCAAAACTCAAATAGGGCCTTTCATTTGCAATAGTAGGGAAGCAGGGGAAGAAGCAGATAAGTTACTGAAAGAGATGTAGTTCAGTTGTAGTTTCACCTGGTCATATGATCCATTAGGGGTCATCTCCAAGTTAAGGGTAGAGAACAAATCTACTGCTTATTTTCACACAGCCAGACCAGAGATTGAAAATTATAAAAACCAGCTAGAGTGGACTGAGAACACTCTACAAGAGGTAGAGGAGCAGTTGGTGTCCACTTCAACATTACAGACTCTGATCACAAAGGAGAAAACAACAAAGAGAAGCAGAGAAGAAGAGTCACCTTCAGTGACTGAGATTTCTAGTGAAGGCTTCAAAATCATGTACATGAAGAAGGCCAAGTTACATTCCAAATTAAGCCTAAACAAGGATTCAAAGCAAGAGAATATTACCACCACTCAAGAGCCACTTGTTTCCTCATTAGTGGGTGATCAGACTACACTATCTCCCACTACCTTGACAACTTCACAAGATCAGTAACAGACCATGCAGACCAGTACATCTACCACAAGGGAGACATAAAAGAGTATATTTGATATATTCAAGGAGATTAAAGTAAGAAATGAGGCCTTGAAGATCAATAAATACAATCAATTTTGTAAGTAGACTTATAGCTCTCAAAGCAGACTTCTGTCAGCCTTTGATTTAGGGAATTGAAAAATGCAAATGGTCTTCCTTCAAGCATAGATCCCACAACCTAAGGCAGCATTAGCTTACAAGAAGAAATTATTTGAATTTGATGTGAAAGACATACATCCCATTGACCAAATGGAGATGCACAAGCAGACAAGACAAATGATTTCATCTACTCTCACTAACACTGCTATGAGTTTGTCTAAATTGCAGGTTACATTAGTCAACGCTCAATCACAAATGAAGATGGAGAAAGTCTCTACACTTGTCAAGGCCACAAGGATCAAATCTTTGGAGGACTTGGTGATCAAAGTAGGTTATGATCCTGCAAATATCAATGTTGTAGAAGAGCTTGTAACGAAAAAGAATAAAGACATAGCAGCATTAAGGAAGCAGTTAAAATTACCAGCCATAGAAGATCCTTTGGCCAAGGACATTGAAGAAACAGTGTCACAGAAGGCAGACATGATGAAGCTCATCATGGAGCAGTGTTCACAATTGAAGCAAATGGAGATAGAGATGGAAAATATAATCAAAGAAAAGGAGCAAGCTGACAAAATGGTTATTGTCCCTTTGGAAGCACTGCCTATCACAACAATTCCTACAGTTACATCTTCTACAACAAACACAGGGGCTGTTGCAGATCAGTTAGCAAATGCAGTGCAAAACATGTCTCTTGAAACTGAAGAAATTGAAAGATTGCAAGCTCAAGTCAATCTTCTACAAGACCAGAAGACAAAGACTGAAACTTTTCATGCAGTAGAGCTACAGAGAGTTCAAAACTAGATATAAGTATGGAGGAAATTAGCAACTGAGTCCTGTATTGGCCACATGCTGTCCCAAGTTAAAGGAATTATCTGGAACAATATTATTGAAGAAATGGATGAAATATAGCCTTGTATCCAAATTATATTTGAGCAGAAAGAGTTGATGGAGAAAGCTAAGCATGCCATTTCCACTATCAACATTGAATTGGAAGAAATGCCTACCACAACCAACCACATTATCAAATTTCTCAACTCTAAAAACATATATGAATTCAATGATTTGGGAGTAGATGATAGAACAAAAAAAATATTAGAAGAAAAGAAAGTTCTGACAAAGAAGAATTTGATTCTACAACTGACAGAGAAATGTCACACTTTGGAGGTAGCAGTTAACAGGTTTTTCATTAGAATAGAAGCATTGAATAAGAAGGGTCTGTCTTCTTTATTTGTAATTAATGACAAGTTGATGACTAGGGAAGACTATATGAAGAAGTTGAAAGTCATTGCATGGGATACAACCAAGTCTTCCCACATTAAAGGTTCTATGAGAGGGAGAGCTTTTTACAAAGCTATCAGCAACATGAGTTTCATCCAACATGAGATAAAGCACATTTTTGTAGTTAAACCCACTTTTGCTTGGTATACCGAGGTAGATGAGATCTACCACAAAGTAACAAAAATTACCATTCCAGACGAGGAGCGGTGGGATAAACTATGTGAATTCCAAGATTAAAGAAAGGGCCAGTTTCACCAGCACAACACCCAAATAGTGGCCACTTAGCAACTATTCTCCACCAAAGTAGTGCCAGATGTCCCGATCACTTCGCCAAATCACCTCTTTTGGTCACATTATTTCATTTATGTTAGTCTGAAGTTAATAATAGAATGCCATGTCTATAAGGCATTAATTGTAATCTTTTTTGCAAATTATTTTTAAATACTTCATTCAGTCGAAGTATTGAGGGTCGATTCCTGATCATTGTAACTCTTTTTATCAAACACTGTACTTTTTCCACGTTGCTGGAGCATCATTAATACAAAGATTTTTCATAGGATACTTGTGTTGCGGTATACTGGTGATGTCTTTCTTAGTGTAATTGTGTTTCCATTGTTATTCTATGTATGTTTATCATCTGAAATCTAATTGTAAAACAGGAGATGTGAAAAATAAGATATGTTACTAAGCACCTTATTTGGACCGTGTTTACAATCTGTATGTTCTCTTCTCCATTCCATAATTCAATTTAAAGATATAGTAAATGTAACTAGCTTGCCCTGTGATTACTCTTTTGAACTTTTGATGCAACATTCAACTTTATTTGACTCCATAGCCCAGTGGAAAGGAAGTAATTTGATCAGATCAAACAACCAAATAATCAAACAAATTCAAACAAGCAACCAAGCATAATCATAACTAGCATAAAATCAACTTAGAAACCAAGCTAAATCATAAAGAGAGATCCCTCTCTAAAGCTGACAGGGCTAGATCCCAGCTTCAAAAGTGGTTTGATGTTGTCCAATATATTTACTCCCTCAACCTCAAAAATATAGAATGATAACACAATGGCTCCTAAAAAATTTCACCCAAAATTTTCCAAACTAGGATTATTAGTAAAAATGACCTTGCAAGTTGATTCCTCTAAATTTTTCACTCTAAAGGCATCAAGATGAATGACTAATAATATATTGATCTAATTTAGATCAAACACATGAAAACCTCAATATTTAGAATACCTATCTATATCTCTATTATTTATATTGTTTTTCTATAGAATAGACAAATCTACTGTCCATGAAAGCATAGATATATATATATATATATATATATATATATATATATATATATATATATATATATATATATATATATATATATATATATATATATATATATATATATATATATATATATATATATATATATATATATATATAGATATATATATAATGTATTTTGTGTAGATTCCACATGCAATTTCTTTTAAAGATAATATTATTTAATTTTTAATAGAGTTATATGTCTTGACATGTGCTCATCAATAGTTTTTCATCATGATACAGTAGTATATATTGAGACCTTCATCTTAACAAAAGATGCTTGATAATGTTAAGACACACTCTCTCTCTCTCTCTCTCTCTCTCTCTCTCTCTCTCTCTCTATATATATATATATATATATATATATATGAAAAATTAATATTTTCTCTATAATTTGACATAGTTTTGCAACATAAGTTCATCATGTAAGCACTTAAAAGCTAGCACAAACATAAACATATGCATTATATTTTGCATGAAAAATAATATACTAGTATTAGAAATTTACTCAAATTTCATATAGTTATACCCAATTTCCATAAATAAAAATGATATATTCATCAAATTAATTCATTTTCCTATATTTCATCCTTTTACACATATTCATCTTTATTTTGAAAGTGTCTTTAATTATCTTTTCAAATTAATAAAGACGTCATTCGCTTACACTTAGCCATTAATCTTGTTATATGTATAGAGATTATATTAGTAACAACAAATGATCCAAATACATACAAAAATTAAATTATGAAAATACAACATTTAAATATTAGATTTTTTAACAGAAACATTTGCAAGATACATGTCCTCAAACATGCACTTATCCTAAGGAAAATGTTGTCATAGATAAAATGTTAAGGGAGGGCAATCATAGTGCAGAGAATCAACAGCATACAAAGATAGAGAAGGATACTAAAAGAAAATTAGAAGAGTATATTGAGAAAACAACAATTTGTATGTTGGATAAAGGAGAAGATGAGAAGTCCTTGAAAGTGGTATTGGAAAATGAAACCTCATGGAAGAGATAGAAGAGATTTTAAAAATGTAATAATTATAATTTCAAAAAATACATACATAATCTATTAAGCATTAAGAGGGATCTATTTTAATATGAGATCACACATTAAGAAAGATCAAATCTCTTCAAATACAAACCTCTTTTAAAATGAAAATATCTTTCTCAACTTTATATCAATAAAAACTTAAAAATAAATATCTTTATATAATTTATGTGCCCCACATATATATATATATATATATATATATATATATATATATATATATATATATATATATATATATATATATATATCTATATATATATATATATATAGATATACATATACATATACATATACATATACATATACATATACATATATATATATATATATATACATATACATATATATATATATATACATATACATATATATATATATACATACATATATATATATATATATATATATATATATATATATATATATATATATATATAAATTCCAATAAATATCACAATTTTAATAGTAATTATTAACTAAATTAACTTCTACGATTATAAACCCAAAAATATTCAAATTGAACGTTCAGCGTGCTTCGTTATATAATCCGAGCAGTGGGCAAACCAGAACGATCGGAGGTAACATGCAAAGCCATTTAATGTTAATTAACTGTATTTCAATTATTTAACGCAGAGCAAGGAGGGGAGACAGCGCATACGGAGTGGCAAGTTGCTTCTTGAATATGAAGCCTGTAATTGCGGAGAGCACAGGTACTCGCATATTTCAGCCTTGTTCCCCCCAAATCCCATTGTTTCAAAATAATACTTACAGGATTAAACAAATCAACTCTTCTCAGTCAAAAATAAAGAATTAATTGGATGCCTTTGCCGCCATTAAAGGACGTTAGTTGCTTCCTCATATCTTTGTCTTGCAACCATTTAACCTTCCACACTAAAGATCCACAATTACAGCGGTATTAACCTCACAAAAACCCGAAGAACACGAGTACAAATTAACGAGACACGCACGGTTAGTATTTGAATGCTTGTGACATCAGCTTTAATCATTTAAATCATTCCTTCAAAATGAGGTGAGAATTTAACAAAATCACGGCTGAATATTGCTCGCAAAACGAATCGACTGAAAATCGATTACAGCATAATGCAAGTTAATGAAAAAAACATACGGTGTCGGTCGAAGATTTTTCCGAGAAGTTTGCGCAGAGAGAATGAAATCAAAGTACACAAAATGCTCTTCATCTGCAGTGACATTCAAGCAAGATGAGTGCAATTGGACCTCCAATTTGCACACAGAAGTGTCAAACAATCTAGCAACTACATTAATATACTTGTTCTATACACAGTACAGGAATTTGCAAAATATGCTAAAGATTTAACCATGTCAACGATCACAAGTCGAACAGAAACTGGAGAAATCAAGAGGGATTAGAACTAGAGTCTCTAGAAGTGGCCAGCATTTGGTACTGTTCTACAGTTCCCACGCACATTTCTTCACCGAGAAGCTTTCTCTGTATTGTAGGCGATGTGACAAGTGTTGAAATTATAATTTCAACTGCAGTGAACAGAACAACAGCAGCTACTTTATTCATTTGTCGTGATTCGGTGCCCCACATTTTTTCCCGATCTTTTAAATCACCGCCATTACCATCTTTTCACTCTTTAATTATTTTTGTGTTTCCAGAAGGAAGAAGATCAAATCCAGCACTACACCATTACTTTTCAACAACCGTATTAATGGGCATAACGGCTGAAAGAGAAAAGAACCAGCCTCGAGCCGACGCAACATTTATCAGTCATAGATTTCATCACCACCGACTCAAGAAATCCAACAAAAGATCAAATCTGTTAATGATGAGCAGCAGAGACTTCATCAGCAAGTTAAAGCGGTGAAGACCCTTTCCCGCACTATAAAATGCAGACATAGCAGTGTAGAAAAAATAGATAAATAGATTGAAAGTCCTTTTGTAACACACAGCAGTGTAGAACAAGAGAGTTTTTTTTTGTATTGCACAGCAGTGCTGAAATTTTCTGAGATAGTTGTTTTATGGAACTGAAGCGTTCCTGTTGTAATCCCTCTGTCAAGAGGAAGATGCTCTTTAGCATAATACTTTGTGAAGATCCCTCTACGTGAGGAAGACTTATTTTATCAGTTAGTTTATCGTTCATAAATAGAAGTTTCTTTTTGCCTGTTGCTGTTACACCGTAACTCAAAAAATACTTGACGTCAAAAATTTACGTTGCTGCAACACCACGAACAGCGTTGCTGCAACACAAGTTACAGCAACTGAAAAAAACTGTGTTGCTGCAACACCGTTTCCAGAGAACGAATTTTTCTGTTTTTCTGAGTTAAAAACAGAGTATTTTTCTGTGTCAAAAACAGAGTATTATTTTGATCAGTTTTTGATCCTGAGGCAAAGTAGAGTATTATTTTATGCTTTGTTCTTGTGTTTTTGAATTATCAGAAAACAGAGTATTGCTCTCTGTTCATATTTTTGTTGTTTCGGAATTTATCAGAAAATTCTCAACAGTGGAAACAGAGGATTTTTCCACTGTATTTTGTTTGGAATAACCAGAAATTCCCGACATGGTATCAGAGCTTGTCTAGGCTCTTTGAAGACATCAAAGAAGCTGAAAGAAGATTTGTTGCTGCAGAAAATTATCCAGCAGAGCGAAAACGTTGTCAAGGTATTTTTCAGATTAGTTTTTTGTGTAGCTGCTGAAGACAATTAAGTGATTTTTTTTACAGTCAAGTATTGTAAGAATGGCCAGCACCAGCGTGGGTATGTTTAATACCCAGCTCCCACAGTTCAATGGGAAAAATTATGACTACTGGGCAATAACCATGAGAGCCGTGTTTGCCTCACAAGATTTATGGGAACTTGTTGAATATGGATTTGAAGAACTAGCAAATGAAGAAGAGTTTATTGGATTAACTCAGGCAGAGAAAGAGCTGTTGAAGAGAAATAAGAAGAAGGACTCAAAAGCCTTTGTACTTTTATATCAAGCAGTGCATGAGAGTGTGTTTCCGAGGATAGCAGCAGCCAAGACATCCAGAGAAGCATGGAAAACTCTCAAGACAGCCTATCAAGGCATGGAGAAAGTGAAGACAACAAAACTACAGTTGCTGAGGAAAGATTTTGAGAACCTGCGTATGAAGGAGTCAGACAATATTGACTCATTCTTCACACAAGCAATTGGTTTGGTCACACAGATAAGGTCTCATGGAGAAACTCTTGAAGAAAGGAGGATTGTGGAGAAACTATTGAGGTGCCTACCCTCAAAGTTTGATGTGATTGTCACCACCATAGAAGAGACAAAGGATCTCTCAAATTTTTCAGTTGATGAACTTCATGCATCACTGATAACACGTGAGCAGAGGTTGAGTAGAAATGAAAACTCATCTCTAGAGCAAGCCTTCAAGACCCAGATGTCATTTGGAAGAGGAAGAGGTCAAGCCAGAGGAAACAAGAGAGGAAGAGGCAGAACCCAATACAGAGGCGGAAGAAACAGTCCAGCAAACGTTCAAGGAAGAGGCAGCAATCCAAATCAGAACCAAGGCCATGGCAGCAGTCAACAAAGTGGACAACATCATGCCCAAGGACAAAGGTATGAAAAATCCAATGTCCAATGTTATTATTGTAAAAAATATGGGCACTATGCAAATGAATGTAGGAAGAAGCAGCATGATATGAGTAATAGATCTAGTGCAAATATCACTAGAGAAAATATCAGTCAAGATAATGTGTTGTTAGTTTGTAATATGGCTGAAACAAACAGTGAAGATATATGGTTTCTAGATTCTGGTTGCAGCAACCATATGACAGGAAACATAGCCCTGTTTTCTGTTTTAGATCAGAGTGTGCAATCACAAGCCACACTTGGGAATGATAGTAAAATTTCTGTTATGGGAAAAGGAGAAGTTAAAATATTTACAAAGAAAGGTGAAAAGAAAACCATAGCAGATGTTTATTATGTTCTTGGAATGAAGTGTAATCTCTTGAGTATTGGACAGCTTGTTCAGAAGGGTTACAATGTTTTCTTTGAGAATTATGTATGCACCATCATGGATAGATTACCCAGAAAACGTTGTATTGCTGAAGTGAAGATGACAAGGAACAGGATGTTCCCTCTCAGAATAAGGGCAGATCTGAAAAATAAAGAAGTAGTTGCAGCAGTGACACAAGAGGCTCTCCAAAGCATACCAAAGGATGAAAATTGGTTGTGGCATTTGAGATTTGGACATCTCAACTTTGGAGGTCTTAATTTGTTGAGTAGAAAAGGAATGGTAAGAGGATTACCACTGATAGAAAAGCCAGACAGCCTTTGTGAAGGTTGTATATTGGGGAAACAACACACAGAAAGTTTTCCAACTGGGAAAAGCATAAGGGGAAAAGCACCCTTAGAAATTACCCACTCAGATTTATGTGGACCGATGCAAGCTCCATCACTTGCAGGCAACCAATATTTTCTAACATTTATTGATGACTTTACTAGGAAGACTTGGGTTTATTTTCTGAAGAATAAGAGTGAAGTGTTTGAAAAATTTCAAAATTTCAAAGCACTTGTAGAAAATCAAAGTGGGCTGCGTATCAAGGTTTTGAGAACTGACAGAGGAGGTGAGTATATCTCCAAAGAATTTTTACGTTTTTGCAGAGAAAATGGAATTCATAAGCAATTTACAGCAAGGTACACCCCGCAGCAAAATGGAGCTGCTGAAAGGAAAAACAGAACAATCATGGATATGGCGAGGAGCATGCTGAAGGCAAAGCATTTGCCAAATGATTATTGGGCTGAAGCTGTACACTGTGCAGTATATATTTTGAATAGATGTCCTACAAAAGCAGTGATGAACAAAGTGCCAGAAGAAGCATGGAGTAGGAGAAAGCAAGGAGTCACCCACATGAAAGTTTTTGGTTGTGTGGCTTATGCACACATTCCAGATCAGCTAAGGAAGAAATTAGATAGCAAAGGGGAGAAATGTATTTTCATTGGATACAGTGAAGAATCCAAAGCTTACAGGTTGTATATCCCATCCACCAAGAAGTTTTTTGTGAGAAGAGATGTTCAATTTATTGAAGAGGAAGCTTGGGATGGAAGCATAGAGAAAACAGTTAATGTTAAAAACTGTTTGTCTCATGATGATGATGATGAGGAGTTGGCTGAAACACATCCCCAAACAGTAGCACCAACAACAAAACAGCAAGAGACACCCTTGAGGAGAAATGAGAGTGCTTCTCCAAGCACACCACAAGGAGGAAATCCAAGTGCATCTACAAGCACTTGCACACCGAATGAAAGAGGTAAGAAATTCAGACATTTAAGTGATATTAATGATGAAGGAATGAATTCCCTGTTTGCTTTGTATTGTCACGTTGATGACCCTGTTCATTTCGAAGATGCAATTAAAGATAAGAAATGGATAGAAGCTATGGATGAGGAGATGAATGCCATAGAAAGAAATAAGACATGGGATTTAGTTGAGCTACCAAAAGGTAAAGAAGTCATTGGAGTTAAATGGGTATACAAGACCAAGAGTAATGTTGAAGGCAAGATAGAAAGGCACAAGGCAAGACTTGTTGTCAAGGGATACAAGCAGCAGTATGGGAGAGATTATGAGGAGACTTTCGCACCGGTTGCAAGAATGGAAACAATAAGAACAGTGTTGTCCATAGCAGCACAAAACAAATGGAAAGTTTACCAAATGGACGTGAAGTCAGCATTCTTGAATGGAGTATTAATGGAAGAGGTTTACATTGAGCAACCTCTAGGCTATGAAAAGAAAGGCCAAGAGCACAAATTCTGCAGATTGAAGAAAGCTCTTTATGGGCTGAAGCAAGCGCCAAGAGCATGGTACAGTAGGATAGATTCCTATCTACTGGAAAACGGATTTGAGAAGTGTGAGGGAGAACCAACTGTTTACATCAAAGAAAAAGACTATAAAATTTTAATTGTTGTGTTATATGTTGATGATGTGATTTTTACAGGTAATGATGACTACCTCATTGAAAATTTCAAATCAGTCATGAAAGAAGAATTTGAGATGACTGACATGGGTTTCCTGAGATACTTCTTAGGAATAGAAGTAGATCAAAATGAAAATGGAATTTTTATTTCACAGGCAAAATATGTAAATGAAGTGTTGAGCAGATTTAACATGCAGGACAGCAAGGCAGCAATCACTCCCACAGTGATGGGATTAAAACTCAGCAAAGAGGATAGCAGCAAAGATTTTGAGCCTAGTGTATACAAGAGCATAGTTGGCAGCCTCATGTATTTGACTGCAACTAGGCCAGACATAATGTATGCTGTTAGTTTAATTTCCAGATTCATGGAGAAGCCAAAAGAAACACATTGGCAGGCAGCAAAGGGAATTCTGAGGTATGTTAAAGGTACAAAAAGGTATGGCATATTTTATACTATTTCAGAATGTTCAGATTTAGTTGGATACACAGATAGTGATTGGGCTGGAAATGTAGATGACCGGAAAAGCACATCTCGTTACATTTTTCACATAGGTTCAGGAGCCATTTCATGGGCTTCCAAGAAACAACCAATTGTGGCATTGTCTACAGCAGAAGTAGAGTATGTGGCAGCTACAGCAGCAGCATGTCAAGCAGTTTGGATGAGGAGAATGTTGAGAAGTCTATGCCAGGAGCAGGCAACAACAACAATTATTTTTTGTGACAATAGCTCAGCTATTGCATTATCCAAGAACTATGTATTCCACAAGAGAACGAAACACATAGACACAAAGTTTCACTACATCAGAGAATTGGTGAACAATGGAGAAATCATTTTACAACATTGCAGGACTCAGGAACAGGGTGCAGATATTCTGACAAAGCCATTGGATCAGAAAAGTTTTGAGTTTTTAAGGAAACTTCTGGGTATGACTGATAACCCAGCAGTTGAAATTAAAGGGGAGTGTTGAAATTATAATTTCAACTGCAGTGAACAGAACAGCAACAGCTACTTTATTCATTTGTCGTGATCTGGCGCCCCACATTTTTTCCCGATCTTTTAAATCACCGCCATTACCATCTTTTCACTCTTTAATTATTTTTGTGTTTCCAGAAGGAATAAGATCAGATCCAGCGCTACACCATTAATTTTCAACAACCGTACTAATGGGTATAACGGCTGAAACAGAAAAGAACCAGCCTCGAGCCGACGCAGCATTTATTAGTCATAGATTTCATCACCACCGACTCAAGAAATACAGCAAAAGATCAAATCTGTTAATCATGAGCAGCAGATACTTCATCAGCAAGTTAAAGCGGTGAAGACCCTTTCCCGCACTATAAAATGCAGACACAGCAGTGTAGAAAAAATAGATAAATAAATTGAAAGTCCTTTTGTAACACACAGCAATGTAGAACAAGAGAGTTTTTTTTTGTATTGCACAGCAGTGTTGAAATTTTCTGAGATAGTTGTTTTTTGGAACTGAAGCGTTCCTGTTGTAATCCCTCTGTCAAGAGGAAGATGCTCTTTAGCATAATACTTTGTGAAGATCCCTCTACATGAGGAAGACTTATTTTATCAGTTAGTTTATCATTCATAAATAGAAGTCTCTTTTTGCCTGTTGTTGTTACACCATAACTCAAAAAATACTTGACGTCAAAAATTTGCGTTGCTGCAACACCACGAACAGCGTTGCTGCAACACAAGTTACAGCAACTGAAAAAAAACTGTGTTGCTGCAACACCGTTTCCAGAGAATGAATTTTTCTGTTTTTCTGAGTTAAAAACAGAGTATTTTTCTGTGTCAAAAACAGAGTATTATTTTGATCAGTTTTTGATCCTGAGGCAAAGTAGAGTATTATTTTATGCTCTGTTCTTGTGTTTTTGAATTATTAGAAAACAGAGTATTGCTCTCTGTCCATATTTTTGTTGTTTCGGAATTTATCAGAAAATTCTCAATAGTGGAAACAGAGGATTTTTCCACTGTATTTTGTTTGGAATAACCAGAAATTCCCGACAACAAGAATGTGAAGCATTTGCTGAGCAGATAGGGCTTTCAACTTACTCTTTGAATCCTGAAAATTACAGGATCTCTGCAGCGCGAATGCATTTGTGAGAGAATTCACGTTCCAGGTGCCAGTCATCCCGCCAAAGCTGCCTTTGTCGAATGCATTTGATCTCATGTCATCGTTGCCGTTGGCACTAGGGCTTGATGCCCCAGCTGATCTGAAATTTTCTTTAGAATCACACAGAGGTGGAGATATGGACATGCATTCAAGAACGTGCACTTGTGCCTGCATATATTTAACGTACTTGCTAGCTACCTCGAGCATTCTAGCAGTATCGAGCTTAGCTCCACCTAGGGGGGTAAGTTTCTCCAGGCAACGAATTTTCTCGCGGATTTTTGTTCTCCTGTGACGTGCTGCAATGCTCTGAGGCTCCACTGAAACGTAAGCCGGTTTGCGATACAGCTGCTTCTCGTCGGAATCCTTTTCCAGCGAAGATGATGCAACGGAACAAGATAGCCCTGGGGAAGGTGAGCTCAGATCTGGAGAAAACTGAGTAGCCGCCGTCGGAGAGGTATTCCTTGGCGAGTTGTGGTTGCTTCGTATGCTCTGCAGGCCGAGAGCAGCACCTCGCGGGAGTTTCTTGAGAATGTCTTCGAGAGTATAGCAACCCGAGATTCTTGGACGTTTAGCGGATTGTTCCTTGCAGCGAGAGGCATAAGACTCTGCAGTATTGGACATATTGCCCCATGATGCTGCTGGATAATTGGATTCTGAAGGTGAAAATTCGTTCAGCGGGGCTGTGTGCGGGGAAACCGAATTGAAAATATTATGACCCGGCATTGCAGCGACGGCCTGCTGGTAGTCACTGCTCTCGGCGAATTGACTGTCAGTGATGGTACTTAAGTCCGGCAAAGAATCATAGCCGAGGATTTGGTTAGTAATGGCGCATTGAATCCCGTTCCCAACAGCTGACAAGAATTCACGACACTCTTCAAGAGGAGGTTGCGCTTGCACCAGCGCTTGCTCCTGCTCTTGAACACTTCCATTACCATTGCAAGACATTCCTCTGCCAAGAACCTCAGTGACCAGTGCAGCTTGTTACTCTTCAAATGTTAACAATTCAGCCGGCATTTCTCCTTTAATCTGCAGTTTGGCAGAGTCTGGCGGTGATTCGAACTCGCGGCGCTGTTCCATCAGTAAGTGCCGCTGCCAGAGTGGGTCGCAGAGCACGAGAGCAGCAGGATGATTAACAACCTGATGCCAAGGCAAGCACGAATACCCTAAGCATGAAGTGTTATCATTAGCTGTAAGATTTTGTCGAAGCAGATGAATCGCATCCATGGGAAGCTCAACTGGATTTTCAGGTTTCACGCCCAAAGATGCAGAATAGAAAGGACCAGCACAATAACCATTATGATCGCTACTATTATTCAGTCCCCTCCCTTGGTCCTGCAAATCCCGCATTCCCGCTTCGATTCCCATGCACAAGTCCATCGCAAGCTCAACAGCAATCGATCCTCACTCACCTTTTCTAATGCCAGTACTTCTTTAACCTAGGGTTTTAACCACCAGAAGGCCATTACCGGGCATTTGAGAGGCGTGGAATTGCAACCACGCGGAGACAGCGATGGATGGCCAGTGAACTAAACCTCAGACAAGTAAAGGGCAGAAGCCTGGGCAATAGCTGAAACCCTGCTAACTAAATTAGCAGAGCTCTGCCATCTATTCATCTGTCTCTCTTGAAATCAAACTGATATATAGGAAAAATGTACGAACGGGAGGCGTGTGGCTTAATTTGGTAATGCCTCTACGGTTCGAACTGCATACACCTCTTATCATTTTTATTCGTAAATTACAAATATTTACAGTGGCGGGGTGGCGTACAGACTTACCACGATAATTCTG
Source organism: Pinus tabuliformis (assembly GCA_031772625.1). Taxonomy (NCBI): domain Eukaryota; kingdom Viridiplantae; phylum Streptophyta; class Pinopsida; order Pinales; family Pinaceae; genus Pinus; species Pinus tabuliformis. The sequence continues at coordinate 335,697,442 of CM062814.1, read as the reverse complement.
TTGAGCTGGATGGCGGCGCAGTGAGAATATTTTAACGGGCTTACGGAATTCGGCCGAGCATGGCCGGCGATTGGACTGCCTCTCGCCATCAGTGGCAAATTAAAACGGCAACCAATAGATGCCATGCTATTGGCTCATTAATTCTTACCCCCATCTTATGCCATCGTATGCAGCACCATACCCTTCCCCCATGGTATTGCCATGGGCATCCTCCGGCAGTAAATGCAATGGTGCGAATTAATCTGATGTACCGATACGACCGAGATTTCCGGCTTACCCCAGTAGATTTGCGGCTTGCCATGCATGATACCTATTCCTTAGTTTTAAATTGAGCGCGGGAAAATGAAATTTTGAAAAATAACAGCGCGTTCTTCAAAAACAATACAATAAACAGTAAGCTTTTGTTTGTTTTCTGTGTTTGTTTCCACATCTCGTTATGGCAGCGGATAGTTTTAGAGTACTCTGTAAATACATAGAATGGTGCTCTGTAAATTCATAGAATTTCGCTGTTGATTCATGGATATCCAGGCGTTTTCGGATTACTGCATCTCAGACACCAGGCTTCTTTTTCTCTGAACGAAGTGCCATGCTTGAATCCCACTCAAGCTTCCTCACAACACTTCATGACATCGACCCTGTGTAAGCTACCAACGCGTGGAGTGAACTTCATATTGCAAAACATAAAGAGCATGCCAGGCCTCAACATGCTTGGAATCGTCATGGCTCGCATAGACATGGCTGTGGGAGGGGTGGCAGCTCCACACATCCATCCCAAAGCCACTAAAATTGTGTACCTGTTGCAAGGTCCCTTCGCATGTGTTTTTAATCAACTGCCTGTATATTCAGTTCCGTGTTTGTTGCAGCTTTGTGGCTCAATGGTCCATGTGGGTAGCTTTTTGTGGCATGGTAAGTTTTGGATTTCTGGAAAATAATAAGTGTTACATAGTAATTTGTCACCATCCCTGTTACTCCTCTTGTCGTACCTTGGAGGACCCATCCCGGGAGTTATAAGAAGTGACAAAGTCTAAAAACACTTGCATTATGTTCCCCTGAGTATGTACTCCATGTTCCCTGAAGACACCTTCTGCAGATCATCCCTAAAAAGTGTTTTTTTTTTCCATTGGCGCAAGTCCACAATATCCTACCCACGCCAATGATGGAGATCCTCAAAAGAGGGCGCGACCATTGGCGCTCTGTCTTAGAGCAACAGTCGCGCCAACCAAATTTAGTCGCGCTTTTTGCCTTAATGCACGTCCGACTGTTGTTTCCTTCATTACATGGAGCTTTTCTGAGGATAGAAAATCAGTCTTTTGTCGAGCTTTATCCATCTTTATGGCTTTTGCTAAATCCGTGAAAGGTGTCCCGGTTCATCGCATCCTCCTCCCTTCTTCATCTATATAAGCTTGTCATTATGTATTGGACAAGCTAGTGCTAGAGTGTTGGTGTTAGTGTTATGCTAGTGATTTGGTGATTGAGCGATAGTGGTGATGATTATTGGTCATGGAGTGTTAGATGTTGAGCTCTTGGAGGAATGCTAGTGAGTGCTAGAGAGGTTATGCTGCCGGAGAGGAGATGCATGTCAAGACACATATAGTTACTCGCCCAGCCAGGAGAAGGGTCGACGTCAGAACAATGGTTGTAACTTTTCCTGTTTATTAATTGATGAGCGACTGCTATTATAGTTCCAATCTCATTATCTATCATGGTGATATGTTGATTTATTTCCTTTCTGACTGAAATATAGTTGTGCCTTGGTAGTTTGTATGTTGGTATCTGTCTCTTCCTTTGCATGTGCAGGTATTCGTTATGATCTGTTGGAGCAAGGGAGCGAGGATATCAACTCTGCTTCAATCATAGCGTTGGACTCCAGGTTAGTCTTCTTGATTCACCTTTGATGCATAACTAGGAACTTGCGTAGCAGCGTGGTTTGTTTGTGGCTAGTTCTGTGATAGGCTAGTGGGATCGCCTCTGTCCGCAGAGGGGATTTACCTTACCAACAAATTGGCGACTCCGCTGGGGAGTAACCCTTTGATTTCTGTCTTGCATGTTAATTTTCTTCTGCTTGCTTGAGTACATGAGCTTCCTGAGTCAGTTTTGAGTTTATTCTTTACTGTTTGACCCATCTGAGCACTGTCAACCAGACCTGAGGTCGTATCTTTTATCTTTTTAGTTGGCAAGCTTAATTGGCGCGATTATTTCTCTAACAGTCGCGCCAGTTGGTGCATGTTGCTCAAAAGCAACTCGCGCCAATTCTGTGGTAGCACAAGTTGCAGGCTGACAGTCGCGCCAGCTCTATAAATTTTGCCTGTGTGTGGGTGGAAAGCTCATTCAGTCTCTTTATATATCTCTTTCAGCCTCTGGAACTGTGTTGAACCTCTGCTTGACTGGTCTTAGCCTGTATCCCTCAGCTGTTTGCTTATTTCCAGTGACTTTGCATGTCTAGCCTTCTGTGGGAAGTTTCGGTCTCTTGATTATCCGGTCAGCTTGTTGATTGTTGTACACTTATCCAGTGATTTGTTAAAGCTTGATCTCCTATACTCTGAATACTTCACTTCTAGCTTCTTGGGATTTCACTAGTCTTTGTGTTTTTCCTTGCTTGCATGGTTCATTTTGTGTTTTAGAATTGGTTCTATTTCATTGACTGAACTTGGATTGTGCATATCTCTTAGAATTTGTTTACATGCATCATGCCATCTTAAAGGAAAGAAAAACAAAAAATCTCTTGCATCATAATAGTTAGCATTTATTGTTATTTGTTGTTATTAAAAAGAAAAAGACGAAATTTCGTTTCTTGTTATTAGATGCATTAGGATCTTTGTTCTTGGTTGAAGTGATCGTCTCGTTTGTGAAAATGATCTCAACCCTCCTGTAGATAGAATTCATCGAATCAAATGATTTAATTCCGGCATATAGTTTGCATGTAAGAAGTTTTCGAGATATCACATACGATAGGACCAAAAAACTAAAACATAATCAAAGATAAACTTTAAAATGAACCAAATGAACATAAAAACGCATTGGAACATAACGCAAACACTCTAGAGGTCTAGGTTAGAGACGTGTTCCGGCGTCGTTAAACCTGGTAGTTTATCGTCGAGTGGTTGGGTGATTCCTCCACGGTGAAACGATAGGTGCCAATACGGACTGTGCTCCCACGTACCATCGAGTATATATTGGGAGACCCCTATAGGAATAAAGCCTTTATCCATAGGAAGCCGTGTCAACCGCCCTACGATTCACAATGCAATGAACACAACATTCACGAAGATTGACCACCCGTACCCTAAAAAGTATTATGTGGCTTTGCGAAAAGTTTGGCACACCCTCTACCTAGAATTCCAGAGCAGTCACTTTTGATCCTTTTCGGACTCCCTAAATGAAAAGGTGCCTATGAGCGTCTTGTCACTTCGTGCTCATTAAATATTCGAAGGAGACTAGAGTCATCTTTTACCCTTTTCTCGACTCTTAAAAAATGAAAAGGTTAAGTTCAGTGTCTTAAAATTTATTGGCCAGGATAACATCACCCAATTAGATTTTGTTTGCGTTAGCTTGACTAGGGTTATTTCTCGTTCAATGGCAGCCTTTCCGGTGCCCACCGGCCAAGGTGTTCCTCCTGATGGGTATCCTCGCCCCTTTCCTTCTGTTGGAAATGTTGGTGTTCAGTATATCGCAACATTGTCTTTTCCTGGGTTGACCATTGGTTTACCCGTATGGTTGTTTTCAAATTCGGTGGTCTCAAGTGTGATGACTCCTGTCCCACCACCACCTCCTCCACCCGAACAACACCATGTTGATTCTAAGGTGGACCCCTTCCCTTCTTCGCCTATTGCTGCGTCCTCATCTTCTACTTCGCCTGGTGAAACCTTGGATTTCACTAACCAGGTGGCTAAGAAGAAGAAGAAGAAGACCAAAAAGAAGAAGTCTCCTAAGGGAAAGGTCGTATCTACCACGAAGCTATCAGAAATGGAACCACCTTCTGCTCCTCCGCGGAAGCTTCGGTCTCCTTGTCGATTATGCAAAAGGGACCATTTTCTTTCTGATTGTCCTGGCATTCCCAGGATCCTAGATATATGGTCCCGTGACCCGACTCGCCCCTTACTGTCGCAAATCGACGATACCTTACTAGCTGGTAACAAAAAAGGGAAGGTTCATTTCCCTTGTCGACTTTGTGAAGGTAATCATCTCCTTCGCCTTTGTCCACTTATGGATGAAGCTTCCCGTCTTTTGGCAAGTCTGTCGGATTCCTTACCCCAACTACCCGCTGGATATTAGCGTCTTTTTACACCTGCAGAGCGTCTCTCCACTAACCAAGTGATCAAACATGATTCCTCTTTGGTCCAGCTTTCTCTTCCTGAACCTACCTATGCTCCGCCTGCTCTAGACCAGTCCCTGGTCGGAACAAGTGATTTATATTCATCATCTACGCACCACTTGATCATCAAAGATGAACCCCCTGAGTCCAAACCAACCGAAATTCCACAGTTCCAGCTTACAAGTAACCCGGTCTTTCAAAAGGTCCAGCTTACAAGTGACCCGGTTTTGCCTACAGAAGTTCCATCTTTAGCTGCTCTTACATCTGAATCTAAACCAGACGAAAGTCAAAAGGTTCGGGTTACAAGTGACCCGGTTTTGCTTTCAGAACTTCCACCCCTAGATGATCCTACATCTGAATCCAAACCAGACAACAGTCAAACGGTCCGGATTACAAGTGACCCGGTTTCGCCTTCAGAAGTTACCTCCTCAGATGATGTTATCACTGCCAAGAATGACGAACCCACCGTCCAAATTCTATTCATTGACATAGACGTTAATGATCAAGTGAGCATCCCTCTCATTTCTTCACAACAGGAAGAAAGTCCATTAGAGGCATATCCGGCTGTCTATCCAGTCCCACCTCCGAGCAACCTAGTTATTTCCTTTAATTGGGATCAACTAGTCAATCCTCGGTTACCAGCCTCCATACCATTTCGAATTATAGTTCAAGTCTATCGCATGCTGATGGCTGGTACAATTATTGATGAAGGATCTCCTGTGAGTATCCTTTCTTCAACAGCTTGGGAAGCACTTGGTTCCCCACTGCTTCTGCCTGAGATGAGAAGCCTTGTAGGTTTCCATCGAGAAATCACTCGACCTTTAGGAATTCTTCCCAATGTACCTATCATGTTAGAAGGGAAGACTATCCAAATGGGTCTCATGGTAGTCCAAGGTCTGTTAGATTACAATTTACTCCTTGGACGAAACTATATTTATCGCATACGTGCTATTGTCTCCTCACTCTTCAGAGTGATGTGTTTTCCGCATGAAGGAAGAACGATCAAAGTCGTAGACCAACTTTCCTTCCCCGGTTCACACTTCACATATAGCCATCTGCCATTCCTAAATGGTCTTATTTCCACGGGAAATGCCCCAGGACCCACCCCGTCATTCTGATGACGGCAGCTCACCCGGGCGCGTGACTGAAGCCCGGGGGCATCCCCCAATCGAGTCTTTCCAAGTAAACCTTCATTCCATCCACTCCGTGAATGCCATGAAGCTTGGGGGGCATGTACCTCGATCGGTATAATCATGTTGGGGGCATGCAACAAAATTTTTTTAAACAAGCAAAGTTCTCCATGGTTCAAGCTTGTGTAAAAATGAACCCATTTACATCCCGTGATTGCCTTTTGTCCGCTAAAATTCTGCTAGATGAGCCTTGGTTGTTTCATTCCATTGCCACCATCTTTTTGGCCGATCATATGCTTTCACTTGGTTGTTTCTCCTTACCTGAGGAACCGCAGTGATGAGTGGTCTTATTAGCCAGCCTCTTGACCTTTACGTGTTTCAAGTGAGTTCCACCATTATCGGAACCAGTTGCTATCCCTTATACCACTCATTCCTTCAGGACGAGTCGCCTTTACGCTCTTTTATGACTCGTAAAATATGAAAAGATTGCCGAGTATTTTTCCCTTTTTGACTCGTTAAAGAAAATAAAAATGGAGGTCCGCCTTCAGCTCTTTTCTGACCATTTAAAGAGGAAAAGATTGCCGAGTCGCTCCTCTTGACTCGTTAAATGGTGATAAGGGGCGGTTGTTTTAAGTTCTTTTTGTCGACCGTTAAAACATAAAAAGATTACCGGGTTTTTGTCGTTTCAAACTCGTTAGTGGTTACGAAACGACGTGGTTTTGACCGCTTTTTTACTTTTTCAGGTCAAAGTCACTAATCATGAAAAGTACTCCTCGATCGTAATGATCGGGCGGTTCTTTCGGGTATTATTTTATACTTTTTCGGGCCCGAGAGACACAACTTTACGAAAAAGGACATCCCTGGAGTTTCCTTTTCTGTTGTCTTTTCAAACTCTCTAAACAAGAAAAGACGCCGAGTTCTTCCTTTGTCAGACTCGTTAAAACTTAATGACATCGGATTTTATCACAATACAAGCATATGCTATCCCCATCAAGCTTGTTAAAAATAACTGGGGTACTCGCCAGAAATGGTGGGGGGAAAAGAAAATTTTGAACCATAATTATTACCGTAAAGGCAGTATGTCGCTCTTGAACATGGCACTTTTTGTTTTCGTGTCCGGGGTGGGGATATTTCATCTCATATCTTTCACTTGCTTCCATGGATTTGGGTACCCTATTTGACCTCTCATTCACTCATTGCCTCGTCATCATGACCTTTGATACCTTGATGTCAAATGCTGCCAATTCTGTCAATGTGCCGCCGATATGTTCAAGAGAAGTTGACCTCTGCAAATAAACAACCTCCCTTTGATAGTTCGCACAATCTTGATTCACGACATTATCTCTCTGTCTCGTGTCGATGATGTGGGAAACATTATGGCCCACCTTCGATCAAGGTCACTCCCTGTCGACTTCAGCTCATTATCCAGGAAGTTGACCTAGAGACTCCCTTCCGGTGCCTTGGAGCCTGCATGCCTCAATGGCAGGTTCTTTGTGTTCGACGCGAGGTTTTCATCATTGGCCTCCGATCGAATGATTCTACGGGTGTTCGACTTCAGCTCATTGATTCACACGCCGTAGATTGTACCTATAGTACCTTGAGGGCCATTGTCATTATTGGTGGTACCTCTCGCGTCTGTTAACAGTTTCCACTATCGACTGGTAATCAGACGATGTTCATGCATGTTCGACTTCAGCTCATATATTCACATGCTTGAACTTGTACTCTTGTTCGGGTCGAGATGGAGCGCAAGACCCTGGATTGTGTCTGTTGTAATCCAGGCGTGATTCTTGGTATTTGACTCATTCACTCGATGGCTGCGACCATACCTGAGTCAGTTCATTGATCCTAACCAGATGGCTGCGTCCATACTATGGATCTAGATTATTTATGTACTCTCTTATGGATGGCTGCGTCCATACCACGTACATCATGTAATTGAACTATCAGTCATGTCTCTTAATACGGCTCCTCGGCGGCAGTAACTATATGTGCTCTTATGTGTGTTCTTGTAAAGCATTTCACCCCTCTCCACCTCTCAGACTTCATGCTTTAGGGGGAATCTGTTACACAGTAATTTGTCACCATCCCTGTTACTCCTCTTGTCGTACGTTGGAGGACCCATCCCGGGAGTTATAAGAAGTGACAAAGTCTAAAAACACTTGCATTATGTTCCCCTGAGTATGTACTCCATGTTCCCTGAAGACACCTTCTGCAGATCATCCCTAAAAAGTGTTTTTTTTTCCATTGGCGCAAGTCCACAATATCCTACCCACGCCAATGATGGAGATCCTCAAAAGAGGGCGCGACCATTGGCGCTCTGTCTTAGAGCAACAGTCGCGCCAACCAAATTTGGTCGTGCTTTTTGCCTTAATGCACGTCCGACTGTTGTTTCCTTCATTACATGGAGCTTTTCTGAGGATAGAAAATCAGTCTTTTGTCGAGCTTTATCCATCTTTATGGCTTTTGCTAAATCCGCGAAAGGTGTCCCGGTTCATCGCATCCTCCTCCCTTCTTCATCTATATAAGCTTGTCATTATGCATTGGACAAGCTAGTGCTAGAGTGTTGGTGTTAGTGTTATGCTAGTGATTTGGTGATTGAGTGATAGTGGTGATGATTATTGGTCATGGAGTGTTAGATGTTGAGCTCTTGGAGGAATGCTAGTGAGTGCTAGAGAGGTTATGCTGCCGGAGAGGAGATGCATGTCAAGACACATATAGTTACTCACCCAGCCAGGAGAAGGGTCGACGTCAGAACAATGGTTGTAACTTTTCCTGTTTATTAATTGATGAGCGACTGCTATTATAGTTCCAATCTCATTATCTATCATGGTGATATGTTGATTTATTTCCTTTCTGACTGAAATATAGTTGTGCCTTGGTAGTTTGTATGTTGGTATCTGTCTCTTCCTTTGCATGTGCAGGTATTCGTTATGATCTGTTGGAGCAAGGGAGCGAGGATATCAACTCTGCTTCAATCATAGCATTGGACTCCAGGTTAGTCTTCTTGATTCACCTTTGATGCATAACTAGGAACTTGCGTAGCAGCGTGGTTTGTTTGTGGCTAGTTCTGTGATAGGCTAGTGGGATCGCCTCTGTCCGCAGAGGGGATTTACCTTACCAACAATAAGCAGCTGGAAATTTACATGGAGTAAAACCTTAGTTTGACAGACAGCGGAAGGTAATAATAGATTACATTTTAGCTATTGATTTTCGTCCATAGGTTGTTTTTGTTTATGACATTTGTGCATTAGATTACAAACTGAAAAGGGAAAAATTTTAATGCAATATGACCATTTTAAGATGGAGAGTATCAGTGTCTTGTCTTCTCAATTTCTTCACGAGTGAGAGAATTTTCTCCTTATGAACAAATTTATAATGGTCTAAAAAATATATTTTTATTTTTATAATAAGGCTATCACTCAATACAATCTACATCATAAAACAAAAAATAATATTCACTCACTTTTAACTCATTAATATCTATACTTACAGATCTAGTCTCAGGAAGAATCAACAGGATTAGAGGGAAAAAGAAGAATGGCTAATTTGAGTTTCCTTAGAAAGATTCTTCAAAAAAATATTTAAAATAGTTTGCATATTGAGTTTAAAGAAAATTATATATAAAAAATGGTGTATATTGAGTTTAAAGCAAATTATATCTCTCTTTTTTTTGTTTGTTTTGACCAGAATTTAGAATTGTTGCAAAATAAATTTAAACTTAAAAGTTTTTTCAAAGATTTGAAACATTAGTTATGGTGGTCAAGAATATATTTGATTTGAGATATTACAATATAGTAACAATATTTTTTTCTGAGGAATTGTGATAAGTATTTATGGTTATATAATTATTTGGAATTAAGAAAAGTCCATGTCTTTCCAAGTTTTAATGAGCAAGTGTAAGTGAAAAATAGATACTTATCACAATTGATCAGTAAAAAACAAGTATTTATGATTTTGATTGTATTGTGTGTTCGCCACAACTGCCAAAAGTAAAATTATTTTTTTATAGAAAAATATAATATATATAACAAATAACTTATAAAAAAGAAAATACCTACAACATAGGTAGGTAGACCTTAGTATATCTTATCGTATCGAAGAGTAACACAAGTAAGGAATAGTGAGAATCCAATTTATAAAGCTCTAAGTCTACACAACCATTTGTTCATGCACACAAACCAAACCAACAAACATAAATGGATCTCGCTTTTAAAGAGTGGGAGTTGCAGAGGCTAAAGGCTAAGGAAGGAAACACGTGGAAGCACATCTCGGAGCTCTTAAATTAATTTTGGTAACTCCTTTATAAGTTGGGCTTTATGTTTTTTTTTTTTTGTAGATTATATGGAAGACTTCAATATAAAATTGCAATTCAAAAAGTGCAAGAGACAAGAAAATCCTATTGTGGCTATATTGAAACATTGAAGCCTTTCAAATGGTTTTGGATTAATCCAGATATTTGTATCCATTCCATTAAAAAAAACCAAACATGTTTATAAATATATTAATGCATGTATACTATGATGTTAGGATTTTTTCAACTGATGTTAGGATTTTGTCAACCATTTTTATAGTTTGGCTTTTAATAAAAATGTTTCTTGTTTTTCTTTTGGATAGAAAATATTTTATAATTAAATAAAACAAATGCATAAGTTAATTAAATATGTTAACATTGGTGTAATATTATTTCTAAATTTTATAAATTAAAATTAAATAATAATATTTAATTTTTTATTCTTAAAAATGATCGGTTATTAAATATATTTTATAAAATTTTAAAATTTAATATATAATTATTATAGTTGAATTTTTAAAATTTAATTTCTATTTGAATTTTGAAATTTTCAAAATGGAAATTATATCTATTATTAAAAAAATAAATTAGTTTTTTTTGTAAGAACAAATAAAAAGGTGAACTTTGACTAGAACATATTAAAAATGATAATTTAATTTTAAAGGATGAAAAAGATATACATATTTTATTTTTTTGAAATTTTTAATGATATATTTTTAATCATTTTTTTTTATATATTTTTAATTTATACAAAATTAAATTAATAATAGTAATTTTTTTTTGTAACTAAATTGAGGCTAGTTGGGATCAACTTGCTTATTGGTTGGAAGAAGACCCATCCACCCAACATGTGGTGCTTATCACCACGATTATAAGGGGCTGGGTAGAGAGTGTTCCGTTTTTTTTACTAAGCTTCAATGAGTGTCAAGTTTTTTGTAAGAGTGCACCTAGATTAAAAAGTAAAAGACAAGACAAAAAGTTGAAAACTATTTTCTTTCCTACCCTACCTAATTATTCATCAATTTATAACATTTAAAATGAAAACTATTTTCTCTCCACCATTACCTAGTTATTCATTATTTTATAATATTTTTTCACATAAATAGAAGAGTGGTAGCTATGCAAAGAAATAAAGTACTTGAATATTAAAACAATCACATCTTTAAAATTAAGATTAACTGAAGCATGAGAATGTTGTTGCCAAGCCTAAGAACACCTAGGATTTGGAAGTAAAGTTGTGATAATCTTGACAAATAGCTTAAAATCCTCTATAATCAATGCTCTAACATAGGTAATCACAGTTAATATTGTTAGTAAAATTTGATAGAATAATATATATATATATATATATATATATATATATATATATATATATATATATATATATATATATATATATATATATATATATATATAGATATAATTTTAATTAATAAATTAAAAAAATTAAAAATTTATATAAAATTCCCTTAAAATATATATAAAAAAAAATTCAAACATGTTCCCCTATTTTAAATGAAACTTGTATAAGAATTTTTAAAAATCTAAATTAAAACTTTCATAAAAGAGAAATAAATTTAAATTAAAACTCTCATAGAGGGAAAAATTTCAATTCATTTACAAAATATTAAATTTAAAAGAAAGGTATGAAACAAAATTTACAAGAAAAATTTTGTTATGTTATATTACCAAAAAAAATTAATTCTAATTTTTATAAAGAAAAATTCTTAGTATACTTTGAAAAAAAACATCTTAAAAACGTGTATATGAAATTTAAAGGAAATCTTTGAAAAACTTCATAGGAAAGGGAAAACCATATACATATAACATTTAAAGGAAATTTATGAAAACGATATTATTATATTGTAAGGAAAAAGAAAATTATTCAAAATGTGTATAATGAGGAAAAAATTAATTATCAAGCTACCATATTTAAGAGATCGGTTTGAAGTTCGGAGAAAAATTAAATCAATTTAATGCATTGTCATTTTTTTGAAATTATATGAATATGTAATAATATGTAAATAATAAGAAGGGTAATTAATCATCATCTTTAAACTATAATGTGTAATTTAAAACAATAATAACTAGCAATTGCACCAAATGTTGCAAAGGGAACATCGTAAGGCAGTAGCCTAGGAAAGAGTAGCATTGATAGTGAAAATGTCAGGTCCAACATTTGGAGCAAAAATAAAGATGTGGTTAATAATCAAAACTGGTCCTTAAAACAACAGATTCAAATTTCCTACTGGGAAATAAAACAGTCTAGCAGATACCAAAAACAAGTCTTTACCAGATGGTGCATCAGTTGAACTTTATGCTGCTGGTAAGTAGGGCGAGGGTGTGAAATTTTGGCAAGTAAAAAAAAGAGACCTTTAGATCCCATTTCAAAAAAGTTGCATTGGGAATTGACTCTTTTCAATAACCACTTCTACTTATCAAAGTTGATAAGGAGGGGTGTTACAACATCAACTCTGTTGAAATATGCAATTTTTTTTGTTTAAAATTCATCGTGTAGCTGCAATTTTTTTTAAATCAATGGCTATAAATGTAATTGTAACGATTGCCATAACTCTTCACATAATTATTTAAAGTGTGCTAGCTCAATGGAAGAGCGTCTGCCTTACAAGCAAGAGGTTGGTGGTTCGATTGCATTGTATGCTAACATGAATTAATCAACGATTTTGTAGTTTATTTTTAATTAAATATTTTTTATATCGATTTATTTTAATGGTGAGATATTTCTGGATTCATTGTTTTATATTGTCTCTAAAGAGACAAATGTGATCTTTAAATAAAAAATTTATCATCTCTAGAGAGACAATAGCTAGTATTAAAGACATATTGTCTCTAATCCAAGTGTTGTCTTTAGAGAGACAAAAATAAAATTTTCTCCAGAGAGACAAAAAAGAAATTGTCTCCTAAGAGACGATAATTCTTGTGTTATATATTGTCTTTATAGAGACAATATTTTTTAAGACAATAATCTTTATGACAATATTTTTTAAGACAATAATCTTTAAGACAATAATTTTTGAGACACTAGCTTAAAGACAATATTTAAGGCAATACACAAGTTTTATTTTGTCTTAAGTTAAGACAATTTACCCAAAAAGTGTCTCAAATATTTTCTTAAAACCCTCCTTTATGTAGTATTGAACTATGGGACAAAGGAATGATGGTATGTAAATTTGATGGAGGATAATAAACTATGCGAAAAAGGAGTGATGGTATGTATACATTCAAATAACAATAGGGGTAAATATTAAGCCCCCCTCAATTTTTTATATATGTGGAACTTGAGAGGAGATAGATAACAACAATTCCATGGAGGATAATAAACTATGGGACAAAGGAGTGATGATATGTAAACATCAAGATAAGAATAGGGGTAAATATTAAGCATCAGGTAGTAAGCCAATCATTAGCTTATTTTCTTTTCATATAGATATGATGCAATCCTTAGTATTCTTGAACTTGAGGAGGTAAGATTTGGTTACTAGAGGAATGCTTGAAAAATTAATTGTGAGGGTTTTCAAAGATTGAGAGAGTAGGGAATAGTGACATTAAGTAGGATGGGAAATAATAAGTGGGAAGAAAAGCAAGTATGAATGGAGGAAACATGTAGGAAGAAAGGAAAGATGGGAGAAGAAGAGGATGGAAGTATACATGGTTGACTATGCCTACTCCTGTGGGTGATAAAGAGTAGTAAGGATATAAACTATTGTTACCAAGATACAACTAAAAATAATAGCAATAATTAAATTATATCACTAATGTTTTATTAGAACAAGCAAAGGAAAAGTTGACAAAATTTAAAATTAAATTAGAAATAAAATGCAACTATTCACACTTGAGGAGATGACGCCTCACCTTATGAGATAAATATTAGATATAAGGAGATGAAGAAGTAGTGAAACAAAATGATAACAAAGTTATATTATAACAAAATCAACATAAATTACAGTGTTGATATTTTGGAAAAAAAGTATTACCATAAAAAAATAATAAATTAAATGGATGGAAAGTATAAAATACTAAACAACATAATTGGGAAGCAATTAATTAAAAAGTGAAAATAAAGAAAAAGAAAAATAGACACAACCTATACAAAATGACTTGATATAAAGACATAATTATTATGTTATCTATGTGCTATTAACCAATTTAATATATGATTGGAAAAAAATCAATAAAAATGGAGAAAAATAACTTAACAAATTAAAATGAATGTGAAATACAAAACATAGTTATTAAATAAATTGACAATGTTAACCAAGAAAAAGATATGCCACATGTATACATCACTATTAGTGCATACACTAATTTTATAATGAACAAACCATATTTCAAATTAAATTATTAAATAAGATTTTTTTATTTTTATTATAAGAGTAATATTGTTAAAATCTCAAATCATATTTGGTGATTATCATTCTCATTTCTTTTAAAATATGCATTTAATATATTATTAAATTTTATCATATTTATTATATTCTTAATTTTAGTCTTAAAATTTATGCATTCAATTTTATATATATATATATATTTTTTTCTATGTTAAGACTAAACTAAGCACCCACGGGGAATTGAACCGGTGACCTATCACAAGGAGTGCCTTAACAGCGCACCCATTCACCGTCAATCCAAAACCCCGTGGGCAATTTTATATATATTTTAATTATGATATTTATAAAATTTAAATTGTATTTATTTCTTAATAAATTTTTAAAATAATAATTTAAATTGATTTAAAAAATGAATGTATTGTATAAATTACGATAACAATTAGATATACATAGAGAGAGAAATTATCATCAAATTTTAGAAGAAAAATAAAAATAAATTATTTCATTTTTATCTAAATATTGATATTTTATATTAATTAGCTTAGTCATATAAATTAAATGATAGATGAATTCTAATCCGCTTAAGATATTAATACAACCAAAGAAAAAAGTTGTGGAAATAAGGTTGGCAAGGACCAAAATCTTAGGATTGGACGTTAATCAACTACGTGGAAAAAAAACTAACCTTTTAATAAGTAAATCATTAGAGATCCTAATTTATAAAACACAAGTAATTTAATAAAGTTAATCAGATACTTTCATTAAATTGTAAGGATAAAGATAATTATTTTTAATTAAATCTTAAATATACACTTAATATTTATATATATAAAAAAAAAAAAAAATTCTCACACCCTTATTCAATATAAATACACTTATATCTAACAACTTTTTTTTCAATATTAATATACTTATAGACATAAATAAAATTATTAAAAATAAACTTACAACATTAAATGTAATCTAAAAATAGAGATCGTGAAAACTTACCTAAAAAATTGTAATGCTATCACACATGTATCCCATATTTATAAAACCAACCAAAAGATCTCATATTTATGAAACCAACCAAATTGTCAACTCCCTTAAAATTAATATCTTCTTGATATTTCCACCGGCAAAGAATCATGTCAAACCTATATTTATATGATGTCTTTTAACTTATTTATACAATCCCTTTTAACACATTATTATTAATTAAAAAAATCAATATTTTTTTATTTAATTTTTTTAGCCCAAATGTAATATTAAAAAAAATTGATTAGAATGTAAACAAATTATTATTAACCAATTTTTTTACAAGCGGAAAAGAAACTATATTTTTCTCTCAGGAGTATTTATATGAGAATATTTGATTACGGTCAAGTTTAGGTTATCGTAATAAAGATATTCTAAATAATTTTTATTACTTTTAAAGCAATAAAATAACTCATGTTCATTTACAAAACCTAGCAAAGCACATTTTCAATTCGAAGAGATTTATCCGTGAAGTAAGTTGCTTGTTGGCCAAGGTCGGCCTACTTGTAATTCGTGAATGCTTGCTAAATGATAGCTACGTTGCCAGT
The DNA here is from genome assembly GCA_031772625.1 of Pinus tabuliformis. Lineage (NCBI taxonomy): Eukaryota > Viridiplantae > Streptophyta > Pinopsida > Pinales > Pinaceae > Pinus > Pinus tabuliformis. The sequence continues at coordinate 335,681,792 of CM062814.1, read as the reverse complement.
TGGCCGAGGTCGACCTGCAGTTTGTGATGGCAACCAATATACCGTACCAACCCATCTCACGAAACCAGTGATGTGCAGATGCCGTAACCATGGCATGAAATGGATATGGTCATACATAAAACGGCGTACTATAAGGCATTAAAATCCCTATAGCATGGGATTTATGGCTTGCCAATTAAAACACGTCTCTTCTCCAAAACCGTTCCGTCATGATCGGAACCTGTCCGCCCCGACGCCCGTTCGACGGAGCGTTCTTTAAAATCGGACCTCTGAAAATGCCGATTAAAGCGTCCGGCACCGGCTGCCGGGAAATGGACGTTTCGCATGCCTCATACCCCACGCCGTCTTGTCAGCCAAAACGTAACGGGAGAGAGGGTTCGTGTCGGGATTCCGGAGCAGTAAGGTGCCTGAAACAACCAGTTTTTGCAATGATTAGCTTTAAACGAATTGCCTCTCCGGTTTAACTCTGGCGGGTTGCGAGCCTGCGTGTCGTAACTGGAAACTCCTATTTCCAACTCTATAGAAAAGTAAATGTGCTCTGACATGCGAGGCAAATAGTGCTCGCCCTCTCTCTCCACGTTGTTATCTCGATTCACGTGCTCTCACTCAGAGGGCACGTGAATCGAGATAGCAGCGTGGAGAGGGATGGCGAGCACGTGAATCGAGATAGCAGCGTGGAGAGAGAGGTCGAGCGCTATTTGCCTCGCATGTCAAAGTGCATTTACTTTTCTATGGAATTGGAAATAGGAGTTTCCATCCCTTAACACCTCCTCACGGGAATTGCTACTAGGATAATCCCTCCATTGCATCGGCGATTGGGCCTGGCAAAACGAAGTCATTATAATTTACAAATTATAGATCAAGTACATATGAGCCTCGAGAATTGGGATATTTCAGAGAATATTTCGAAAAAGACATCAAATTCCGGCGCCGGCGAGATGCCGCGTCCGCACTATTGCCTTAATCCTCACAACATACACTACACATGCATCACGTTTTCAGATTAACCAATTAGAGCCCTTGGCATTAGCGGTCTCTTCAGAGGTCACGCACGATTCATTTAATATCAAACACGTAAGTTGATTACACACCTAAATATTCTACCCGACTACCGAGAAATGATGCTTTCCATTTTTTCCGGGAGCCCCGTCCGGCGGCACGTGCGTCGGCACGGCCACAAGTTACGACGGAAACTCCTATTTCCAACTCTATAGAAAAGTAAATGCGCTCTGACATGCGAGGCAAATAGTGCTCGCCCTCTCTCTCCACGTTGTTATATATATATATATATATATATATATATATATATATATATATATATATATAGAGAGAGAGAGAGAGAGAGAGAGAGAGAGAATGTGTGTCTTAACATTATCAAGAATCTTTTGTTAAGATGAAGATCTCGATATCTACTATTGTATCATGATGAAAAACTATTAATGAGCACATGTCAAGACATAACTCTATTAAAAATTACATAATATTATCTTTAAAAATATAGAACGATAACACTAGGATTAGTAGTAAAAATGACCTTGCAAGTTGATTCCTCTAAATTTTTCACTCTAAAGGCATCAAGATCAATATATTATTAGTCATTCATCTTGATGCCTTTAGAGTGAAAAATTTAGAGGAATCAACTTGCAAGGTCATTTTTACTACTAATCCTAGTGTTATCCTTCTATATTTTTGAGGTTGAGGGGGTAAATATATTGGACAACATCAAACCACTTTTGGAGTTGGGATCTAGCCCTGTCAGCTTCAGAGAGGGATCTCTCTTTACGATTTGGCTTGGTGTTTAAGTTGATTTTAGGCTAGTTATGATTATTATTGGTTGTTTGTTTTAATTTGTTTGATTGGTTGGTTGGTTGATTTGATCAAATTACTTTCTTTCCATTGGGCTATGGAGTCAAATAAAGATGGATGTGGCATCAAAAGTTCAAAAGAGTAATCACAACACAAGCTAGTTACATTTACTAGATCTTTAAATTGAATTATGGAATGGAGACGAGGTGTGATTCAGTAGTGATTGAAAAGAATTTAAAAATTTCTCAATTAGAATTCATAAGGAAACATACAGATTGTAAACGCGGTCCAAATAAGGTGCTTAATAACATATCTTATTTTTCACATCTCCTGTTTTACAATTAGATTTCAGATGATAAACATACAGAGAATAACAATGGAAACACAATTACACTAAGAAAGACATCACCAATATACTGCAACACAAGTATCCTATGAAGAGTCTTTGTATTAACGATGCTCTAGTAGCGTGGAAAAAGTACAGTGTTTGACGCTCAATACTTCGACTGAATGAAGTATTTAAACATAATTTGCAAAAAAGATTACAATTAATGCCTTATTGACATGGCATTCTAGTATTAACCTTAGACTAACAGAAATGAAGTAATGCGACCAAAAGAGGTGATTTGGCCAAGTGATCTGGACATCTGGCACTGCTTTGGTGGAGAACAGTTGTTGAGTGGCCACTATTTAGGTGTTGCGTTGGTGAAACTGGCCCTTTCTTTAATCCTGGAATTCATACAATTTATCCCATCGCTCCTCATCTGGAATGGTAATTTTTGTTACTTTGCAGTAGATCACATCTACCTCGGTATACCGAGCAAAAGTGGGTTTAACTACAAAAATGTGCTTTATCTCATGTTGGATGAAACTCATGTTGTTGATAGCTTCATGAGAAGCTCTCCCTCTCATAGCACCTTTAATGTGGGAAGACTTGGTGTATCCCTTGCAATGTCTTTCAACTTCTTCATATAGTCTTCCCTAGTCATCAACTTGTCATTGATTACAAATAAAGAAGGTAGATCCTTCTTATTCAATGCTTCTATTTTGGTGAAAAAATTGTTAACTGCTACCTCCAAAGTGTGACATTTCTCTGTCAGCTGTACAATCAAATTCTTATTTGTCAGAACTTTCTTTACCTCTAAGATTTTTTTTGTTCTGTCATATACTCCCAAATCATCCAATTCATATCTATTTTTAGAGTTGAGAAATTTGATAATGTGGTTGGTTGTGATAGGCATTTCTCCCAATTCAGTGTTGATAGTGGAAATGACATGCTTGGATTCCTCCATCAACTCTTTCTGCTCAAATATATTTTGGATACAAGGCCATATTTCATCAATTTCTTCAATAATATTGTTCCAGATAATTTCTTTAACTTGGGAAAGTGTGTGGCCAATACAGGACTTAGTTGCTGATTTCCTCCATACTTCTATCTGGTTTTGAACTCTCTGTAGCTCTACTGCATGAAAAGTTTCAGTCTTTGTCTTCTGGTCTTATAGAATATTGACTTGAGCCTGTAATATTTTGATTTCTTCAGTTTCGAGGGACATGTTCTGCACTGCACTTTCCAACTAATCTGGAGTAGCCCCTGTGTTCATTGTAGAAGATGTAGTTGTAGGAATTGATGTGATAAGCAGTGCTTCCAAAGGGACAACAACCATTTTAGCAGCTTGCTCCGTTTCTCTGATTATCTTTTCCATCTCTGTCTCCATTTGCTTCAAGTGTGAACTATGCTCCATGATGAGCTTCATCATGTCTGCCTTCTGTGACTCTGTTTCTTAAATGTCCTTTGCAAAAGGATCTTCTATTGCTAGTAATTTTAACTACTTCCTTAATGCTATGATGTCTTTATTATTTTTCCTTACGAGCTCTTCTACAACATTGATATTTGCCGGATCATAAGCTACTTTGATCACCAAGTCCTCCAAAGATTTGATCCTTGTGGCTTTGACAAGTCCAGAGGCTTTCTCCATCTTCAATTCAGTGATTGAACATTGGCTAATGTAACCTACAATTTAGACAAACTAATAGCAATGTTAGTGAGAGTAGATGAAATCGTTTGTCCTGTCTGCTTGTGCATCTCCATTTGGCTAATGGGATGTATGTATTTCACATCAAATTTAAATGATTTCTTCTTGTAATCTAATGCTGCCTTAGGTTGTGGGATCTGTGCTTGAAGGAAGAACATTTGCATTTTTCCTTTCTCTGAATCAAAGGCTGACAGAAGTATGCTTTGAGAGCTAGAAGTCTACTTACAGAACTGATTGTATGTATTGATCTTCAAGGCCTCATTTCTTACTTTAATCTCCTTGAATATATTAAATATACTCTTTTTTGTCTCCCCTGTGGTAGATGTATTGGTCTGCATGGCCTGCTACTGATCTTGTGAAGTTTTCGAGGTAGTGGGAGAAAGTGTAGTCTGATCACCCACTAATGAGGAAACAAGTGGCTCGTGAGTGGTGATAATATTCTCTTGCTCTGAATCCTTGTTTAGCCTTAGTTTGGAATGTAACTTGGCCCTCTTCATGTACACGATTTTGAAGCCTTCACTTGAAATCTCAGTCACTAAAGGTGACTCTTCATCTCTACTTCTCTTTGTTGTTTTCTCCTTTTTGATGGGAGACTGTATGGTTGAAGTGGACACCAACTGCTCCTCTGCCTCTTGTAGAGTGTTCTAACTCCACTCTAGTTGGTTTTTATACTTTTCAATCTCTCGTCTGGATGTGTGAAAATAAGCAGTAGATTTGTTCTCTACTCTTAACTTGGAGATGACCCCTGATGGATCATATGACCAGGTGAAACTAAGGCTGAACTGCATCTCTTTCAGTAACTTATCTGCTTCTTCCCCCACTGTCGTGTTGTTGCAAATGAAAGGTCCTATTTGAGTTTTGATTTTGAATTGGGATTTCTTCTTAGTAGCTACATATTGAATCTCATCCATATTGAGAATTTTCCTGATGTATTCTAGAGCAAAAATCGTCACTGGGAGGAATTTTGGCAGCTTGTGAGGGGCAAGCTCACACCCAAATATCCTCAGCTCTTTGTAATTCTGATAAAGGTAGCAATCCTCTCTCTGGACATGGTCTGATAGCTCTAAACATTTCCTAATTTCTTCACTGATTCTTTGCTTTTTCTTGCTGGTTAGGAGACTAAGTGTTGTATGTACAAAAATCTCTACGAATTGTTTGTATGAAAATTCCTTTTATTCCTTCATCACCAGTGTAGTCCAGAAGATGACTGACTACTGATTTCTTTCTCCATCCAGCTTTTGTAAGGAAAGCTTGAGGTTGTCTCCCTAAAAATATAAAAACATATAAACTAACAAAGAAGCATATTTGAATACTTCCTTGGTTTGGAATTTGATAAACTGCTCATGGATAGAATCTGCAAGAAATTGGCTAAAGTTAAACAAGATGAAAGGCATGGAATCTATAGAGAAAATGGAAAGAAATCCTATAATTGCCTCATCTACCAACTGATCTGAGTAGTAGCCAAGGAGGTAGGAGATGACTGTGATTATTTTCTTGGCTCTCTCAGGGAAAATGGAGGATGGATAGGGAGGATTTTTCTTGGGCAATGGGGCATCTTCAGTCAAGAAAAGCTCAAGGGTTTTGGATCTTTTAGCAATGTACAGTTTCTGATACAATTCAACAAATGCTTCATGGGAAAAAGGGGTGGCATTCTCTGTTGTAGGAGCTTGCATCATTTGGTCTATAGCTTGGGGAGTGATGGTTAATAGAATTTCTCCAGTGGCGACAATAATAGCTCATTGGCTAGGCAGATAACACGCATAACATTTCCTGACAAATTCAAGGGTGTTGTGGGTACGGGGAAAGATATAATGGGGAAAATTAGATTCCCACAGTTGAATATCATCAGATGTATCTATAAACTTGTCCTCAAGCCAACAATACATCTCAGAAAGATCAAATTCACAGAGGGTTTCATGGATTTTATAGTCTCTGTCTGCCAAAGGGATATGGTGAAAATAAATGGGAGGGTGGATTAGAGGACTCACGGGTTCCTCTAGTCCCTTGTATTTTGGAGGCATGATTGGCTAAAGGGATAGAACATAGATGGTGTCTTGATTATGCAGGTTTACAAGGTGCAGAAATAGAATTAAATTCAAGATAACATGAAACAAAGGAGCCATATTAAACATAAATTAGCAGGTACGATGCTCGGCCGGGTGAAATAGGTGCAGTTTGAATTGGCACTCCTGTAACAGGACAATGGCAGTGTATGAACTTAGTAACCGGTTAATGAGTGAAAGGAGGGGTTTTATAATGTTCTGGGATTTCTCGTTGATGGTGGCACGAGTTTGCTGGATTAACGATTAAACCATTTAATTTCTTAATGGATTAATTTTGGAGGGAGTGGAGGTGATTTGCGGAGCAACGAGCGGATGACGTGGTGAAGAGTGATTGTCGAGAGTGCAATGGATAGGGCGGTGGTTTTACTTGGCGGAGAAGCCACTTTTTAGAGGGGGAAGGTGGTTAATGGTTTTGGCCAGGAAGGCGCGAAATCATGTGGTGGTGATATGTCGCAGTGGGTGCGGGTTTGAATACCACCCATTTCAGACCCCCGCCCCCAGACAGTAAAGTTCGGTTGGTGAGGGGGGGCCAAAATGTACTGTGGGTTGTCAGATTTTAAGAGGTGGACGGGGATGAGAGGAGAGGTAGCGGGTATTAACGTCGGGAAATATATTTAATGTATGTGGGGGAATTACTGGAGTGTATGGTGGGTTAGGGGAGTTGATGAAAATGTGAGCGAAGGGGTGAATTTGGGGTATTGAAACTTTAGGGATAGTGGACAAAATATCAAATATTGTTTGATATATCTAACTTTAGAGTAAAACTTCAATCCTTTTGACTTTGCTCTACACATGAAATGTATTTTAAATTCATCTTAGAATAAAACTTTCATGCTTTTTTTCTAACTACCATCGTGCTTCTACCTACCATTTGCATTTCAATTATTTTTCTAATCTAACATTTTCTCTACTTTCTTTGTAGTGTGCACTTAAACTAGCAGACCCAAATCATTTTTCTTTTATGAAAATCTACCATATCCTATCACTTATTTCACCATTGACTCATATTAAACTGTTGAATCAATTTTATTTCTAACTAGCTACTGATTTACCAAGATTAAACTATTTGGTAAATCCTCACTCACTATCTTATTGAACAGAAATTTAAATGTGTTCAATCATGATTAAAATGTATGACCTGAACATAATTTTAGTCATTGTGGCATTCATAAACAATTTTCACACCTTATCTGATAATGAGTTAAAAGAACTAACTTATTAGTAGTGGCACTTAGGCTTGCAACACTTTGAGTATTATTTTCTATTTTTTTTGTGGGGTTCTTATTTCCTTTTTGTTTTCTTTCTTATTTACTTTTTAACATACCCCGTTTTCAGTTTTTTTTTCATATCTTTTACAAATACAAAATACTCAATTGCCTTGAGATCCTATAATTTATAGGACCCTAACAGTGGCTCCAGCTGGGGATGGCACTTCTTCAAGTGAAGTGTCAATAAAATATGATCAGTAGCCTTGAGTGCTCCATTTATATAATGTCTTCATCTGATTTCTTTGTTGTTTAAGATACTATTGGTAGCTCGTCAATCCAGGCTTAGGGCCTTCACTGCGGGCTTCAACCTTTGTTAATAAGTTACCCAATCAAAACCATAAATACTATTATTTTTACAATGATAAAAATAAAATCTGTAGGCTACGAAAAGTAGTGCTTTAGAATCCTTCCATTGATAGGACCTCCAAGTATCTCTAGTCCATCTAGGCCCTTAAGGTAGAACACATTATTTCCCATGAAAGCATGAACAATATATGGCCCATTCCAAAGATTATCAAACTTGCCATGTTTTCCTTTTTCTTCTCCCTTGGAATCCCATCTCAAAACTTGGTCCCCAATGTTAAAGTCATCAGCTTTTGTTCTTCTGTCAAAGATCTTCTTAACATTTTCTTGAATAACTTGGGTCCTATTGTATACTTCCTCCCTAGACTACTACAACTGGTTAGTTTGATTAATCCTTATTTGTACATCATTGGGTTCATCTTGAACTTCTTGAATGATCTTCATGACTGTAACTCCTAAGGAGGATGGAAAAACTGTATCCATCCCATAGACCAATTGGTATGGTGACATGCCAATTGATTTTTTAGTAGTAAGTCTATCAGCCCAAAGTGCATTGACCAGCTTGTTATGCCAAGACTTTTTGTTGTCTTCTAACATCATTTTTATGATGTTTACCAAGATTTTATTTCAGGAGTCAGCTAACCCATTACCCTAAGGGTAATAAGCTGTTGAATGTCCCAGAGTAATGTGGTATTTTTGGCATACTTCAACCATCTCTTTAGATTGTAAGGTTGAAACATTATCAGTGATGAGTTTTCTAGGATAGCCAAAATCTGGAGAGGATATTAGTCTCAAGGAATTTATAATGACACCATCGGTGGCAGCTCTCGAAGGGGTGGCCTCTATCCACCCGGTAAAGTAGTTAGTGGCTGTAAGAATCCACTTATGTTGGGCAGAGGAAGAGGGATGCATTTCACCACTAAAATCCAATCCCCATTTCTAGAAGGGGATTTCAACAGAGATAGGCTTTAATGGAAAGGGCGACAATTTTCTCTTTCCCTAAAAAATCTAGCATTTATGACATGAGGTGACTTGTTTGTGAATGTCAGAGAAAAGGGTAGGCTAGTAGAAACCACCTCTAAGGATTTTATTGGCAGTGGTTTTCCAATAAAGATGTCCACCACAATCTCCTTCATGGAATTCCTGCATAACTTTATCTACATCATCCTTCAACAAGCATATAAGTAAAATGCCCCCATCATCTTTCCAATACAAGACATTATCTATAACGCAAAATTTAACTTCTTTTAACTTAAGAAATCTTGCCTTTCTTTTTGTCAAACTAGGAGGAGAATTTAAATTAAGTAAAACATAAAGCAAGTTTGCATACTAGGGTGAGTTCAGAAATGCCTCATCAATTTGTGGAGTTGCCTACTCCTCTTGATTATCTAATGAATCAATCAAGCTAATCTCCAAAGCATGGAAATTTCACTCAACCATCAATTTGGCTAGTCCCTGACCTTTGATTAACTTTTTGGGCTTGATTTCTAAGTCGTATTCCAAAATGACAACGATCCATTTACCTCGCTTTCCATCATGTCCATTTTGTGTCAAAATTTCCTTAACCACTGCATTAGGTACATAAGAAATAATATGGGAATGTAAAATATATAATCTAAAATCTTTTGTTGCTTTAACCAATGCAAAGGCCAATTTTTCCATAATGTTGTATTTCAAAGATGCATCTCTTAAAGATTTAGTAAAGAATGCAATAGTCTATTAAAAGCCTTCACTTTTCTTTTTTTTTGCAGTAAGACTGCTGCAATAGTGTGTTCAGAAGCGAAAGAGAAAATTTTGAAATATTTCGTAAAATTTGGGTTGATGAACATTGGTGCCTTGGTCAATGCTTGTTTAACTAAGTCAAAGGATTGTTTAGCCCCAATACTCCATTTTATTTCAGAATCCTTTTTTAACATGTTTGTTATGTTTCTAAGAAGTTTTGCTAGGTTAGGAATGAATCTCCTTAGGAACTGATTTTACCAATAAAAGATTGAAGCTCTTTGATATTTCTTGGGTGACTGATTTTTAATATTGCTTCAATTCTACTGGGATCAATCCTAATTCAATCCTTGGAAATAATTTGACCAAGAATTTTTCCTTCCTCAATGCCAAACAATGTCTTTTTAGGATTGAGTGAGATGACAAACCTCCTACATTTTTCAAACACTCCTCTCAGATGTGTTAAGTGTTCCTCATCAGTTTTAGAATAGACAGTAATGTCTTCTAGATAAATCAAAATAAAATGGTCAATTTTATCAGCAAAGGCAATATCCATTGCTCTTTGGAAAGTGTCTCCAGCATTTATTAACCCAAAGGGCATTTTAACATACATGAAAGTGCCCCATGGTGTAGTGAAAGCAGTTTTGTCCTAATCATCAGGATGCACTAAGACTTGGTTATAACTTGAGAAACCATCTAACAAGCAAATCCTACTAGACCCTACTACCTTTTTCAATATATGATCCATTTTTGGTAATAGGTAGTTGTCTTTAAGGGATACCTTATTAAAATTTTTGAAATCAATTCACTATCTGATTTCTTCAGTTTTCTTTCTAGTAGGCACAATGTTAGACACCCATTTAGAGTATCTAAGGGGAAGTATAATTTTAGCATCATACATCTTTTTTACTTCTTTCTCAATCAAAGGCATTTGGACGAGATTTATCGTATGAAGTTTTTGCTTAAATGGTTTTTTATCTTCCTTGATTGGGATTTTAAGTTGTATGATAATAGGGTCATATGCTTTTAGGTCCTCATAACTCCATGCAAAGAAATCTACGAATTCTTTGAAAAGGGCTATGTGTCATTGTTTTGTGACAATAGGAAGTGATTTTGAAATTTTTATCATTTTGGGATTCTGCTCACTACCTATATTGCATTCTTCTATGTTTGCCCCTTGGGTTCCATTTTTGGCTTTTTTGCTACATCATTAAAATTGAAAATTTATTCTAATGGAACTAAACCCCTAGGCATAACATTATCCTTAAGTTGAAGTAATTCAAATTATTCTTTTTTTGGGTCTATTTCATGAAATTATTATTTATTTACATCTTTATTGACTGAAATACTTACATAAAAATCATCAGGTTATTTATCTATACTACCATATTCAACAACCTGATTTTCTACTTCACACTCTGAATCTATGTTGTACTCTTCATACTCATCCTAGGATTGCAAAAAGTTTTCAATTTCTTTGTCAGTTCCAAATACCTGCCAATGTCTCATATTGTCAAGTATAGCTGGACGGTGTTTAACCTCCACTCTATATTTTTTGTTGGCGTGAGGAATTTTACATGTTCTAGTTGGAAAAGCTAAACCATTAGCCAAGACATTTTGATCTCTCGGAATAACAACAAGATCATATTCTTCAAAAGTTCCTAGAAAGTCAAGCACAACATTTATGTAGGCTCTCAACCTAAGATGTTTGGCAGCATACTCTCCCTTGATTTGTCTTACAATTAATTTAGAATCCCCATGAACAACAATTATTTTAGCTCTCAACTTCTTCAATAATTGTAATCCTAAAAGAAGTACCTCATATTCTGCTATATTATTGGTGCAATGAAAATTGAGTTTATAGGAATGACCTTTTGCATGATTCTTCCCTGAATTGGACACCCACACAACTCCCCTTGAACTTCTTTTCTACAAGAGCCATCAAAGATCATGTTCCAAAAAGGTTCAGTTTTAGTTTTTTGTTGCACAATTAGTGTTTGATTGTCATGTTTTTCATCAATGTCATTATCTGCCTGAGTAACCTGTGCATCAATGCCTTCATAATTGTAAAGAATGAAAGATTCCAGGTCGGAATGAACAGAGTAAAGAGGATAGTTATGTGGTTTATCTTGACTATCAACCGTATACTTCATTAAAGTTTCCGTATACATCCTTCTATGTTGACCAAACACTGGTATAGTTTCATAAGTCATGTCCATTTGTAGGGTTCCTTGTATTTTTGCTCCCCATGTGATCCAGGTGGATATCGGTGGCCACCCACTAAGTCCACTTGGACCCCCACCATTGTTTCTTTTAGCTTTTCAGTTTCCTTAATTGTAGCACAGTTCACTATTTTTAGCAATTTTTCGGGTCCTGAACTTCCAGAGCCATTTTGAGGCCCTAAATGATGTTTTTTGGGAAAAATAGGAGAAACATGGGTCCAAAGACCCATGTTACTCTTCCAAAAGTTGTAGTTCTCAGATAGATCTTTCTAACGAGATATTGTGCATGTCAAACGGAGATTGTATGCCAAAGTTATGACCCCGGGAAGTTGATGTACCAATTTACCCACACAGGGCCCACAATTTGGCATTTCATCTTCTAGGGTTACATTTTTGGATGTTTATGGATTTCCATTGTTTCTCAACAATAAATAGGCCTTCGAGCCTCATTGTAATAGAGTTCAAAGGAATGTAGCCACCTGATCTCTTCTCAAAGATAAGCTACCATCGCCCTAGCTGGTTTATTTCCATTTTTGTCTGTAGGCATATTTCAGTATTTTACATTAATTAAATGAAGTATTATTTCTGCTGCATCACTTTGTTTATGGTTATCTCTGTAATTTGTTGCATTCCTGTTTAAATCTGGATTAGTGGTATCAGAGCGGTCTACTTTTTCTCTGTTTTTCTTTGCATGTCCCCAACGAGGTCGGCATGTAAGGAGTTAGGGCTTGAACTAGTCGAACCTTTGCAAGACCAGCCTCACAAATCCCGACGGCCTCCCATGGTAGATAAAAAGAAAGATGAGGGGGTAGAAGATCCTACCAAAATCTTGCTCGTAGAAGCCCTCGAGCGACAAAGGGGTGACGCATCGGCTTCCAATAGCTACTCTAGAAATGCCACACCATTTAAGGTACAAGTTAATTTTGAAATCCCTATATTCGAGGGTCAGATAGACGCAGATGCTATGGATAAATGGTTAAATCTATTAGAGGGTTATTTTTTTGTTCATGATTTTTCCAGTTCGAAAAAGATTATTTTCGCTCTTCTCAAAGCAACCCCCCACTTCAAGGACTGGTGGGAAACCTACTGTGAGCAGAAGGATGAAAGTACAGGTTCATTATTTTTAGCCGCACCCACTTGGAATTCATTACGGGATGCCATCAAGGAGTAGTACTACCCTGTTGGAAGCTATGAGGATCAATACATAAAGTGGACCACGCTGCGGTAAGGAAGGGACCAAGACGTGCCATAGTTTACCAATATTTTCCATACCCTTCGCAGAAAGTTGGGTATCAAGGATTCAAGGCAACATTTGGTACTCAAATATCGTGGCTCCCTGCACAAGTATATCTAGGAAGAAATAGAATTCCTGAACATCTCCTCACTGGGCATGACATACCGATATGCTGTCAAGGTCGAGAAAAAGTTTAAACAGAAGAAGTGAGACTTTGGATTTGTGAATCCAAAGCAAGGGAAAGGTGCCCCCAAATTGCAGAACAAAGGACAAAGCCAACGCGGGGTAGCCCAAGACAACCCACCAAAGCTGTAAGCAAAGAACAACACTGCGAAGATAAAAAAGGACACGGGAAAGTGGTGTGAGTTCCATAAGAGATCCACTCACAACACAAGTGAGTGTCGGGCCAAGCAGTCATTAGTGGCTGAGCTAAAGGTTTCAAGAATCTGAGTCAGAACTCGACAAGGGGAATGACAAAGGGAAGCAGATTATCAATGAAAATCCCAATGCCACCATTGCCACCACAAAGATCCAGAATGAGGAACCCAAAGATCCAGAGGAGGAGGAGCATCTCTTCCACTCACAGATGTGGGTAAAGGTCTCCCCACTACAGTTCATTGTCGATAGCGGGAGCTAAAAGAACCTCTTTTCGGCAGATGTCATGAAGTGGCTGGGCTATCGACCATAGCAAATCTACAACCATACACCATCGGCTGGCTTCACCAAGGACGGGATCTTCGCGTGAGCCAGCAGTGTCACCTTCCATACAACATCAAGCCCTTCATAGATGAGGTATTGTGTGACATTGCTCCCTTTGAAGTTTGTGATGTATTATTAGGACAACCGCACATGTGGGAGCGACATGTTGTGTATGAATGAAGGCCCCGTGCTCTTAATGTTACTTTGGAAAATAAGTTGTACAGGATACCAGAGGTAGCACTGCCTACCACCATCTCTTTGGTTACTGCAAAACAATGTAGTAAGCTCATTTCCAAAGCCGGGAAATTTGTTTTCCTGATGATACACCCTCAAGTAAAGAAGAAGATGGTGGCCACAACCTCTAGATAGGGCCCCTCCGCGCGACAACTACAGATGGACAAGGTCACGGAGGAGTACGAGGACATCTTCACCTCCCTTGCAGGGGTTCCTTTGCACTGTCAGGTCAAGCATTCCATCGATTTGACCCCAGGTGCGCCGCTACCCAATGGACCAATCTATCGGCACTCCGTTCTGGAGAATGATGAAATCAAGAGGCAAATTTAGGAGCTGATGCAGAAAGGTCACATTCATCCAAGTTCATCTCTCTGTGGGAGCCCGATCGTGTTGGTACATAAGAGGGATGGGACTTGGAGACTCTGCATTGACTATCGGTCACTGAACAAGATCACTGTCCATAATAGGTACCCAATCCCACGGATTGATGACCTCCTGGACCAACTGAAGGGGGCAAACTATTTCAGCATGATCGATTTAAAGTCAGGATATCACCAGGTACCAATCAAACCCTCCGATGTGTGGAAGGCTGCCTTCAAAGCCAAGGAGGGCCTTTTTGAATGGTTGGTTATGCCTTTCAGATTGACGAATGCTCTTGCAACCTTCATTAGGATAATGGATGACATCTTATGGTCATTCACCAACTCCTTTGTAGTGGTATACTTGGATGACATCCTGATCTTTAGCTAGTGTTGGGAAGAGCACCTCCACCACATTCGACATGTTCTCCAAACACTGCGGCAACACAAGTTATGTGCCAATTTGGAGAAATTCACTTTTGGCATGACCCAGGTTCAATATCTAGGATACATTATTAATGAACAGGGGGTGCATGTGGATCCATCCAAGATCCAAGTCATTCGGGATTGGCCATCTCCAACCACTCTGACAGAGCTCCGCAACTTTCTAGGTCTTGCCAACTTCTACCACAGGTTCATGTTGGGATTTTCTCATATCACTTGGCCCTTGAGTCCTGTCACCAAAGGAGGAGGGAAAGAAAAATTCTTTTGGTCTGAATCTCAACAGAAGGAATTCACAGAGTTGAAATATTTCCTCTGCTCAGCACCAGTGCTCGCATTACCAGACTTGCAACAACCATTTGAGGTCAAGACAAATACCTCTAACTATGCTATTGGGGCAGTCCTTACTCAACACAGGCATCCAGTGGCATATCACAGTGAGACACTTTCAGACATAGTCCAAAAGTATCCCACTTATGACAAAGAGATGTATTCCATTATGCAGGCCTATCGACAATGGAGGCATTACATTTTGGGGAAGGAAACGGTCATCCACACAAACCATCGACCCCTACAGTTCATATAGACCCAAGGGAAATTGCAGAATGATCGCCATCAGAAGTGGTCCACATATCTGCAACAGTTCCATTTGAATATGAAGTATAAGAAGGGCAACACCAATAATGTTGCAGATTTCCTCAGTCGACCACCGATCATGGTGTTAACCACCGTGGTCAACTCTTGTGGGCATGAGACTTCTAATTGGCCACTTCTCTACAAAAGTGATCTAGAATTCGGCCACACATACTAGACACTCTTGGAGGGTCAACATGTTCTAGATTTTCACCTCGAGGATGCCCTGTTATGCCACCTAGGTCACCTTTGTGTTCCTTCAAGTGAGTGTGCCAAGATGATTTGGGAAGCACACTATAGTTGGGCTGCTGGGCATTTCGGGGTCAAGAAAACAGTGGCAGTACTGTAAAAGTATTTCTATTGGCTGAATCTTTGACACGATGTTGGGAATACATCAGATCATGCATTTCCTGCGCTATTGCCAAACCAACCATCAAGAAGCAAGGCCTCTATACCCCGTTGCTTACCCCTAGTTGACCTTGGGAATCAATCTCCATGGATTACATGTCATGCCTTCCTTCCACTAAGCATGGAAACGACTGTGTTTTTGTGGTTGTTGACAGATTCTCGAAGATTTCCATTAGGTGGCCTGCAAGAAGAATATCACAACAGAAGCCACTACCAAAGTATTCTTTGAACGAATGTGGGTACACTTTGGGATCCCACAGTCTATCATCTCAAATCGGGACAGCAGGTTCCTCAGTACATTTTGGTCCAGTCTCTGGTTGATGCTGTACACCAAACTGACTAAGTCCATAGCCTTCCATCCTCAAACTGATGGCTAGACAGAGGTTGTCAATAGGATGATCATACACATTCTGTGCATGTACAACTCAAAGCATCCATGCACATGCGACGAGAGCCTCCCCTATGTTCAGCAAAACTACAATCGGGCTCTCCGCAGCTCGACTGGCCACAACCCTTTTCAGATGGGCTTGGGATTCTAGCCACTATGTCCCACTAATGTGGCCATGGCATTTGCAGCTACTCATGCAGATTTGGCTCATGTCCAGTCTGAAACAGATAAGGAAAACAACTTCATTGAGCACATCCAACATATTCACTAGCAAGTCCATGACATTCCTTAGCCTCCATTTTCATAATTATATGGGTTACCTTTGTCTTTTCCGAAAGATAATGATTTCTAGTATTATAAGTGAATTAAATGGTTAAAACTTAGAAAAATGACATATACTTGCTAATACTTAAAAGTGGCTTGAGTTTCATGACATGTGTAGGTCATTTGGAAGCTTCCAAGACACCCTTATGTGGCCTCCAATATTCAAATTCGAATTCCCTTCAAGATATGGAAGAAGATTTGGATAAAGATCAAAGAGGATACGTGTCTCATCATTAACTATTTGAGTTATAACTCTATGAGATTTTCTGAGGATCTAGGGAGAGAATAATGGACCTCCATTAATGAGGTATCTTCTTCTTTTTTTTGTATAAATAGGAGAGCCTTCTCCTTTCAAAGATGTGTGTAAAGTTGGGGAAATTCTCATGTTTTGAATATAGAATTTGGATTTGGCACCATGCTCATGAGTGATGTTCACCTTGATTTGGTTATGCTTGCATTTGGAGCCTCTCAACTTGCCATCTCTCTTGCTTTTGGATTGGCCACCTACAGTGTGTGAGATTTATTCTTTTTCATAGATTAATATTTATTACTTTCATAGATTAAGATTTATTTCTTTCATATCTTTTCCTATGTGAGAGGTTAAGAGTGATTGTTTTTATTTTCTTTCTACCTAGAAGTTAAGAGAATTTATTTTTATTTGCTTTCATATCTTTTCCTATGTGAGAGGTTAAGAGTGATTGTTTTTATTTGCTTTCTACCTAGAAGTTAAGAGCATTTGTTTTTATTTGCTTTCATATCTTTTCTTGTGTGAGAGGTTAAGAATGATTGTTTTTTCTTTCATTTCTGAAAGAGTGGTGTGCTTTTTAGTTCCTGCAATATTGAAAGATTAAGATTCCAATTTCGTGCACTGTACTATAATTGTACTATAATTTATTTTGAATTGAGTGTTGAATTAGAATAGGTGAATTTTTTTTTTCATTATTTGATTTTGTAGTTAGATTGATCTAAATTGGAAGTTAATTTCTAGCATATATAGTGCACACATGCTTCGCAAGTTTTACGAAACACCCGGGTTGACAATTAAATAATAGGTAATTAATTTGCCTCAACACTATTGAACAAAAATTTAAATGTCTTCAATCATGATTAAACTGTATGACCTGAACATAATTTTAGTCATTGGCATTCAAAAACAATTTGCACACAACCTTATTTCATAATGAGTTAAAATAACTAACTTGTCAGTAGAGGCACTTAGACTTGCAACACTTTCAGTATTATTTTCTATTTTTCCTTTGTGGGGTTCTTATTTCCTTTTTTTTTTCTTTCTTATTTATTTTTTAACATACCCTCTTTTCATTTTCTTTTTCATATCTTTTGAAAATAATTTGAATATTGAAATTATGTACAATACGAAATTACAAATACAAAATACTCAATGACCTTGAGATCCTATAATTTATATGACCCTAACAGTGGATCAAGTTGGGGATGGCACTTCTCCAAGTGAAGTATCAAGAACATATGATCAATAGCCTTGAGTACTCCATTTCTGTAATGTCTTCATCTGATTTCTTTGTTGTTTAAGATGCTATTGGTAGCTCATCAATCCAGTCTTAGGGCCTTCACTACAGGCTTCAACCTTTGTTAATAAGTTACCCAATCAAAACCATAAAGACTATGATATTTATAATAATAAAAAGAAAATATGTAGGCTAAGAAAAGTATTGCTTCAACATCCTGCCATTAACAGGACCTCCAAGTATCTCTGCTCCATCTAGGCCCTTAAGGTAGAACACATTATTTCCCCTGAAATCATGAACAGTATATGGCCCATTCCAAAGATTATCAAACTTGCCATGTTTGCCTTTGTCTTCTCTCCTAGAATCCCATCTCAAAACTTGGTCCCCAATGTTAAAGTCATCAACTTTTGTTCTTATGTCAAATATCTTTTTAACATTTTCTTAAATCACTTGGGTCCTGTTGTATACTTCCTCCATGGACTGCTGCAACTGGATAGTTTGATTAATCCTTCTCTGTACATCATTGGGTTCATCTTGCAGTTTTTGAATGATCTTCATGATTAGAATTCCTATGGAGGATGGAAAAACTTCATCCATCCCATAGACCAATTGGTATGGTGACATGCCAATTGATTTTTTTGTAGTAAGTCTGTCAGCCTAAAGTGCATTGACAAACTTGTTATGCCAAGACTTTTTGTTGTCTTCTAACAACTTTTTTATGATGTTTACCAAAATTTTATTTGAGGATTCAGCTAACCCATTACCCTGAGGGTAATAAGCTTGAATGTCCCAAATTAATGTGGTATTTATGGTAGAATTCAACCATCTTTTTAGATTTGAGGGCATTATCAGTGATGAGTTTTCTAGGACATCTGAATCTGGAGAGGATATTAGTCTGAAGGAATTTAATAATGACAACATTAGTGGCAGCTCTGGAAGGGGTGGCCTCTATTCACTTGGTAAAGTAGTCAGTGGCTGTAAGAATCCACTTATGTTGGGTAGAGGAAGAGAGATCAATTTCACCAATGAAATCCAATCCCCATTGCTAGAAGGGGCTTTCAACAGAGATAAGCTTTAATGGCAAGGGAAACAATTTTCTCTTTCCCTAAAAAATATGGCATTTATGACATGCGGTGACTTGTTTGTGAATGTCAAGGAAAAGGGTAGGTCAGTAGAAACCAGCTCTAAGTATTTTATTGGCAGTTGTTTTCCAATAAAGATTTCGACCACAATCTCCTTCATGGAATTCCTACATAACTTTATCTGCATCATCCTTCAACAAGCATTTAAGTAAAATTCCCCCAACATCTTTCCAATACAAGACATTATCTATAACGCAAAATTTAATTGCTTTTAACTTCAGAAATATTGCCTTTATTTTTTTCAAACTAGGAGGAGCATTTAAATTAAATAAAACATAAAGCAAGTATGCATACTGGGGTGAGTTCAGAAATGGCTCATCAATTTTTGGACTCACATGTTCCTCTTGATTATCTAATGAATCAATCAAGTTAATGTCCAAAGCATGGAAATTTGACTCAACCATCAATTTGGCTAGTCCCTGAGCTTTGATTAACTTGGTGGGCTTGATTTCTAAGTTGTATTCCAAAATGACAGCAATCCATTTGCCTCACTTTCCATCAGGTCCATTTTGTGTCAAAATGTACTTAACCACTACATTAGGTACATAAGCAATAATATAGGAATGTAAAATATATACTCTAAATTTTTTTATTGCTTTAACAAATGCAAAGGCCAATTTTTCCATAATGTTGTATTTCAAAGATGCATCTCTTAAAAATTTACTAAAGAATGCAATAGGTTTTTCAAAGCCTTGACTGTTTTTCTACAGTAAGGCTACTGCAATAGTGTGTTCAAAAGCGAAAGAGAAAATTATGAAATCTTTTTTAAAATATCGGCTGATGAACAATGGTGCCTTTGTCAATGCTTGTTTAACTAAGTCAAAGAATTGTTTAGCTTGAATACTCCATTTGATTTCAGAATCCTTTTTTAGCATGTTTGTTATGTTTCTAATAAGTTCTGGCAGGTTTGGAATGAATATCCTTAGGAAATTGATTTTACCAATAAAAGATTGAAGCTCTTTGATATTTATTGGGTGACTGATTTTTAATATTGCTTCAATTCTACTGGGATCAATCCTAATTCCATCCTTGGAAATAATGTGACCAAGAAGTTTTTCTTCCTCAAGGCCAAACAATGTCTTTTTAGGATTGAGAGAGATGCCAAACCTCCTAAATTTTTCAAACACTCTTCTTAGATGTGCTGAGTGTTCCTCATCAATTTTAGAATACACAATAATGTCATCTAGATAAATCACAATAAAATGGCCAATTTCATCAGCAAAGGCAATATCCATTTCTCTTTGGAAAGTGGCTCCTTCATTCATTAATCCAAAGGGAATTTTCACATACATGAAAGTGCCCTATGGTGTAGTGAAAGCAGTTTTGTCCTGATCATCAGGATGCACTATGACTTGGTTATAACCTGAGAAATCATCTAACAAGGAAATCCTACTAGACCCTACTACCTTTTGCAATATATGATCCATTTTAGGTAAGGGGTAGTTGTCTTTAAGGGATACCTGATTAAGATTTCTAAAATCAATACACAATCTGATTTCTCCAGTTTTCTTTCTCGTAGGCACAATGTTAGACACCCATTTAGAGTATCTAAGGGGAAGTATAATTTTAGCGTCATACATCCTTTTTACTTCTTTCTCAATCAAAGGCATTAGGATAGGATTTATCCTACGAAGTTTTTTCTTAAATGGTTTTTGATCTTCCTTGATTAGGATTTGATGTTGTATGATGCTAGTGTCATATGCTTTTAGGTCCTCATAACTCCAGGCAAAGACATCTATGAATTCTTTGAAAAGGGATATGTATCATTGTTTTGTGACAATAGGAAGTGATTTTGAAAGTTTTATCATTTTGGGATTCTTCTCACTACCTATATTTCATTCTTCTATGTCTGCCCTTGTGGATTCCATTTTTGGTTTTTTTTCTACATCATTAAAATCAAAAATTTCTTCTAATGGAACTAAACCCCTAGGCAAAACATTATCCTTAAGATGAAGTACTTCAAATTATTCTTTTTCTGGGTCTATTTCATGCAATTCTAATTAATGTACATCTTTATTGACTGGAGTATTTACATCAAAATCATCAAGTTGTTTATCTATACTACCATATTCAACAATCTCATTTTCTACTTCACACTCTGAATCTATGTTGTACTCTTCATACTCATCCTTGGATTGCAAAAATCTTTCAATTTCTTTGTCACTTCAAAATACCTAGCAATGTCTCATATTGTCAGGTACAGCTGGACAATATTTAACCTCCACTGTATATTGTTTGTTGGGGTGAGGCATTTTACTTGTGCTAGCTCAAAAAGCTAAACCATTAGCCAAGACATTTTGATTTCTGGGAATAAAAATAAGATCATATTCTTCAAAAGTTCCTAGACAATCAAGCACAAAATTTATGTAGGCTCTCATCCTAGGATGTTTGGTAGCATACTCTCCCTAGATTTGTCTTACAATTAATTTAGAGTCCCCATGAACAACAATTCTTTTAGCACCCAACTTATTCAATAATTGCAATCCTAAAAAAGGTGCCTCATATTCTACTATATTATTGGTGCAATGAAAATTGAGTTTATAGGAATGACCTTTTACATGATTGTTCCCTGAATTGGAGACCCAAACACCTACCCCGGAACCTACTTTGCTACAAGAGCCATCAAAGCTCATGTTCCAAAAAAGTTCAATTTCAGTGTTTTGTTGCAGAATTAGTGTTTGATTGTCATGTTTTTCATCAATTTCATTAGATTATGCCTGAGTAACTTGTGCATCAATGCCTTCATCATTGTAAAGAATGAAAGAGTCTAGGTCAGAATGAGCAAAGTAAAGAGGGTAGTTATGTGGTTTATCTTGACTGCTGACCATATAATTCATTAAATTTTCCCTATACAGCCTTCTTTGTTGACCAAACACTAGTATAGTGGCATAATTCATGTCCATTTGTAGGGTTCCTTGTAATTTTTCTCCCCATGTGCGTGACAACAACATGCCATACTTTGGGGGAATGTCTGCAACCACTATATCTATCATTAGACTTTTAGCAGGGATTTGGGCTAAAGTAACACACAGGTCTTTGATAAGGCTTAGGCATCTAACTTTGCTAGAATCAAAGGAATAAAAATCTTTGTATCGTCTAGTAATGTCAAGTTGTAGTATTTCCATGATAGCCTTGGGCATTAAATAATGGGATGCACCTGAATCTAGCATAGCATTGTGGAGAATTTTATCATGAATACTTAAACTGACATAAAATGGAGGAACTGCTCCTTCTTGTGGTTTACCTTCTACTTCTGGCCCAAACAAGAGCTCAAGCTGATCATCACTCAAATTTACATCATCTATTTTCTCCCCTATGTTTAATGCCTTCAAGACCTAAGTCCTGTATACATTCTTGTTGATTAATTCAGTTAAGGGGATGGAAATTTTTGGCTTTGCAAGTTCATTATCTATAATAAATGGTGTTTGATTTTTGAGCAGATTTGAAAAATCAGACTTATCAGCAACTATTTTTGTGGCCAGTTCAGTTTGTTGGTTGGTAGAAGGTAGATCAGTTTGAGTATTTCTAGAAGAAGTATCGATTGCCTTTTTCACAGTAGCTTATGTTGGCTTCTTTCCAAGATTTTCTATGGTTTTCTTAGGGGGATTTTCTATTGTTTTCTTGGGATCAGAATCAGAGACCCTTTTGACAATATTTTCAACATTATTTTTATTTGCAGTATCTTGATTTTTCTTACTTCTAAGATTATACCACCTATGGAATTCCATTATGGCATTTTCGAATCCTTGTTTGTATTCCTCTGACTCTTCAGAATCCATTTCAGTTTGGCTATAAGAAAATGTTCTTTATCCTCCTGAGTGAGGACAACTGCTTCATCATCACTTATCCCTAACAAATTAATTTTGTTATCATCCAAATCTCCCACAATATTCCCCTCATTATCTGTGTAATTTTCCTGAAAAGGAGGTCGAATCCACTGATCTGGTCCCTTTTTCTCTCTTTGTTTAATTTGGGGAATATTTCTTCCAAAGTTTTGGTTTCTGGTTTGTTGGAAATCTTGGCTTTCTCTTGCTTTATTTTGGTCATTGATTCTCACTCTTTGTGTCATTTGATTCACTACTCTGACTAGGTTTTCAATCTTATGGTCAACAATAAAGGTAGAAGGTTCTTCTTTTATGGTTACTCTGCGTTTAGACTTCAGTTTGGCTTTTTTGGCCAGGATGTTGGCTTCAACTTTAATTGCATTTGCTTTCATTTCTTCCAAAGTTTCCAGGTCTCTTTCCCTAAGTTGATATTCCATATTTACATTGAAACCATCTATAAAATCAATTAGAGTTAGATCAGGGGAGGGCTTGATGTCTTGTGGGATGGCATTGTAAATAGTATTGAATCTTTCACAATACTCTTCCACAGTTTCATTTGGTTTTCTTTTTAACCTTTTATATTAGTCTAGGAGTTGAAGTGGGTTTTTCTTGATCTCCCATCCAGCTAAAAAATCTTGATGGAAAGCAGCAAGTTTGGCTAGACTTCCTGCAGGTAAACCCCTAAACCATTTCTTCACATCACCTCCTAAGCTCTGGGCAAACAATCTCATTTTAACATTGGCTTCATCCGCTTCTTGGAGGTCAAACACATCATTCATCCTATCCACATGTTTTTGGGTAGTATAAGCACCAGTATTATCAAGGGTCACAATTTTGGATGGATAATCTGCAGGCATTCATTTAGCTGGCCTGGTAACACCAAGGGTGCATACATTCCTTCCATAACTATCTTGGTAGATTGAGTTGAGTATGGACCTAGTGGAGGTGTAGTTTTGATAACTATAGGGATAGTAGGTATAGTAGTTTGAGAAACCAGAGGTAGGGAAGTTGAAACTACAGAATGAGTGGGACTGGGAGGCTATAAATGTACAGACTGAGATGACTGACTAGACAAGGAGGTTGTTGCAATAGTTAAAGAAGATAATTCAATAGACTGTTGAATAAAATATTCTTCTATGGCTTGGTCCAACACTGAAACCAGACCTTGTAATTTTTCAAACTGTTGTAAAGATTCTAGATCAAGATCTGTTTCAAGGTCTTGGGTTTGGGGTACATATGGTTGCAGTATGGATTTATCTATGACAGTTTGATCTATAAAAGCCTTAGACATAGATTTAAACAAACTTTGCTGAAAGGGAAAATCCAATTCTATGTCTTGTAAAGTTTCAAATTTCTCTTGGAGAGAATTAGACCTTGACAAAGGGGTATTTTCCAGAGGAGAATTGAATCTAGACAAGGGACTATTATTAGCTTGACTCTCGGTAAATCTTTTCTTTCTTATTAGTTTCCTAGGGTCATATATAATTTTAGCAGGGATGGGATCAGGATGATACCTAGGATAAATTCTTTTAGGAGCCAGGGTTATGGAAAATCATCACGCAAAACTCAAAATCAGAATCTATAATCTAGCAGATATCTACAAAAAACAACCTTAGATCATGTATTTCATGTTGATACAACAATTGCTTACCGAAATACTGATTTTAAACCAGGGAATAATAACTTTTTGGATAAAAATGTATTCATTCCCCAGTATGGTCGCCACTGTGTTATCATTCTATATTTTTTATGTTGAGGGAGTAAATATATTGGGCAACATCAAAACACTTTTGAAGCTGGGATCTACCCCTGCCAGCTTCAGAGAGGGATCTCTCTTTATGATTTAGCTTGGTTTTTAAGTTGATTTTAGGCTAGTTATGATTATGCTTGGTTGTTTGTTTGAATTTGTTTGATTGGTTGGTTGATCCTTACGATCTCTTCTGCAACATTGGTATTTGTAGGATCATAACCTACATTGATCACCAAGTCCTCCAAAGCTTTGATCCTTGTATCTTTGGCAAGTGAAAAGAATTTCTCCATCTTCAATTGTTATTGAACATTGGCTAATGTAACCTACAATTTAGACAAACTCATAACAGTGTTAGTGAGAGTAGATGAAATCATTTGTCCAATCTACTTGAGCATCTCCATTTGGTTAATGGGATGTATTTCTTTCACATCAAATTCAAATGATGTCTTCTTGTAATCTAATGTTGTCTTAGGTTGTGGGATCTGTGCTTGAAGGAAGGCCATTTTCATTTTTACTCTCTCTGAATCAAAGGCTGACAATAGTTTGCTTTGAGAGCTGGAAGTCTACTTCCAGAATTGATTGTATGTATTGATCTTCATGGCTTCATTTCTTACTTTAATCTCCTTGAATATATCAAATATACTCTTTTGTGTCCCCTTTGTGGTAGATGTACTGGTCTGCATGGTCTATAGCTGATCTTCTGAAGTTGTCGAGGTAGTGGGATAAAGTGTAGTCTGATCACCCACTAATGAGGAAACAAGTGGCTCCTTACTAGTGATAATATTCTCTTGCTCTAAATCCTTGTTTAGGCTTGGTTTGGAATGTAACTTGGCCTTCTTCCTGTACATGATTTTGAAGCCTTCACTATAAAGCTTAGTCACTGAAGGTGAATCTTCTTCTCTACTTCTCTTTGTTGTTTTCTCTTTTGTAATGGGAATCTATATTGTTGAAGTGGACACCAACTACTCCTCTACCTCTTATAGAGTGTTCTCGGTCCACTCTAGTTGGTTTTTATACATTTCAATCTCTTGTCTGACTATGTGAAAATAAGCAGTAGATTTGTTCTCTACCCTTAACTTGGAGATGTCCCCTAATGGATCATATGACCAGGTGAAATTAAGGCTAAATTGCATCTCTTTTAGTAACTTATCTTCTTCTCCCCCTGCTACCCCGCTATTGCAAATGAAAGGCCGTATTTGTGTTTTGATTTTGAATTAGGATTTATTCTTGGTAGCTACAAAGTGAATCTCATCCATATTGAGAATTTTCCTGATGTATTCTAGAGAAAAAATCCTCATTAGGAGGAATTCTGGAAGCTTGTAAAGGGCAAGCTCACACCCAAATATCCTTAGCTCTATGTAATTCTGATAAACGTAACAATCCTCTATCTAGACTTGGTATGATAACTGTAAAACTTTCCTAATTTCTTCACTGATTCTTTGCTCTGTCCTACTACTTAGGAGACTGAGTGCTAGATGTACAAACATCTGTATGAAAATTCCTTTTGTTCCTTGATCACCAATGTAGTCTAGAAGATGATTGACTGTTGATTTCCTTCTTCATCCAGCTTTTGTAAGAAAAGCTTGAGGTTGTCTCCCTGAAAAATATAAAAACATATAAAATAACACAGAAGCATATATGAATACTTCCTTTGTTTGGAATTTGATAAAATGATCATGGATAGAATCTACAAGAAATTGGATAAAGTTAAACAAGATTGAAGACTTGGAATTTGCAAATAAAATGGAAATAAATCCTATAATTTCCTCATATACCCACTGATATGAGTAATAGCCAAGGAGGTAGGATATCACTATGATGATTTGCTTAGCTCTCTCAGGGAAAATGGACGATGGATAGGGAGGATTTTTCTTGGGCAATGGGGAATCTTCAGTCAATAAAATTTCAAGGGTTTTGGCTCTTTTAGCAAAGTCCAGTTTTTGATACAATTCAACAAGTGCTTCATGGGAAAAAGGGGAGGCATTCTCTACTGTAGGAGCTTTCATCATTTGGTCTATAGCTTGGGGAGTCATGGTGAATAGAATTTCTCTAGTGGGGGCAATAACAACTCTTTGGCTAGGCAGATAACATGCATGACATTTCCTAACAAATTCAAGGTTGTTGTGGGTACAGGGAGAGATATAGTGGGGCAAATTGGATTCCTATTGTTGAAAATAATCATATTTATCTATAAACTTGTCCCGAAGCCAACAATACATCTCAAAAAGATCAAATTCACAGAGTGTTTCATGGATTTTATACTCTGTCTCCAAAAGGGATGTGTTGAAAATAAATGGGAGGGTGGATCAGAGAACTCACAGGTTCCTCTAGTCCCTTGTCTTTCGGAGGAATGATTGGATAAAGGGCTAGAACATAGATGGTGTCTTGATTATGCAAGTTTACAGGGTGCAGAAATAGAATTAAGTTCAAGATAACAAGAAACACAGGAGCCGAATTGAACGTAAATTAGTAGGTATGATGCTCGGCCGGGTGAAACAGGTGCAACTTGAATTGGCTCTCTTGTAACAGGACAATGGCAGTGGCAGTGTATAAAATTAGTAACGGTTAATGAGCAAAAGGATGGATTTTATAATGTTATGGGCTTTCCTGTCGATGGCGGCGCTGGTCGGTTGGATTAACGGTTAAACCATTTAATTTCTTAATAGATTAATTTTGGAGGGAACGGAGGTGATTAGTGAAGTAGCAGGTGGATGACGTGGTGAAGGGTGACTTGCGGGAGCGCATCGGATAGGGCGGTGGTTTTACTTGGCGGATAAACCACTTTTTTTTGGGGGGGGTGGGAAGGTAGTTGAAGGTTTCAGTCGGGGGGGGGGGGGGGGTGGTGGGTGCGAAATCATATGGTGGTGACATGTCGTGGTGGGTGTGGGTTTGAATAGTGCCCATTTTGGACCCCCCCCCCCCAATGGTAAAGTTCAGATGGTGAGGGGGGGGGAAGAAATGTACTTTGGGCCATCGGATTTTAAGAGGTCGGCGGGGAGGAGAGGAGAGGTAGTGGGATATTAACATGATGTGATGGGGCATATGGTGGTGTCAGGAAATATATTTAATGCATGCGGGGGAATGATTGGAGTGTATGGTGGGGTAGGGGAGTGGACGAAAATATGAGCGGAGGGGTGAATTTGGGGTATTGAAACTTTAGGTATAGGGGATAAAATATAAAATATCATTTGATTTATTTGACTTTAGAGTAAAACTTCAATCCTTTTGCCTTTTCTTTGCACATGAAATGTATTTGAAATTCATCTTAGAATAAAACATTCATGCTTTTCATCTAACCACCACAGTGCTTCTACCTACCCTTTGTATTTCAATTCTTTTTCTAAGCTAACATTTTCTCTTCTTTCTTTGCAGGGTGCACTTAAACTAGCAGACCCAAATCATTTTTCTTTTATGAAAATCTACCTTATCCTATCACTTATTTCACCATTGAATCAGATTAAACTGTTGAATCAATTTTATTTCTACCTACCTATTGATTTCCCAAGATTAAACTATTTGGTAAATATTCATTCACTATCCTATTGAACATAAATTTAAATGTGTTCAATCATGATTAAATTGTATGACCTAAACATAATTTTAGTCATTGTGGCATTCAAAAACAATTTTCACACAACCTTATTTGATAATGAGTTAAAAGGAGTAACTTATCAGTAGTGGCACTTAGACTTGCAACACTTTCAGTATTATTTTCTATTTTTCTTTTGTGGGGTTCTTATTTCTTTTTTTTTTCTTCCTTATTTATTTTTTAACATACCCTCTTTTCATTTTCTTTTTCATATCTTGTGGAAATCATTTGAATATTGAAATTATGTACAAATGAAATTACAAATACAAAATACTCAATCACCTTGAGATCCTATAATTTATAAGACCCTAAAGCATTGCAAAGACTCAAATGACCATTTTTTGTGGTCCCGACCTCACTATGGACTTAGAGTCCATAATATACACATTGATACCTTTCCAACGGTGCAAGAATTTCCTCCATGGGAACTCATATGAGAAATTTATGCCTCCCATAAGTTGACCTATCGATATATCGATATCGACCACCATAACTCGAGAGGATGCCATGTCGACCTTTTTTACTCATAGAAAAGTGGCTAGCTATGTGGGCACTATGAAGAATACTCTAGAAGGGTCGAGTTGTAACTCTTGTTGATGGTTGAATGGGCAAGTTTAACCCCTAGTTGGTTATTGAGATGTGTTCTAACTGGGCCAATGGGAGGAAAACAATTTTTTTATTTCATAGATGAGTAAAATAACTGAGAATGGGAGAGAGAGAGAGAGAGAGAGAGAGAGAGAGAGAGAGAGTGTTTGATTCACAATTTTACTAAGAGTGGGGGTTAATAAGTATAATACATTTTTACTTATTTATAACTATTCAAATATCATAAGACATAAATCACATGATCAAACCATATAACACAAGAGAGAGAGAGAGTGTGTGTGTTCAATTCACAATTTTACTAAGAGGGTGGGTTAATAAGTATAATACATTTTTACTTATTTATAGCTATTCAAATATCATAAAACATAAATCACATGATCAAACCATATAACACAAGATATAAAGGAAACCCATTAGGGAGAAAACCATAAACATTATTTTAATTAATTGTTCTTTGTAGGCACCAACATATTGTTATAATATTTGTTGGAAGCAACCTAAAGGAGACACCAATGCCTTTAGCATTGCAAGCACCTACCTATTGGAGACACTAATCCCCAAGATATGCCAATCCCCTTAGATTTGAAAGCAAAAACTTGTTGGATATACCAATCCCCATTACTTTGTAGGAACCAACCTACAAAGAGACACTAATCCCTTCATATTTGCATTTTATTTATAATGTATCTCTTAAGCGACCCCTCTCTTTTGCCCATCATTCATTAGCTTTAGCTCTGATCCAAGCACTTCATCCTTTTCCCTCCACATATCCCTTTCCACTACAAATGTCACTTTATATTTCTTAGTTCCCTTCTTAGATCCATTTCATTACATTTTCAAACTTAATCTTTATATAAACACACTTCCTTTCATTCTCCTCGTTTAGGCTCCTTTTGCATATCTAGACCCTCATTTTTCTGATATTCTTCTTTCACTTCATACTTGATCCAGGTGGATATTGGTGGCCACCCATCTATTCCACTTGGACCCCCACCATTTTTTCTTTCAATTTTTCAGTTTCCTCATTTGTAGCACAATTTACTATTTTTGGCAGTTTTTCAGGTGCTGAACTTCCGGAGCCATTTTGAGGCCCTAAATGACATTTTTTTGGAAAAATGGGACCAACGTGGTCAATTGTTTGATGTTGGTCATTCAAAAGTTGTAGTCCTCAGATAGATATTTCTAACGAGGTATTTTTCACATCAAACAAAGATCGTATGCCAAAGTTGTAACCCTAGGAATTTGATGTACCAATATACCCAAACGGGGCCCATAGTTTGGCGCTTCATCTCCTAGGGTTAGGTTTTTGGATGTTTATGGTTTTCCATTGTTTGTCAATAATAAGTAGTCCTTTGAGCCTCATTGTAACATAGTTTAGAGGGATGTAGCCACCACTTTTCTTCTAAGAGATAAGCTACCATCGCCTGAACTAGCCTTATTTCCATTACGTTTGTAAGCATATTTAAGTATTTCATATTAACGAAATGAAGTGTTGTTTCTACTGCATCTTTGTATTTATGGTTATATCTGTAATTTGTTGCATTCCTATTTAAATATGGATCAGTGGTATCAGAGTGGTTTGCTCTTTCTCTATTTTTTTTGTATGTCCCCAATGAGGTCGGGATATAAGGAGTTAGGGCTAGATCTTGTTGAACCTTTGCAAGATCAGCCTCGCAAACCCTGACGACCTCCCATGGGGGAAGAAAAGAAATACGAGGGGGCAGAAGATCCTATCAAAATATTGCTCGAGGAGGCCCTCGAGAAACAAAGGAACACGATGATGGATAAATTTTCCCAGATCCTTCAACAGTTGCCCACCGGCAGCGCATCCACATCCAACAGCCACTCTAGAGGCTCCACTCCTTTTAAGGTACAAGTAAACTCTTACATTCCCATATTTGAGAGCCAAATAGATGCAAACTTCATAGATAAATGGTTAAATCTACTAGAAGGATATTTTTCTGCTCATGATTTTTCCAGCTGAGAAAATATTACTTTTGATCTTCTCAAAGCGCTTCCCACGTCAAGGACTAGTGGGAAAACTATTGTGAATAGAAGGATGAAAGTACGACCTCACTTTTTTTCAGCCGCACCCACATGGAATTCATTTTGGGATGCCATCAAGGAGTAGTACTACCCCGTTAGGAACTATGAGGATAAATACATAAAGTGGACAATGCTAGAATAGGGAAGGAACCAAGATGCGCTAGAGTTTACCAATGTTTTTCATACCCTTCGCACAAACTTGGGTATCAAGGAATCTAAGAAGCATTTGGTACTCAAGTATAACGATTGCCTACATAGGTACATCCAGGATGAGATGGAGTTCCTGGACATCTCCTCGCTCAGCACAGCATATTGATATGTTGTTAAGATTGAGTAGAAGTTTAAACAGAAGAAGCGAGACTTTGGATCTGCGTACCTGAAGAAGGGGAAAGATGCCCCCAAACCACAGAACAAAGGAAAAAGCCAAGGCAGGGAGGCTCAAGACAACCCGCCAAATCTGCAAGCAAAGAACAACATCACGAAGTCGAAGAAGGACAAAGGAAAGTGGTGTGAGTTCCATCAGAGCTCCCCTCACAACACAAGTGAGTGTCAGGCCAAGAAGTCATTGGTGGCCAAGCTAAAGGCTTCAGAATCAGAAGCATCGTTCGATTCTGAGTCAAAACCCAACAAGGGGAATGACAAAGGGAAGTAGATTATCGATGCATAACCCAATGATACCATTACCACCACAAAGATCTAGAAGGAGGAGCCTGAAGATCCAGAGGAGGAGGAGCGTCTCTTCAACTCCTAGATGTGGGTAAAGGGCTCCCCGCTACAGTTCATTGTTAATAGCGGGAGCCAAAATAACCTCATTTCGGCATAGATCGTGAAGCAGCTAGGCTTACCGACCACAACACACCGACAACCGTACACTATCAGGTGGCTTCACCAAGGACAGGATCTTTGCGTGAGTGAGTAGTGCCACCTCCCATACAACATCAAGCGCTTCATGGATGAGGTATTGTGTGACATTTCTCCCCTCGATGTTTGTGATGTATTATTAGGCCAACCATACCTTTGGAAGAAACATGCTGTGTATGAGTCAAGGCCTGGCGCTATTATTATTACTTTGGGAAATAAGTTGTATAGGATACCGGAGGTAGCACCGCCTACTGCCATCTCTTTGGTTACTGCAAAACAATGTAGTAAGATCATTTCCAAAACTGGGAAATTTGTTTTCCTAAAGTTACACCCTTAGGGAAAGAAGAAGACAGTGGCCATGACATCTAGATAGGGCTCCTCTATACGAAAACAACAACTAGACAAGGTCGTGGAGGAGTATGAGGATATCTTCACCTTCCCTACAGGGGTGCCTCTCCATGTCAGGTGAAGCACTCCATCGATCTGACCCCAGGTGTCTCGTTGGCCAATGGACCACTCTATCGGCACTCCATTATAAAGAACGACGAAATCAAGAGGTAGATTTAGGAGCTGCTGCAAAAATGCCACATTTGGCTGAGTTCATCAGCATGCGGGAGCTCGATCATGTTGGTACATAAGAAGGATGGGATTTGGAGACTCTCTATTGACTATCAAGTGCTGAACAAGATCATTGTCTGGAATAGGTACCCGATCCCACGGATTGATGACCTTTTGGACCAACTCAAGGGGGGAATATTTCAGCAAGATCGACTTGAAGTCCAGATATCACTAGGTACTAATTGAACCCTCCGATGTGTGGAAGACTACCTTCAAAGCCAAGGAGGTCCTTTTCAAATGGTTGGTTATGCCTTTTAGGTTGAAAAATGCTCCTGCAACCTTCATGAGGTTGATGGATGACATCTTGCGGCCATTCGCCAACTCATTTGTAGTGGTATACTTGGATGACATCCTGATCTCCAGCCAGAGTTGGGAAGAGCAACTCCACCACATCTGACAGGTTCTCCAAACACTGCAGCAACATGAGCTATGTGCCAATTTGGACAAATTCACTTTTGGCATGACCCAGGTTCAATATCTGGGATACATTATTGATGAAGAGGGGGTGCATGTGGATCTAGCCAAGATCCAAGTCATTTGGGATTGGTTAGCCCTAACCACTCTGACAGAGCTCCACAACTTTCTGGGCCATGCCAATTTCTACCACAGGTTCGTGTTGGGATTCTCTCATATCACTTGGCCCTTGAGTCAAGTCACCAAGGGAGGAGCGAAAGAAAAATTCTTTTGGTCTGAATCTGAAGAGAAGGCATTTGCAGAGTTCAAACATCGCCTCTACTTTGTACCAGTGCTCACTTTACCAGACTTGTAACAAACATTTGAGATCAAGACAGATGCCTTTGACTATGCTATTGGAGCAGTCCTTACTTAATAGGGGCGTCCAGTGGCATATCACAGTGAGACACTTTCAAACACAGTCTGAAAGTATCCTACTTATGACCAAGAGATGTATTCCAT
Source organism: Pinus tabuliformis (assembly GCA_031772625.1). Lineage (NCBI taxonomy): Eukaryota > Viridiplantae > Streptophyta > Pinopsida > Pinales > Pinaceae > Pinus > Pinus tabuliformis. The sequence continues at coordinate 335,648,823 of CM062814.1, read as the reverse complement.
TATGCAGGCCTGTCGACAATGGAAGCATTACATTTTGGGGAAGGAAACAGTCATCCACACAGACCACTGACCCCTGCAGTTCATACAGATGCAAGGGAAGTTGTAGAATGATTTCCATTAGAAGTGGTCCACATACCTACAATAGTTCCATTTGAATATCAAGTATAAGAAAGGAAGCACCAATAATGATGCAGACTACCTCAGTCAAAAACCGATCATGGTGTTAACCACCGTGCTCATCTCTTGTGGGCACGAGACTTCTAATTGGCCACTTCTCTACAAAAGCAATCCAAAATTCAGCCACACATACCAGATGCTCTTGGAGGGCCAACAAGTTCCATATTTTCACCTCCATGATGCCCTGTTATGCAACCTGGGACACCTTTGTGTTCCTTCAAGTGAGCATGCCAAGATTATTTTGGAAGCACACTACAGTCAGGCCACTGGGCATTTCAGGGTTGAGAAAACTGTGGCAGTACTGTAGAAGTATTTATGTTGGTTGAATCTTCGACAGGATGTTGGGAAGTACAACAGATCCTACATTACCTATGCTATTGCCAAACTGACCATCAAGAAGAAAGGCCTCTATACTCCATTTCCTACCCCTAGTCAACCTTGGGAATCCATCTCCATGGATTACATGTCAGGCCTTCCTTCTACTAAGAATGGAAATGACTGTGTTTTTGTGGTCGTCGATAGATTCTTGAAGATGGCCATTATAGTGGCCTGCAAGAAGAATATCACAGTAGAAGCCACTGCTAAACTCTTCTTTGAATGAGTGTGGGTACACTTTGGGATCCCATAGTCTATTATCTCATATCGGGACAACAATTTCCTTAGTACATTTTGGTCCAGTCTCTGGTTGATGCTAGAGAGGAAGCTCACTAAGTCCACAACTTTCCATCCCCAAACTGATGGCCAGATAGAGGTTGTCAACAGGATGATCGTACACATTTTGTGCATGTACAAATCAAAACATCCACACACATGGGATGAGATCCTCCCCTATGTCTATCACAACTATAACCTGGCTCTCCACAACTCGATTGGCGATAACCCTTTTCAGGTAGGCTTAGGATTCCAGCCATTATGTCCCACTGATGTGGCCATGCCATTTGCAGCTACTTAGGCAAATTTGGCTCATGTCCAATTCGAAGCTGATAAGGCAAACAAATTCATTGAAAACATCTAACATGTCCACCAGAAGGTCCACGACATTATGGAGAAATCAAATTCCAAGTACAAGTAGCGACATGATCAACATTGGGTGCCACACAAGCTTCAGGTGGGCTACAAAGTCTGGTTGCATTTGAAGAAGGAACTCCTTATTGGAGCCTATTGGAAACTCAGACCACTCCAATATGGTCCTTAAATGATTACCAAGGCTATGGGAGACAATGTATTTGAGCTCAGAATTCCCCCATTCCTTGACTTGCACCCAATGTTCAATGTGGAACCCTTCGACTATACTTCCCACCATTGTTGGACACATCAGACATTGAAGAACATCTCAAACCTACAAAGTTAAATCCAGATTGCATGGAACAAGACACAACTGATCAGATCATGGAAATGCAGATCAAGAACACTCGACAGCAAAGGATCTAACTGTATCTAGTTGTCAAAGAAGGCTAACTCCTTCACCAGGGCAAGTGGCTCACTAGGGATCAAGTTCAGTAGAAATTTCCCCATCTCATGGAGGAACTCAATGTAATGGGGACCATTACTCCCTAAGGGGGGAGGAATGATCCAGGTGGATATTGGTGGCGAGCCGCTTATTCCACTTGGACCCCCACCATTATTCTTTCAGTTTTTCAGTTGCCTTATTTGTAGTACAATTTACTATTTTTGGAAGTTTTTCAGGTCCTAAACTTTCGTAGCCATTTTAAGGCCCTAAACGACATTTTTTTGGGAAAAATGGGATAGATATTTCTAATGAGGTATTTTGCGCATCAAGTAGAGATCGTATGCCAAAGTTATGACCCCGGGAAGTTGATGTACCAATTTACTCGAATGGGGCCCATAGTTTGGCACTTCATCTCCTAGGGTTAGGTTTTTGGATGTTTAGGGTTTTCCATTATTTCTCAATAATAAATAGGCCTTTAAGCCTCATTGTAACACAGTTCAGAGGCATGTAGCCACCACATCTCTTCTCAGGGATAAGCTACCATCGCCCAAGCTAGTCTTATTTCCATTTTGTTTGTAAGCATATTTCAGTATTTGATATTAATGAAATGAAGTGTTGTTTCTACTACATCTTTGTATTTATGGTTATATCTGTAATTTTTTTCATTCTTGTTTAAATATGGATCAATACTTGAGAAACTCAATTATTTCTCTCTTAACAATCACATAATGCTTAGTATGCATTGTAATGCACTACACTTCAATTACAATTTACTTCTCACATCTACACTAACAATTATTTTCTCTCTTGACTGGCACGTATCTCTTGCACTAAACAGATCTCTGATGAATAAAACATGTCTCACATATTTCAAAAATGTCCCTTGACTACTCTTCTTGTGGTTCTGACACATTTACTTCTCCTATACTTATACTCACTATTGTTCATTTTTTCTCGCATAATCCTTCTCTAATATTTTTCAATTTATAGATGGTTCATTTGTTCTCAACTCACGTAATTTGGAACTTTTACCAATAGATCCCAAATATGCACCACTTCCAATGCTTATGAAAATATTTTATTATTAATCTAATTTTCCTTCAATCCAATTTAATTATATTGACACTTTTTCCAACAGATCCTGGATCTATGCCACTTCCTACACATGAAAATATTTTATCATTATTTTAAAACTCCCTTTTGTCCAATTGTTGCACATGTCCATGCACCTTTACATTAGAGGATGCCAAATCCTCAAATATGTTTGTTTATGTTTGAATATTGGTTTACCACCATTACCAAGCTAGTGTGGCATAACCTCAAATTTGAACTGTACTAGTTGTTGGATTATGAAAAACCAAATACCACTTATATCAAGAACTTCAGGAAATACCCAATAAACCTTTAATAGTCAACAACCTTTCAAAACTACAATCCTTTAGACATATTGATAGGAATCATTTTTGTTAGGAGACGATAAAATTTTTGTACCCCAAGCCCATCAACTGATAGATATTGGGCTATAAAATAGTTGAGAGAAACCATATGTGTTGATAGATCATTTAGAACCAAAGTATTAAGTCATTAGGTGCCTAGAACCACGTACAATGACTGAGCACTTCTCATATTGGGAATCTAGGCTATTGATAATTTCTCTAGCTCACCCTTGTAGAACATCGCCTCGAGATTCTGATGTTCTAGGGGTGTTTATACCTTAGGTGCTACACCTTAGCACCTTGTGACCAAGTGTTGTGATTGAGAGCTTACACTTTTGGATATTGGGATATTGGATAATCTTATTAACTTTCCCTTTTCACATCACTTGATATAGTGATATTACATAGAACACTTGATCAACATTCTATTAGTTGTGGGTGACTATTCTATCTATTAGGATTGTTATATGATAGACATTGAGATATCGAGTCTCACCATGTATTGAGCTATTAGGAATCACTTAATATGAGAGGCTTAAAACATATGGATATTGGCTCTCAACTGAAAGAAAACACACATTGAAGTGTTTCCAAACACTAGTATGGAAATAAGATCGAGGAGATGAACCCTTCCACCTCATTCCTCTATTACCTAATAATAATATGAAATGTGGCCAATTCTAACATGTCCTATAGTACATGACATTGCTGACACGTGCCACATTTCACTCACTTTACATAGTTGGCCATAAAATAATGCTAAATCTAGGTGACACATGTCCTCCACCTAGCATTGCCATGTCACCTACTTTAACAACTATCTTGCATCTGGAATGTCGCGTCACTAATTTGTTAGTTGGTGTTAAATCCATATACTGCACTTGGCCCCATCAGAGCCACATAACCCTTATTTTTGTATTTATTTAAGTAGTTTCTGGGGGCAATGAGTGAATCTCTTCATCGTACATTATGTCTCATTATCAATTTACTATCCTAGCATTATTGTGGATGCTCCTTGCAGTTAAGCTTGGAGCATGTTGAGACCCCTCGTAATGAGTAAGAGCCATCAATCCAAGTTGTGATGATCCAAGATGCATTGATATGCTAACTCCCCATAACCTTGACATCAATGAGTACCTCATTCCATTCTACTCCCCTTTTTTAACTTGGGTATCACTTAGGATTTCCCTTACCTTTGACATCAATTAAAACACATTGTTCAACTATCTCCCCCTTTTTCATTGATGGAAACCCTGTACTTTTAAGTTTTGATACTAAATGTTGAAGGTATCCCCCTATTTGGAATCTCTCCCCATTTTGTATTAATTGAAAAGGGCTATACTTATTGGATATGATACTTCCCTTGTCTAACTATTAGAAATTCCTCACTTTGATTATAATTTCTCCTCTTGTGAGTAATTCCATTAACTACAACTTGACTCCCCCTTTGACATCAAAGAGTTGCTCCTCTTTCTCATACACTTCTTCTCATCTACAATTCTCTTTTTTTTAATGGGATGTTCCACCTGAATTGATGCTTATCCTTATTTACAATTCTCACCCTTTTGCTGATATAACATGAGGAAGAAATTGCTCCCCCTAAGCATATGCTTCAATATTTTGTACATTCAATTTTTTTGCTGTGACTAATTTATTTTTTCTCCTTAGGTACTCATAGTTCATATGAGCATCTATCAATAATATCTTTTCTTTCCAATTTAATTTCACCATTTACTTCTCTTTGTTTACACAAAAGTTAGTAATTCATATCTTGCAAACTTTCCATATCATCATTCTTCTCCTATGACTCGTTTTTTAGAGTTTCCATCTTCTTAATGTGGTATGAGGTGTTGCAATATCTCTCTTCTTATATTTGTCTTTTACTAATAAGAGGAGAGATAAAACTCTCATACAACAATATTTTCCTTTACTTTCATTAAGGATATATACATTGTCTGAAGTCCTAGTTACGTTTTCCACCAATCTTCCAAATCCTTCTTTCCTTATTTTACAACCTTTAGAATAAAGATGACATCATATCCTTTATCAACCATTCAAATTAAACTTATCATATTTTTCTTTAAACCTTCAACAAACAGGACATCTTGAGGTTTATAATTGTCATTATCAAGGCTAACTATTCATTTGCACAGTACTCTAGTTGGTGTATTATCACCAAGAGTGACACTACCAACTTTAACATACTTTAGAGAAATATATTTTGCAATGCTCCCTTTGTTAGGTGGAATAATCCATCTTGCGAATAACATAGATCTCCATAGACCTCAGAGAAATCTAGTAACAAAAAATAAATAATCGCTACCTTTCCCTAACTTATGATTGACTGAAATGAACAATATGAGAGAGGTCACTTACCGTTTAATCGAAATGCCTGATGAAGTCCCTTTCAGATATTTTGACCATCCGCTTCTCCTCGATTCTTTAGATATTGTTTCAATGGTTCCCATAGCTTCTCCATGATGCCTTGAAGGAGATCTACATAGATAGAAACATACACAAGATTAAAGCATCTAGTATATAGCATAAAAGATAAATGAACTAATTAACTCAATCATACATCATAAATTGATCAATAGGTAATCATAACCTATGTGGGTGATCAAGGAATCCCACAAATGATATCAAAGAAGACATAATTGGGAAAGAATAGTTACTTTAATATTAATAAAATGGAGAACAAAATTACAACCTCAAAGCCTTGATGTTACAAGTCTCTCCTCACAGTCTCCAACCCTCCCTTTGAATGAATAACCTCCTAGCCTTATTTCTACAGCATAAGCCTACTCCCAACAATCCTTCTCAATCCTCAAGCCTGTGTTAGCTTTATAGGTCAAGAGGGGGAAGTTTGGGATCCATTTCCCAAGGGATGAGATCCACAAATGGTGGGATAGGGGTTCCACAAAGAGAGGGAGGGAGGTACCTCCATGATGGGAGGGATCAAGGTTGTATAGGCATCCATTCAAAGCTTGTTAGTCGGGAAAGATTTGACTAACAATGCTTCTAGACTTTACTTTTTATTCTTACATGAATTAAGTCATGTGTTCAGGCCACAGTGTAAGATAGAGCACACTTATGTGTAGTTTCCAATGGACTCTTCTGCATATGCACAAAAATTGACTAGGGAACTACACAGGAAGACAAAAATGGGTTTTTGAGCCTTGGGATCCAGGAATTTCATTCTCTTTGGGATAATTTGGATTCTAGCCTTGCAAGGGTATTATTTGGAACACATTGATGGATAGTGAAAGATCCAAACCGATGGTCATTTGCCTAATTGTTTTAGGGAAAACTAGTGTCAATTCGAACTACTAGTCCCACTAAGATGGGTAGCTATCTTAGAAACAAACAATCAAAGCAATTTGAGATTTCCTTTAGGTGTGATAGATAAGAGGGAAGAAAAGAGGACCAACCTGGATCTTCCGCTTTGATCCTTGTTTGATTTCTCTTTCCCTTGATAGAATTCACCACTCTTCTCCTATTTGTCCTGCTTCAAAGAGTGCCTGTGGAGTCAAAGTAACAGAAAACCATCAAAGAATCTCTATCTAAAACATCATAAAAAATGCAGAATCAGAAACACATTGACCATACAATTGCATTCATAAACAATAAGATTCACAAATACATGATTATATGGAGGAAAACTCAAAGAACTTTATTAATAGTAGAAGAGAGGATTACAACCCAGCGATCTGATCCAGAATCATCCTCCCTGCATAGAAGCCCTCTTCACCTCATGAAAAGAAAGATCACCCAAAAATACAATGTCTCTTCTCACAAATAAACCAACAGCACTTCCTTACAAATTACAAAATTCCAACCTCTGGATCTCTTAGATGAGGGATCCATTTATAGATATCTTGCAAGGGTGTGAGTTAGCTCTGGGTTTTTGATTAGTGTCATTCCACTGATAGTTCTTGGTTCCACTTGGAGATTTCATTTATCTCTTACTCATCCTTGGGCGAATTTAGAGAGGCAAGTGTCATAGGAGAAGTTTCTGGAAGATTCCATGATCATCCACTTAGCAAACTGTATCTGCCATTTGTCTACTTTCGCTCATTGCACCCCACAGAAGGCCATTTTAGTATGCATCACACTTGGCTAGTGTGGCAGTCAGTATGCATCCCACCTTGACCATGGAGCAGTCAGTATGGTCCAGTTTTGGCCAGTTTTGAGTAGTTTTTCAGGTGGAACTTCTAGGAAATGATGTAATCAGTTGACCATGATCCTTTAGGGTATGAAACAACACTTTTAGGGACTAAAGAGCCCTTGGTTTATGGACATATTAGTTTGGGGTTGCAGTGCCCAAATATGTCTATAACAGTTGCCCCCTAAAGCATAAGGTCGTAAATCTTCTGATGTCGGGTGAAATGCTTTATCATGAGGATCTGAGGTATTCGAACTGGAAGGTGACCTATATAAGATACAACACAATACATCATCATCATATTCTTTTCATGATCTAGCTGAGGCGGGCATACCCATGCTCAAATTTATAAATTTATTTTCATGTACATAGGATAGACAATCGTCTGATGTTGTAGACTGGTGATTCTTCGCATGAAGAGTCATCTTCCCTGGCTTAGATGACTATTTGTGCAGCTTCTGTGTACAATTGATGTCTTTATTTTCCTGAATATATCACAGCCTAGATGGATGAAACTAGATCCGGGGTCTTCAAACTTGTTCAATCTTAACCTGATGTACAAATCGATCCATGTGAAAAGATGTTCTGAAGTCGAACATGGAAAGACATCGCCTGATTACCAGCCAATAATGTAAGCTGTTAACAGGTGCGAGAGGAATCACCGATAATGATAATGACCCTCAAGGTACTACAGTACAATTCACGTGGTGTGAATATATGAGCCGATGTCAAACACCACGCAAAATCTTTCGGTCGAAGGTCATTGATGTAAACCTATTGCCGGAAGTGAGAAACTTGCCATTAAGGCATGCAAGCTTCAAAGTACTGAAAGGGTTGTTTCTAAGTCAACTTCTTGGATAATGAGCTGATGTCGACAAGAAGTGACCTATCGTAGGAGGGCCTTGATGTATCCCACATCTATGATGCGAAACAAAGCAAATGATTTTTCTGGAGGTGAAAACGATCTAATGATATAAGGTTCAGGAATGGCGGTCATGAAAAATGAAGGGTGGAGGTATTGCAGTGGATGAGGCGTTTGCTGGATGGTGAATTCTTTGAATGAATTCTCTTGAACATGTCGGTGACACTGATATGGACTGGTAGCGTTAACCCCATGGATGGTACGGAGGACCAATGGTGATATGGTGAACGGAAAAACCCAACCCAACTCAATCATGGTGATGGAGTGAAAGTGTCATGTTCAAGAGCGACCTGCTACCAATAAAATTCTTCAAGTTTTCTTCCCTTTTTCCCCAGTCATTGCTGACCAGTACCTCTTTATTTTTGTCAAGCTTGAGGAGGATAACATATGCTTGGTCTATAATTTTCCCTTCGGGCAAACCTGTCGCTATGTTTTAACGAGCCTAGCGACAGTGAAACTCGTTCTTGTCTGGGTGGACAAGTTTGTCGCTATTGTTTTAACGAGTTTAACGACAGAGATAACTCAGTCCTTTTCATGTTTAGAGAGTTTGAAAAGGGACAAAAAGGAAACTCCAACAATCCTTTTTCGTAGCATAATCCCTTAAGTCTGAAAAAGTATAAAATAATACGAAACGGATGACTTTTTGATCGCTTTAATGAGCCGAAAAAGACAAGCGCTCGATCTTTTTGTTTCATAATCCCTTAGGTCCAGAAAGATTAAAATATATAGGAGGGATGGTGCTTCCCCTTACTTTAACGAGCTGGAAAGGCCAATAGCTTGACAATCTTTTTATTTTTAATGAGTCTAAAAAGAGTTTAAAAGTGACTTGTTTTTGAGGAACGAGTGGTATTTTCAGGTAGCAACTGGTTCCAGGTAAGTTTGGAACTTCTCAAAACATGGCAGTGTGAAGAGGGTGGCTAAAAGAATCACTCATCGCAGCTGTTCCTCAAAAGGGTAAACAATCAAGTGGAAGCGTATGATCGGCCAAAATAATGGAGGTGACGGTAGGAACACAACCAAGGTTTAAAAAGCCTGATAGCAGGGCAATCACAAAGGTTATTTACCAAACGTGGATTCATTTTTTAATGAGCTTGAACCGGGAGAAACTATGCTCATAGGTGGGTTTATTTTTTAATGAGCTTGAACCTTGTAGAAACACTGCTCATAGGCGGGTTTATTTTTTAACGAGCTTGAACCTTGTGGAAACATTGCTCATTGGCAGGTTTATTTTTTAACGAGCTTGAACCTTGCGGAAACATTGCTCTTTGGCGGGTTTATTTTTTAACAAGCTTGAACCTTGTGGAAACATTGCTCTTTTTCCTTTTTATGTAAGCTAGGAACGACCAAACTTTAAAGCTAAAAAGCTAAAAACGCTCAAAAGCTAAAAATTGAAATTGGTCGTTTTTGCTTGTATAAAAAGGTTTGCATGCCCCCAACATAAAAAAAGTCTTTAGTAACCATATGGAAACTTACTGTGGTTAAGCAGGATGATTTTCTGTCAATAATTAGACAAAACACTTCCTGCACTTTGTCCGCCAAATAGACAAAGGTGAAAGGTCACTCGGACCGATCACATAACTTACAAGGAAACTTATCTCTACAGCTGGGTTTGTCCGCAAAATAGATAGGGGTGCATGCCCCCTAAGCTTCATTACATTCACCAGACTACTTGGTAATTAGGTGGATGGAATGAAGGTTCCTTTACGAGATCAAGTGAAAGACTCGACTTGGAACTTTGCTCAGCCTTGTTTCATTTTTTTAACGAGCTTGACACACGACAAGGAATTCTGCTCAGATCCTTGGTTTCATTTTTTAACGAGGTTGACACCAGTCAATGAACTATCCTCTGGCGACCTTTGATCACAACTCATAAGGGATCATGAAGGAAAGATCTAGTTCCAATGCCCCTAGTACATAATGTACAACATCACTTAATTGAGTCATGTCAGTCAGATTTTCAACTATGAAAACCTCGCTGTGATTGACACTATCAAAATGGTCAGAGTCCTTCTTAATCTTTGATGATTTAGAAGATATCATAAGACAAGTTTCCATTGTGGCCACTTCTGCCAGATTACTTGGAGGAGGGAGGGAAAAAGTACCCATTAAGGATGAGTCTTTTAGGAGACCTACTTCGACATGTTGAAGCGATTGAGAACTTCCATGGATCAATGGAATGCTTCTAGTAGCTTGTGAATTGTTGGGGAAAAGGGTTAGTTGGTCAACAATTGTAATTCCACCTTGGAAGGGAAATGCAATCTTTCTAAAATATGTTGACACAATGGTGGCCATAGCATAAATCCAGGGCCTTCCTAGCAAGATATTGTAGCCAAGGTTTCCATCAATGACCTCAACTTCAATTTCTACTGTCTTGCCCCCCAATTCAACTTGAAAGTTACTTAATATCGCATACGGCATGTATGTTCTTCCATCAAACACTTTTAATGTTGTTGATGATCGTGACAAGGGTGGCGAGCCTAAAGTTTTCCAGCAACTCATTGACATAATACAGGTACATGCCCCCTCATCTATGATTGTTCGATGAAAAATTTTGTTGAGGGCTTTTACCTGTATAAGGAAAGCGAGTTGGGCCAGTAACTGAGGTTCGTATCCTTTATGATTAAAGGCCACTAGATTGGAATCCGCTGGATCAATCCCACCTATCGCTGATAACAAAGCCTGCTTTTGGGAGGGGCAATTCTGCAGTACTTCAAGTGTTGACATAGCGGATGGTGATTGGGCTAGATCCTCCACTATATTATAATTCTATGCTGCTCAGGCACAAGGATTAAACGTCGATTTATGTACTACTCCCTTTGGCAGTTTTATAGTTAATTCAGGAATGATGGGTGGAACAACTTCTGGCGAAGTTGTTGTCGAACTACTGGGTTGATTTGTAGCCTTGGTGTTTGATGACTATGGATTCCCATAATCTTTATTCCTTGTCAATATCAAAGCATCATTTTGTTGTTTCTAGATGGATAGCATAAGCACTTGGGATGGGGAAGCATGATCGATAGCAACCAGGTTCTTTTCTGGGCTTGGAAACAGATTAGTCAACACCGCTGGGGTATTTGAAGTTTTTAAAAATTTCATAACCTTAGTTTTATGTGGACAATCTTTCGTGAAATTCTCATCGTCACATATGTAACATGGATAATGAGGTTTCTTTTGTCCAGCAGGGTTTTCAGAAGATTTTTCAGGAGGTGAATTTTCTTGTTTCTTCTTATTATTTTTCCCTTTCTTCTTCCCCCCTTGTTGCTTTGGATTTTTTCCCTTGTCAGATGACACGACATTAATCTCTGAGGCAAGAGGTTCTTCATTTTCTTTTTGACTAGAAACTGCAAGGGCTTTTTTAGATGAAGCCATTGCGGTTTTTGTGCTTGTGGTACCAATCACACCATCACCGGCATGAGAGTCCCTGTTTGATTTAGGAGGGGGGGGAATGGAAAATTATGGTCTAGGAGCGTAAGGAATTTTGTCGTAGAGCATGCCAGACTGAGTATAGATCAAGTCTAAATATTGTGCATGAGCAATGACTTGCTCTTCAGTGACAACTCCTCCCTTAGCGACATCCTCTATAATAGAGGGTAATAATGACTTTATAAACCATTCAGCTAAAAGCTGATCAGGAACATACGTCTTTACCATTCTTCGACGATGCCGCCACTCATGAATAGGATCAGATATATGAGTGGCTATCGTCTGTTTAAAGTTGGTAAGGAGTTCCATCCCTGTTTCGTACCTTATGGGTAACTGAAAATGGGATAAAAGGTAGTGGCAAGGGTGCTGAAGTTATCAAACAAAGCTCTAGGCAATTCAATATACCATTTTGCTGCCGGACCAGTTAGCGTTCGTTGAAATAGGAAAAGCCTAATCGAATCATCATTCAGGGTGTTAGATGATCACCATAAATGGAATGTCATTACATGATTCGATGGATCTTCACCTAGATTTCCATTTAATTTAGGAATATGAAAGGGAAGTTTATGAGGAATCACTGGCCACCAAGGGGCGTAAGCAATTGGATCATTCATTAGTTGGTTTAGATCTAGTAATTCTAGAGTTTCTACAAAGGGAAACTGTTGATTCAGGTTAGGCGAAGCATACCCAGGATAAGATGGAATCGCCTGAGCAGTAGGTCTTTGCATACCAGCATAATGTATCTGATGCTGGTAACTTTGATAAGGTTGATGGGCATAACCATTATAGTATGGTTGTTGATAACCATTTTGGAAATGTGGTTGCCCGTTACTTACAAAGCCTTGTTGCTCAGGTCCTTGGTATGATTGCTAGAATTGCGGTTGTTGATATTGTACCAGCCATGGTTGTTGGACCATTCGCTATCGTCCAATATTGGATGATTGACCAAGATGCAGAGTGATAGTACCTGTTTGAGCTTGAGTCGTTCCAGGTAAGGAGGCACTAACCTGAGGTTGTGATTGAATCGCGGAGATGAGAGGCTGTTGTATTGCAACCTGAGAGACTTGAGGTTGACACACAACAGGTAGCACTTGTACTTGCGATACAGTCACAATAGCAGGTGTAGTGGGAATATTCGACACAGGTTGGACTGGTTGCATTGAATATACAACCCTTGGTTGTTGAGGCAGTATTGGTACCTAACGACTGGATGTAATTCCAGTTTGACCTAAATTTTGTTGTAAACTCTCATATGGTTGTTTTCCAGGAGGGAAAAATAAAAAGGCATACTGCCCCCCTTATGGTGGCAATCCAGTGCTTAAAGGGTAGATCAGCCTTTGAAGACATATTGGATCAACTTCTTGAGTTTCAACATAGGAAATACCAGATGAGACTCCGGATGAAGAAACAGGAACAGACCATGTCATTGAAATAGTCCCTAAGTGGACTCCAGCTTGTTGTTGATAACTAGTCGGGACAGATGGTATACCAAGAAAGATTGTAGGGACGGCAGCAGGAAGTTCCACCGTAGCCGTGTCAGTTGACACAGTCATAGATGTTGATGGTTTCTCAGACATATTTAGTCTATCCAAAAGATTTCCTAGCGATTCGATAGGAACTTGCGATGAAGGATGATTAAAAGAACTTACTTCTGTAGTAGAAGGATATAAGTGGATCCCAGTTCCAAAATGCAATGGAGTACTGGATGGAAGATCCTCTATTATCTCTTCTATGGCAATCAGTCCAGGTGGAAGAGGTAGACCTTCAGGTCCGTAAAATATTTCTAGGGCCAAAGAAGGTATAGCTTCTATAGTGACAGATACTGGAGGAGTAGCACCTTCTGAATTCTGGAATTCAACTTCCAGATGTTTAAGTAAGTGAACTTCAGTCTCTGATTCAACTCTAGATGGAGCTGTCTCAGGTATAAAAGTGCCTACCATTACACTAGGATCAGTTCTAATGTCCTCTTGTAACTGTGGAGCTTCTTCTTTAAAGGCAGATGTACCATAAATGATTGGAGTAACTGTAGTCTCTGACGATGTTGAAACACAAGTTTCAAATAAATCAGGTGAATTGGAATCAGTTAAATGAGACCGTTTTGCCCGGAATGGTTTCGTCTCCAGAGTCAAAGACGGTTGACTCGTTAGTCTCCGCGAACGATGGGGTTTTGATTGACTTTCTTCCACACTTGCATTACTTGATCAACTCAAAATTAAAGTGGAAAAAGTTATTCTGATTCAAATAAATTTTAAGACACTTTGACACAACTTTGCGTTTTCAATTTTTAAGAGTTGAGAAAAAGCTAAAGGTGACTCTAGTCGCCTTCGATTTTTAATGAGCTTGAAGTGACAAGTGCTCAGATGGACCTTTTCTTTTAAGGAGTCGAAAAGGAATGAAAGTGACTACTTTGGAAATCTAGACAGAGGGATTACCAAACCAATCACAAAACTACAAAATACACCTTGGTGATAAATGATAGAGAAATTACCAAGGACTTATGTATGACAGTCAATCTTCCTGAATGCTGTGTTCAGTGCATTGCGATCGATAGGGTGGCAGACACGGCTTCCTAAGGATAAAGGATATCAGCCTATTGTGGTCTCCCAATATATACTCGACAGTACGGGGAGAACAAGTCTATATTGGCACTTGTCGTATCAAAGAGGAGGAATCACCCAACCTTTGATGAAAACGATAGTTACCAGGTTTTACAATGCCAGAACACGTCTCTAGCCTAGACTTCTAGATGTGTTGTGTTAGGTTCCAAAGCGTTTTTATGTTCATTGAGATTTATTTTAGATTTTATCTTGCTTAGAAGTTTGTCTTTCAAGGTTCACCGTGTGATGTAGATGTAAAATTCCTAAATATGCAATCTAAAATGATAAACAATCATTTATTTTCTTTTATCAATGAAAATCCTAGCTACAAAGGAAAGAAGATTATGATTTTTCTTTCAGCAGAGAGCATAGAGCACACACTAAATGCACTTTCCTAAATCATATTCCGCATGTAGTCAAAATGCAAATGCACATGCATGTATTTGTTTTCCGTTTCCTTAATGTGTGAATGCCAAAAAGGAAAGCTAAGTACAGATCTAAACTATTTTCTTTTAAAGTGACATTTTGACAATTTCTTTTCAAAACGAAAGGAAGACTAAGACGACACTTTTCGATTTCGAATTGAAAACTGTTTTCGACACTTCAAATACTAATAACTCAAATCAAGTACAATGACAAAAGTACAATCAATTATCTAGAAGAGGAAGACTTTACAACATTATTCTTTTGATTCAAAATGAAAATTACGACACTTGCATCAAAAAAATGACAGTTTGATTAAGCTACTTTCGACAAAGGAAGACTATAAATGATTTACAAATACACAAAAAACATTTACAATTCCTAACTAATGGAGGTTGAAATATGTGAAGGAAGAAGGTTTCAGCAAGAAGATACTGATCATGAACAGCAAAACTACTGAATAGAGCTGAAAACAAGGAGGAAAAACCAACTTTCAAAGAGAGAAAGCAGTATCACTCAATCATCGCACCTACAACATAGGGAAACAAGGATGCATCTCACCTACAACACACGGGAGGTGCGATGCATACAGGCTGACTAGTTACAGATAGTGCGATGGACTAGGGAGCGAAACTAAGCTTGGTTTTTGCTCAAAATTTGCAGCTAAGTTCAGTGATTTAGGCTAAGTTATGATGGACAGTAAAAACAAAGTATAGGGGTATGATCTTATGAGGTTATTGAGCTACCACAAGGGCACTTAGAATGCTTGTAAGTCAGATGTTCAGTTCATAAACCAACCCGGAGATTGACTGAAGCAGCATTCATCTACTTTGCAATTGCATAGCAAAGGCATTTCAAAGGCTTCCTAGCTAACTTCAGGCTCCGTCTGTAGTTTATAAAGCAAACAATAAACAAACAAAACAAACTATTCGTTTCCCAGCGGAGTCGCCATCTTGTTTCAGGAAAAACTAGTGTCGATTCGAACTGCTAGTCCCACTAAGATGGGTAGCTATATTAGAAACAAACAATCAAAGCAATTCAAGATTTCCTTTAGGTGTGATAGATAAGAGGGAAGAAAAGAGGACCAACCTAGATCTTCCACTTTGATCCTTGTTTGATTTCTCTTTCCCTTGATAGAATTCGCCACTCTTCTCCTACTTGTCCTGCTTTAAAGAGTACCTATAGAGTCAAAGTAACAGAAAACCATCAAAGCATCTCTATCTAAAACATCATAAACAATGCGGAATCAGAAACACATTGACCATACAATTACATTCATAAAAATTAAGATTCACAAATACACGATTATATGGAGGAAAACTCAAAGAACTTTATTAATAGTAGAAGAGAGGATTACAACCCAGCTGTCTGATCTAGCATCATCCTCCCAGCATAGAATCCCTCTTCACCTCATGAAAAGCAAGATCACCCAACAATACAATGTCTCTTCTCACAAATAAACCAACAACACTTCCTTACAAATTACAAAATTCCAGCCTCTAGATCTCTCAGATGAGGGATCCATTTATAGATGTCTTGCAAGGGTGTGAGTTAGCTCTGGGTTTTTGATTAGTGTCATTCCACTGATAGTTCTTGGTTCCACTTGGAGATTTCATTGATCTCTTACTCATCCCTGGGCGAATTCAGAGAGGCAAGTGTCACAGGAGAAGTTTTTGGAAGATTCCATGATCATCCACTTAGCAAACTGTCTCTACCATTTGTCTATTCTTGCTCATCACACCCCACAGAAGGCCATTTCAGTATGCATTGCACCTGGCTAGTGTGGTAGTCAGTATGCATCACACCTTGACCATGGAGCAGTCAGTATGGTCCAGTTTTGGCTAGTTCTGAGTAGTTTTTCAGGTGGAACTTCTGTGAAATGATGTAATCAGTTGGCCATGATCCTTTAGGGTATGAAAAAACACTTTTAGGGACTAAAGATCACTTGGTTTATGGACATATGAGTTTTTGGTTGCAATGCCCAAATATGTCTATAACACTAATGCGACAGAATGACGTGTAACAGATTACCCCCTAAAGTGAAAAGTTAGAAGAGATGTTTGATGACTGAAGCGCTTTATCATACCAAGGTTTGGGTTAGGGACTCTAGCCGGAGACCTGAACCAATCAATAAAATGTTACAATGCAATATATATAGTCATTGTTGAGGTAGGAATTCCCATACTCATAACATAAATGTCTCAAAGAAACAGTACGGAAATATATCTAAATATCCATGTTAAGATGAGACACAGTATGGACATAATCATCAATGGATCTATGTTTAAATCATGGATATTTAATAACTCGATGCAGCTTGGATGGATGAAGCTAGATCTATGGTCTTGATCTCCTTCTAGTCTCGATCCATAGTATGAATCTAGCCATGCGAGTGAATGTCTCAGAGTAAAAAATGGTAGAAACCACTTGATTACCGGTCAATGATGTGAACTGTTAACAAGCACAAGAGAAACAACCAATAATGAAAATGGCTCTCACGGTACTTCCAATACAATCTATGAATTGTGAAAGATATACTAATGTTGAAGACTCATAGAATCATTCTATCGAAGCTCAATTATGAGAACCTATTGCCGAAGACGAGAAACTTGCCATTTTCTAGAACAACTTCCTAGATAGTGAGCCGAAGTAGATAGGAAGCGACTCGCTACAAGAGGGCCTATAACATGAAACTCATGTCAAGTTTTCAAGAAAAATAGTTGGGAGTAATCCAGGACTCACTTAGGGATGGTTGACTTGATTGAAAGCTATGAATCGTAAAGTAATTTTACTGAGGTTGGACTTCTCTTGAACATATCAGAGACACGACATTTTATATTGCGAGAATTTGACTCAAAAAATAATACCCAAACCAACTAAATAATTTCAATGAGGTATGGTTAACTGAGAGAAAAATGGATTTCCCAACCTAGACACAAAAGGTGATAGAGTGTCATGTTCAAGAGTGACATACTACCTTTTACAACACAAAAACAAAGTTTCTTTCCCACTTCTCCCCACCATTACTGGCAAGTACCTATTTATTTTTTACAAGCTTGACGAGGATAACATATGCTTGTTCTGTAAGCTCATCCTTCGGATGATTCCTTCAAAGTATTTTCAACAAACCCTGGGAGGGAGTGGTTCGGTCTCGTCATGCTTAACGAGTCCTGTACTGTTTAAGTTTTACGTGTCTATTGATGGTGCTAGATTTGCCAACATTTAGGGGAGATCCTCGATATGAGGCCCCAATTAGACTTCACACCATTTGGTGTAGAAGTCCCATCCGGTATGATGGCCCGATTGCCAAATACTTAGATATTTACCATGACTCTAGTTTTCAGCACAAGAGAGTGTTACAATGGTACCTTCAAAAAGCAAGGTGAGTGTGCTTGGTGAATGTGCACTGTAACTATGTCTAGGTTCTCTTATTGTAGGGGGGGGGGGGGGAAGAAAAGTGAGCCTCTAAGTGAGAGGTGATAGTACAACCTAGGAAGAGACACACTCAAACTAGGAAGACCTATTCAACATCTAGTAGAATAGTCCATAGCAGATGTGGCAGTAGTTAAAACCAAAGAACATGGAAATATACATCTACCATCTAGCGGAATATTCCACAACAGATGCGATAGTCGTTATAACCGATGACTAGGGAAAGATCTGTCTACTATCTTGCAGAGTAGTCCACAAGGATGAGACATTAGTGATAACCATTACAACACACTCCCAACAAAATAAGCACTAAAACAACTGAAATAGTTCAACTATCTTAGTACACGTGAAACAAACATGAAATATAAATTCTTGTAGAATAGTCTTACAAACATCCATAAGTCATGCATGGAAAAGTGATGGCCTGAAAAGGTGTCTGTATTAAGAAAAAATTCCAAGAGACATATTTACATCATACATCACTAGCCCCAACGGTGGGACATTGGAGCCACTCCTTGCTCCTCAAAGAACTCACTGAAACTCTCTATGCTTTGTGGGAGGAGAAAAGGTCAAAAGTCCTTTGCTCACACAATGAAGGGGTATACATAGCTAATGGGTGATGCTTGACCCTTGTGACTCTTTGACTACCCTCATGACTGTTCAACTTCCTATGACTTTTCAACTAACATGAATCTTCATATTCATTTGTGTCCATTGGACTTCCACTTTACATTACATTTGATTTACAATATACATGGCTCATAATAGTGATGTGGCCTTTGACAACTCATGACACGACTTAACATGACACTGTTGATAAGGACTAGCTTGCTGAGGTGGTAATATGAAGCCGCTATTGCTGCTGAGTGATAGATCTGTTCTTTGATGTGCATTCTCTTCTCCTCCACATAGCTTGATGATGCGAGGTATTCAACGATCTTTGGACTTTAAGAGGTGGTAGCATGCATGTGTTCCATTTTCTTGTTCTTGATAAGCTTCTTTTTTCATCTAGATTTGAGTAAGTCTTCTACTATGTTTTCTACTTCTTCTCCTTCTTCATCGTCTCACCATGATATAACAGTGTACCTGTTCCTGCAATTCACTCATGACAAGACAACATCAAATCCAAAAACTCCCTAGTCTAAGATGGTGCATTGTTATCCATGGACTTGGCCCAGGATAGGTTACAAGATGGGAAAGAGGGCCTGGTAACTACGCATTTCATAGTTCTAGGTGAAAAGGAGGAAGGTTGGTCCTTGAGACTACGTAGAGCACAACTCAGGCTTGGTTGAGGAACTCTTGAGCACAGTCCTCGCTCTCAGGAAAAATTGTGCAAAACCCACTAGGAGACAAGATTGTGCAGTTAAGATAGTCAGTGGCTAATGTGGGATGGGACCCTAGGAGGCAGGTATGCGCAATTTTTAGAGGCAAGTCAAGACTGGGCAACAGAGCGGCCTGGGAGGAAAACTATGCAGAGTTATTGAGATCAGTGAGTCCCGGCTGAGAGAGGACACTGGGGAGACAATTCTGCATAGTTCTTGGAGGCATTGCAGGCTTGTTCCTCTATGAATTGCGGGGTTCCAATAGGAAATGAATAATATTGATGACTGATCTTACGAAATGTGAAGTTCAAGCTAAGCTGGGAGAAGTTACTATGTAATTATGGGGATGAAGGTAGGCTTCTCAGCTCTGGAATTGTGTAGTGAAACTGCCCTAGGTGACAATGACTGTGCACTACATAGTTCCAGGTAGGAAGGTTGCATCACTGAGGAATGAGACAGCATAGTGCGTAGTTCAGTCGGGGTCCGATGAAAGTGAAATGCTTGGTCGAAAGGATTTTTAGAGAAATGGCGAAGTGCGGGAGGGAAGTGAGCTTGTGAGGAACTTGAACTTGTGATCACACACTTAGCATACTTCGCCAGCATGACAACATAGACCACCGTAACAACAAGACAAAGAATTACCCTCTGTGAGACTAAAAAGCAACAAATGCGACACTAAGGGTGGACTTAGGATGACCGTGATGACACTTGTGCGAAAACACTTAAAACTTTGTGTATGAGTGCGGAATATGTTTGCATAGCTAGGACAACTCGAACAGACAAAAGCCAACCTTTGAAATCACCAGAAAAGGACTGCAAGCATGGTAAAACATTCAAACATGCCAAAAGACGATAGTTGATCAAACAAGAAAAATGGGTGAAAAGACTCTTAGAAAGCTCATGAAATGAGCTCAAGTGTTTGGAACCATAAAGCAAAAGACCAAGGAAGTTTCTAAAATTTAAGTGCAAGATAAAATTTTGGAGGGTGTCGTAGTTGCTACAACACTTGGCAACACACTGGTTGAATACCAGTTTCTCTGTCTTGGTTCATTTTTTAGTGCACGACCTTGGTCTTTCAGGTAGTATTGATTCATCGTGTAGATTACTTTCGCTCCCCACTTAACCCATGGGTACACATGGTTTCCTTTGTACCTTCTTAGTTCAACAAAACATAAGATTCAACTAGATCACAATGTTCTGAATTGGGAAGGGTAGTTTAGCTCGCGAGCTTAAGATTCTAAGAGTATAGCTTTTCATCTCTCGTGTTGCTCCATTGCCAGCCGGCCTGGAAAATACCGTAACGGAGTAACACGGGAACACAAGAATTTCTCCACTGCCAGTGCACCTAGATAGTACCTCAGTGGAGTTGCCTACTTCACCTCTCTACATAGGAAGCCTTTCTCTTCTTTCGACTTTGTTTATTTATTTAAATAGAACTGTGCATCAAGACTTATTTATTTTGGGCAGAAGAGGGATCCCGACTTATTAAGGATAGGAGAGCTTGTTCCTTCAGCGAAGCATCTAAAGACCTCTGATTTAGGTTTTCTCATTTAGATTTTCCCCTTCTCCATTTCTACTAGTTGGATAAGCTTGAAAACACCAAAGAAGAAAAATGAGTATAGGCATGAGGTTGCCAAACTTGACACAGGTTCATGGTTGGACCAAAACTCTCCTTACAGACAGATCGTATTTTCTATCAGAACTTCATTAGCCAAAAGTTACAACCAATATGAAGGAGGCAGACACAAGACTGGCCAAAGGCTATAGTGTCACAAGACTCTTTGAACTTCAGCCACACACACACTTGGAAGCCACAACATGTCTGGCACACCGCTTATATACATAAGAAAACAACAAAAACCTAAAGAAAACATAACAACAAACAACAAAACACTATGTACATAGTGTGGGGTACAAATCCTAGATTCATTGAAAGTAATATTTTAAGTCTTGGTCATTGACATGGAGAGAGTCAGTCTTCCAGTCAAGTGATTGAATATGATAGGTGTATTGGCCAAGATTTTTGTGGATAGTGTATGGACCAATCCACAGGGATTGAAACTTAGTTTTCTTTCCTTTGTCTTTGAGGGGTTTGTCCCACTTCAAGACTAAGTCACCCACAATGAATCTAGTCTTCCCTATAGACTTTCTGTCAAACCATCACTTGATATGGTTCTAATGGAGAGAAATTTTCTCTTTTGCTTTCACCCTTTCTTCTTGTAACTTGTACAAAGTGTCCATCCTATGCTGAACTAAGAGACAATGCTTTCCCTGGGATTCTTAAGACAATTGGAGAACAGGCAAGTATATGTTCAGTGGGAGGATGGATTCCTTTCCATGCACCAGGAAGTAAGGGGAAGTATTTAGAGAAGGCTTAGGTGTGACTCAATCAACCCATAAAGCATTCACCAAAGCAGAGTGTCAGTTTCGCTACGCAGAGAATATGGTCTTTTTGATGATGCAAATGAGGTTATTATTTGTAGATTCGGCAAGACCATTTCCCTATGGATAATAATTACCAAAATGTTTCAAGACAATACCATTTTCTAATGAAAAATCATAAATCTTTAATGAAGAAAATTACGAGTGATGTAGGAACACCAAACTTGGAAATGATGTTTTGTTGTAGAAAGATGACGACTTCTTGACCATTCACTTGTTACAGAGGAACTACCTCTTTCCATCACGTAGAATAATCTGTAGCAGTCAATATATAGTGGTGTAGCTTCGATGAATGTGGGAAAATTTCCTTGATGATATCCAAGCCCCACTATTGGAATGGTTCTTCCAATGCAACAAGCTGTAGTGGGGCTGCTGACCTTTGATGTCTGCCTGTGCACCTTTGACAAACAAAACACTTACGAGTGTATGCATGAGCATCCTTGAATAATGTAGGCCAGTAGAAATTGGCTTGCATGACCTTGTGTTCTGTGGTGTTACCTGCGAAATGTCCCCCAGCTAATCCATCATGGAGATCACGTAAAACCTTGTCTGAATCCTGTGCCTCCAAGCACCTGAGCAATATCCCATTTTGGTTCTTTCTATACAACACCCCACGCACTTGTTGGTATGATAGTGCTTTGAGTCAGAGTTCCCTCTTCTGTCGTAAAGAGAAATGAGAGGAACTAGTGCCATGCTCAAGGTACTGGTGCACATTTTCATACCAATAGTTTTCGTTTGAAGTGGGAGAGGCTCACTCAACATTGTACATTTCTATTTTTTTCTCCCAGCCTATGATCTCTTCTTCTTCCTCTTGTAAATTGACCACTTCCACTTCTAATTTGAAAAATCCATGACCCTTGATATTGTGAACTAGTTTGATATCCAGATCATATTCGTATAATCCAGTCATCCAATTTGCCCTTCTCTCACCCAGCTCCTACTGCACAAGAATTAATCTGACTGCTGGGTGTTGGAAAAAGATAATGCAATGGTTTTTTAACAGGTAGGGTCTGAAGTGCTTCACCGCCTTGTATACTGCATAATATTGTTTGTCCATGGTGGGATAGTTGAGATCTAGTCCTTGTAGGATCATGCTCATGAAGGAGATGGGTCGCTCATTGTTCAACGCGTCCTTCTGAGTGAGCACAACAACGAGAGAAGTGTGGAAAGCGAAAGTCTAGAGCAAGAATTCTTTGCTGAAGTCTAGGCTATACAACGTTGGTGCTTCTATTATTACTTCCTTTAGACGGGCGAACGCATCCTTTTCCCTTTTCCCCAAACTATAGACTACATCCTTCTTGATCATCTCCTATATGGGTTTAACGATCTAAGCATAGTCGGAGATGAAATTTCTGAGGAAGTTGATCTGCCCCAAGAAAGACTGCATGGCTTTCTTGTTCATGGGGTGGGGAATCTGCGTGATAGTCCGAACCCTATCTGGATCTACCTTGATCCCACCTTTAGCAATAATGTGTCCAAGTAAGTTACCCTCAAACACTATGAAGATGCTCTTCTTGGGATTCAAGGATATCCCGTATTTACGTCATTGCTCAAAACTTTTCTAAAGGCAGTGCAAGTCGTCTGACTACTATCTTGAGAACAATGTTACGTCATCGAGGTAGACCACTATGCTCTATCCAATAAGCCCATTGAAAGTGATGTCCATTGCACGCTGAAATGTTTCACCTGCATTAAACAACCAAAACAACATTCAGCGAAGTGGGAATGTACCCCACTTTCTACGGAATGTAGTCTTCAGTCTGCCAGGCTATGCTTCTAGAACCTAGTTGTAACTCGAGAAACTGTCTAAAAAAGAAAACATCTCTGCACCAGATGGTGTCTACAATTTGTGCTCGATGGATGACAATGGTTAGTTGTCTTTGTCCGAGGTGCGATTAAGGTTGCAAAAATATACACACAAGCATATCTCCTTAGACTTCTTCCATGCAGGGACTAAATTAGATACCCAAGTCGAATGTCACACTTTATAAATGATCCGAGGATCCAACAACTTCATCAATTCTTTTTGTATGAGGGGCTTAAGTGTTGGGTGAGCTTTGCTTAGTTTCCATTGAAAAGTCTTGGCCCCTTCTTTGATTGGTATTATGTGATGGATTATTCACATTTCATATGTCTTAAGATCATCGTACGTCCATGTGAAGACATCATGGTACTTCTTGAAGAGGCAGATAAAATCTTTCTGCTCTTGTGGGGTACAAAAAGTACCAAGATTCACGTACTTTGGATCCTTTTATGTTCCCATACTGATCTGCTCATGTGACAATGTAGAGCTATGGGTATTAACATTCACAGGTCCCTGAAAGTAGTTCGGCAGGTCATACAACTTTTCTAGTGATACCACACACTTAGGGAGGAGGTTTTCTTTGCTTGTACTAGCTTTGTCCTGTAGATACTGTTTGTGGTAGTCCTCATCTATCGATACTGTTTGTGGGTACGCAGAGCAGAAGAAGGCGCACTGCGTGGGTACGCAGAGCAGAAGAAGGCGCAGTGCGTGGGTACGCAGCGCGACAGAGGATCAGGTGCGTGGGCACAGGGAAAGTACGCGGCGCGATAGTATCTGTGGGTGCGTGGCTACAGTAGCAGTACGTGGCGAGATAGTATCTGTGGGTGCGTGCCTACAGTAACAGTACGCAGCGTGATTGAAGAAACAGTGCGTAGGTACGCGGTGCGGAAGAAGGGTCTCTGCGGGTATATGCAGGGGAGCAGAAGGAGAAGTGCGTACGCTCGCAGGCCAGAGAAAGAAAAACTGCGTATCTGTCTTAAGATCTTTTGTTGGCTGACTTTTCTCTGTTGATAAGGTGTTCTGGGTTTAGTTTACTGTTATTGTTGATCTGGTTACTGCAGTTGACTGGGTGATTTACTTGTACTTGATGATCTCTTGATGTTTATGGATCTAGTTTGAAAATTTATGAAAAGTGATCCTTGAAAGAAAAGAAGTAGGGGGTTGTAGCTCCCTTCCAGGAGAGACTGGAAAACGAGAGAGAGTTGTAGCTCTCTGCAGGTTGCAGCCTGTGTACTGGTAAAGGACTGCACCAGTACAAAACCATTGTAAAAGGAGTTTCTAATTTGAAAGAAGATAGAGACATATTGCAGCAGGTGGTTTTCACCCACATTGGGTTTCCACCTTACATCTGGTGTTCTTTGGTGTGACTATCTGTTTTCTTTGTTCATACTCATTATTTTATGGTACTGACATGCAAAAATAATTCAAAGTATAAATAAGGAAGATTTATTAAAAGAACTTGATAATACTGATTCACCCCCCTCTCAATATTATTTCCAACAGGATCCATCTGGAGTGCTTTTGAGGTGTCTGGACAAAGAACAGACAATGGAAGTTATGCAGCAGTTTCATTCCAGCATGTGTGGAGGCCACCATTATTGGAAGACTACAGCCCATAAAATCCTCAGAGCTGGATATTACTGGCCCTCCTTATTTTCTGATATATTTTCATTTGTTAAATCTTGTGACAGGTGCTAAAGATTTGAAGGGAAACAAGAATTGAAGTCCCTGCCCTTAAAACCAATACATGCAAAAGGACCTTTTCAGTAGTGGGGCTTGGATTTCATTGGAGAGATCAATCCACATTCAAGTGGCCAACACAGATGGTTATTAGTAGCCACTGATTATTTTACCAAGTTGATTGAAGCAATCCTGACCAGGAAGGTTGATCATAATGTGGTCATGAAGTTTTTGACAGAGAATATCTTTACCAGATTTGGTTGTCCACATAAATTAGTCATAGACAATGCAACAGCCTTCAGGGCGAAAGAATTGGTGGATATGTGTGATTCAATGGGCATTAAGCTAGTTCATTCCACCTCATATTATCCCCAAGGCAATGGTCTAGCAGAATCTTCAAATAAGAGTCTGATAAGGATAATTAAGAAGCTGCTGGAGGACAACAAAAAGAATTGGGATTCTAAGCTCAAGTATGCATTGTGGGCTGACAGAGTAACCATTAAGAAATCTACAGGGAACTCTCCATTCAAGCTGGTATATGGCACTGAAGCTGTGTTCCAAATTCAGTTAACTCTCCCTGTGGAAAAGCTCCTGCAAGATGAATGTAATGAGGAAGAATACATGGAAAAAAGAATTACTGATTTAGCAGAGGTACATCAAATCAGGGAATAGTTGGTTGAAAAGGCTGCAGCACATCAGAGAAAGATCAAGGATGCTTTTGACAGGAAGAAAAAGACAGATAATTTTTAGGTTGGAGACTTGGTTCTGAAGTGGGATGCACTGAAAGAAAAGAAAGGCAACCATGGGAATTTTGATGCTTTTTGGACAAGGCCTTTCATCATTTCTCAAATCCAAGGGAACAACACATTCATACTAAAAAGTATGGGAGGAGAGGCAGTTTTTGATGGCCTAGTTAATGGGCGTTTTCTAAAAATTTATGTGATTTAAGGTCTTTTGGCCTTAAAATTGTAAATATTTGATTTTATCAGTCTTAGTGTAGGTTCAGTTAGACTCCATGCCCAATGGAACACTAGGAATTTTGTTAATTGGTTTTCACTAGAAAGACATTGATCTGCAAGTTCTTGAGACCTCACAGGGAAGATCACATCCCCAGAAGGAGCCAGTGTTAGCTTTGCTATTAATTTCAACATTTGAAGGTCAAATGTAGGCCTGATCGGGTTGTCTATGATAAAAAAGGGATTTGAAGCAGCCATCCCGCCCATTCCCCTTCACTCTGCTTACGCTCTTATAAACTCACCTACCTTCATTTTGCCTCTAAAACCCTGTGTAAACCCCTTTACCGTCAAGCCCCTCAGCACTAAGGTTTAAGCCCATATAATCGCGCGCCTTCGCAAAAAACGCTACCCGCAAGGTCTCTCCCTGTCACATCAGTCAAAAATCATGTGAAGTTAAACCCCGCCATCCGATCCTCCACCTCGCGATCCAATGGCATACGCTACTCCCGACCCCGCGAACCGCCCGCACGTTAACTCGCGGGGAAAGTGGTTTTCCGTCTGTCACATCTTCCACGCATCATGCGATAAGCGTGATCGCGAGCCCATGTACAAATACTGTTGTAGCTCCAAAGGTGGTGCGATAATTACCGCTCACAGCCAAAACAACCCTTCCCGCTTGTTATCTCCCGCGTAGCTTCCGCCCCCGATCACTGTTGGATCTTCCCGTGTTTAATCCAACGACCCTCATTCATTTCTCCCTCATATCTCCTGTTGACTTCTGCAAACCAAATTGCCACGGTTCATCTGTTTCATCCAACGACCTGCGATCGTCTTCCACCTTACTTTCCTGATAGCCCCTGTCGTGCTGTATCTGCCGTCGATCTGCGCAATCTGGTGGACAGCCTCATTCCTCCATTCACTCTGTCCACCCGCCATGAAGCCCACACTCCTTTGACTGTTCTATGCCCTGAAGGACAACGACGATCAACTACTAGTACCTTGTGCAGTTACTCCTCAAAGAATGCATTTAACAAGAAGAATGGCCGAGAGGAAAAAGGACAGCCTCGAGCAGATCACAACATTTACCAGTTATGGAACTTCTTCCATACGACACTCCACCTACTCGAGAAGGACAACAGAGTATCTCAAAAGGCCAATTTTGTTCATTAAAGCACGCAGTTTGCAGTAGAGGCCCATTTTAGATAGTTAATGTGGTTGGTGGTCCATTATGACCCCTCCACACATAGAATAGCAGAGAATTTTTGTAATAAACCTCTATATATGTCCAGAAGATAGATGTAATTGGGGTTGATGGTTGTAGTTTTGATGTAAGGTTCAACTTCTGAAGACTGTAACTACTGTGATACTTGCAGCGTCTGGTCTTCATTTTCAGCTAATACAAGCTTCTTTTGTTGTTAATTGCTCACTTTCCATTTCTACTCTGTTCTAGGCTGTGCCTGTTATGTATTTTTCATGTGCTCTTGATGTTTAGCATTAGAGGGGCTGTCATCCTACCTCTGTGTTAGGATCTAGTATGTATCATTGAATGTGCTATGCAGGTTTATGTTTACTTAGTGCCAGAGAGCTGTCATCCTGTCTGTGCATTAGGAAATAGATTTGCAGACCTCTTTACTGGTTGCAGCCAGCCATCACATGGTCTTGTGCATCTAATGGTGTGGTCAGTATTCTCCATGTTCACCTAATCCTCAAGCTATGAGTAATTGATGGTCTAAAGCCTTGTAGTTTGGGGGTGTTCACCCATGTCTAGAGTTAAGCATAGTAGAAGCGGTTATCTAGCTTGAATATGCATCATTCCTTCCATTCATCCATTTCCAACATTTTGTTGAGTTCGTAATTTTCCCGAGCATCTCTGAGATACAACCTAGGAGAGTTTCTTGGGGTGATAACACTCTCTTTCAATCCTTTCATTTTATCGACATTGTGTTGCAAAAATCTTTGTTGCCTTCTTCTCCTTTGCTAGATCCTTCTTTTTATGTTTTAATTCTTGATTTTTTATTTTTTTTCAAACTCAACTAATAGGTTTATATAGTCTTCTGAGGTGAGTAACTGTGAACTTTGGCCCAAACAGAGACTACCCAATGTTCCTTTCTTTTTTTTCATTGACACTCTCTCTGCTAGTAGCTTTAAGAACCAACCAAGTAACTTCTCCACCCTTCCCACCTGCATGTCATTTCTTGGCACTTGACTTTCTGTATCTTAGAAAACTGATTGAAATATATTGTTACATTCATCTACGCCTCATTATATGCTTCATCTTCTTCCATTGATTTATTCTCCATAAAAAATTAACAATTTCATTGTTCAATTCTGTTGGTTGTGAAGGAATGCTCATGCTTTTTTCATTAGTTCTTGAGACACTATGATAGTTCAAATTAATCATGGCTTCTGCCAGCCATGATGGTGGCGTTACTTGGTTTGGCAATGTCAATTGGTCATTGTTTCTTCCTAGTGCAATATCAACAATTTCATTTCAAATACATCTTCATTGTCAAATGCATGTTCAACAATGCCATTAACAATATTAGTAGCAGAAGTTCCATGTGCTTGAGTTGGTAGAACAACCTCCATGTTACTTTCAATTTGTTCATGATTATACTGTGTTTCACATAGATGTTCATCATCATCACCATATAAGTGCCCTTGAGAGAGGGAAATCATATTATTAGATGCAACCACATCATCATGTTCATCTACTTCTTCTTGCGCTTCAACACATGTTTGGACATGTTGTTCTTTCTGACCATCCACATGAAACGTTTGGTTACAACCAATATCATGCGTAAGAGCATCATAATTTAGTGGCAATATTCTTGTCCTCCTAAATCCAGCCTTGATATTTGATGGTGTCAGAGCCCTTTAAGCGCTTTAGTTGCAAGCTCTTCTAGCTTGAACCTTTTCACCTCAACCCTTGGATTCTTTCCCATCCATGCAACACACTTTTACCTTAAATAGTTCTTTAAAGGGACAAACAAACTAACATCAAGGGGTTTCAATCTGTGAGTGGTATGAGCGGGCAATGTTAAAAGCCAAATTGTTTTCTTCCTTAATTGTTTGTACAACAATGTGGCTTCCATGGCCATCTAATATCAATAGGTGTCTATTATTAGGTGAGACACCACTTGGTACAGATGTAGCAAAGTGACAAAGCTAATTAAAAAAAATAAATTATTAGTCATCCATGCATGGGGATGTGTAGCCATGTGTGGGGATGTGCAGCCATGCGTGCACCTAGTTCATAGTTTTGTATATAGATTGATTTTTACCTTTAAATAGATAAAATCTTGGAATTGAAGCACCAATTGCATTGACACAACATAGAATAGTTATTCACTCCCTCTCTTGGAAATTACCCTCATGCCACAATTCCTTCCTTCTTGTAAACTTGTTTCATCACAGTTCCATATATGTCTGCACCATAAGAATTTTTAATGTATGCACTAAAATGAGTGTCATAGAACTTACATACAACTGCAAGGTGTAAATTAATGCTTTTTCTCTATCAAGGCCCTTAGTTGTATGCAATACAAGGTCTATATTCCTTCTTCTTAACTCAAACCCCCGTGATTTACCAGAAAACCCATATTTTAATGGGCTTGGCCTCCCTTGATAGATTTGAGCAACTATGAATTTGAGTTGTATCAACTCTATCCCATGTCCCAATTGGGCCATCTCTTTTCACCACTCAACCACCTCAGCCTCCTCCTCTTCAGTCATAATTGTAAGAGGGCCTCTATATTTTGTATGAGTGAGCCCATTTATCCAATAATGTATTGATGAGCGAGGAATACCACGTTTTTTTGCAGATGCCCAAAATGAATATCCATTAAACTCTACGTCGTCAATTGTAACTAACATTTGTTCTTTTTTCCAACCTCTTATAATGTTGGTGTTTTAGTTGAACTTGCCCCTTGGGCTATGGTTGATGGTGGGTTTGTGGGTGATGGTGTGACAACATCAAATTCATTCACATGGTCATCCTCAACAACATTGCTTGGAGCATTTTTGTCATTCACATCACCTGTCTTGTCCTCATCTGATGAAGGGCATCGTAGTTGGGCATCCCTGATCACTCTTGTGCCATTTCTCCTTATACAACCAACATAGCTAACTCTTGCCATACATGCAACTACTTGCAGAATTATTTCATGCATTTAGCTAATAATAATTGAGAATTATGTTTTCATACAAGCCAAAAATATTTTTACTTTATTACAGACAATTATCAACATGTATGTTAGTAGCAACTTAAGAGATTTTCATACATATGTCGTTTTGATAGTATCGTTGAAAAATCAAACCAACAAAAGGAATTTGTTGCATGTATTCAAATATATTAGTGATTGTTGTTTTGATAACTTGTTTTCACAATAAAAATACCATGACTGTTTTTGTACTTGGAAAATTACTACCAATGTGTTGAAATTGACCTGGAATTGGTTGTAGGTCTTAAATTATATCAATATATGTTTTGGATAAAATGTTTTTGTTGGCATTATGAGACAAGTGTTTTCCTTGATGGCAAATGAAGGAGATGACAGATCATAGTGCAGTAGGTCAGCAGCAAGAATTTGATAATCAGACTACAAGAATGAAGAGAAAACATATATACGCACTTTCAGTGAAGCGAAGCCGCGTATACACGCGAGTTCTACGTTTCAAAGGTGCGTATGCGTATACACGCACTTTCATGCAAGGAAAAGCACATATATGTTGGAGAACTTACCTTTGGTCCGTGGTAGTTAGTCCTTGGTATTTGAACCTATGGTTTTGGACCATGGTACCTCGTCAGATGTGTTGATCCCTATTATTGGGTCCGTGGTATTGGTTTGTTATGGTTTTGGACCATGGTATTGAGCAAGCCCTAAGACTATAAAAGAAGAAGAAGATCATTAGGCAAGGGCATCTGAAAAGTCTTGAATATCTGAGGTAGTATGAGATCCAGCATGTAGGTTATGGGTTGATGATGCATTGCTTGATCTGAGCTAAGGAGAGATCTCACCGGTGGATGGAGAACAAGATCTAAGGATAGATCGGGATCAAATGGTTTGAAATGAACTATCTCTATATGATTGATTATGTTTATTCTAGATCTATATACTGACGCATGTAATGATCTGAACAGGGTATAACTTAAGTTTGAAATTGCTGCAAGTCATGATTGAATATTTATAGATCTGTACGCGGGTTGGCTTTGGTGTAAGCGCGTATGTACGCAGGTTGAGTTCATTGTAATAGCGTATACCTTTTGAGCTATGATATTTGAGGTTACAGGTGGTTCTGGTTGTTGAAGGTTTTTGATGACAGTTTAAAGGTGTCAGTATTCTGCATATCTTGTTTGGTTGATTGTGTTTAGCTTCAGTATTGATGGATGAGAACTAATATTGGATCAGGATCATAATGAATCACATTTATGAGATCTGATGGACTGAATCTGGGTGCTAACACATATATTATCCTTGTATATATAATGTCTGAAGTCAGGAAGTGCAGCGAAGTTATGAAGAAGTAATTAATGACATATACGTTGGCTCACCTTGATGAAGTTGTGTATACACACAGGTTCGGCACTTCCAAGTAGCGTATGCACTTTGATGCATAATTTTGATGGTATAGTTGGTTCTGATTGTTGTTGCAGAGTTCTGTTGTCTACTTTGTGTTTTAGTGACTGTGTTGTTGACAGGGTTTCAGTGTTTCAGAGATTCAGAGATTGATGATGCTAGTATTGATTGTTTTAGTTATGGGTCCAATATGAAAATTTGATGAAACGTGGCCTTGAGATTATAGTGTTGTTCTTCAAGAGTATCCAGTCTGAAAATGTACGAAATGTGGTCCCTGGAGGGTGAAAGGAGATTGTAGGCCGGCGCCTACGTACTAGTACATCAGCTAGTACAAGAGCTAAGGGGATTGTAGCTCCCATCCAGGAGAGTCTAGAAAACGAGAGAGGCTTGTAGCCCTCTACAGGTAGAAGCCTGCGTACTGGTAAAGGACTGTACCAGTACAAAATATTGTAAAATGAAGTATCTTATTGAAATAAGATAGATATGACTTGCAGCAGGTGGTTTTCACCCACATTGGGTTTCCACCTTATATCATGGTGTTCATGTGTGCTTCTTGTGTGTGATGATCTATTCTGTTTTACTGCACCTGCTTACTATTCATATGGTTAATGAAGTTCTGATGCACTAACTAAATATCAACATTTAATGGATTAACTGAATCATAAGTATTTTGGATATACGCTAGTTGCTTTAGACACAGTTGCGTATACACGCCCGTTCCTTTGAATGAAGTAGCATATACATATCTAAGTATGGAAATGAAAAAGTTTTATTGATCTGATAATACTGATTCACCCCCCCCCCCCCTCTCAGTATTATTTCCAACAATTGGTATCAGAGCAGGTCCTTTGGTAGAAGCTTGATCGCTTGAAGGAGATCCGTGGAACTATGGGAAAGAAGCCTAAGAAGAAAGCACCTAAGAAGAAGAAGACATCTCAGAAGAACTATGACAGTGGGAGAATCGATTGGGGATTAGGTGTAAGAAGCTCTTCAGATTCAAAATCATTTCAGAATGAAGATGATCTATCAGGTATGAATTTTCTATCCTCTGATGTTCCGGCTATCTATCCATTTGGAAAAGATGAAAGTGATAGCAAAACAACTGAATTTTCTCTTATGGGTGAACAAGAAAGATATCAAATAGAAGCAGAATTTAAAAGGCTTTCAGATAAAATCAGAGATCAACAAGATCTATTGAACAAAAGGGAATGTGACTTCAAAGAAGAAGCTACCAAACTAAAGGCCCAACTAGAGGAAGGAAACAAGGTAAGGAAGTTATTCAAGGAAAAATATCAAAAGTTGCAGGATGAAGTAACATCACTAAGAGATGAAGTCAATGAAAGAAGCACAACCATTAAGAAACTCAGAGATAGATCCAGTTACTATGAAAGTCTTGAAGCAACGATCCGCTCGCTAAAGGAAGATCTTGAAGCATCAAAGAAAAAGAATAAAGATCTACTCCAAGCTATTGAAAAACAGGTAAACGAAGTTATCAGCTTAAAATCTCAGCTGGAATGTGCCTTCAGAATTCATCAAATGCAGTAGGATCTGAATGAAGAACAAGAAAAGGAGATTCTCAAACTAAGGCAACAAATGGAAGAAGGAAGAAAGTCTGAAGAAATCTTGAAGAAGCAATGTCTGGAAAAGGAAGAACAACTTCAGATTGAGGTAAATATCTTAAAAGGTAAATTAGAAGAAAAGGATAAACTATTGCAATTTCAAGATAGTACTAAATCCTTGGATGATATTCTTAGTAGTCAAAGGTCTCCTGCTATCAAGACTGGTCTTGGTTTTCATGAATCGGTTGAAGGTGAATCTAGTTCACAAGGTGAGGCAAGGAACTCTAAAGAGAAATCTAAAATGATCAACAAGGAGTTAATAGAGATGAGAGGTCAACCCCATCAACAATCAAGGAAAGATATTCTTCAAAGAAAATATTTTTCTCCTAACTATGGAAGTAATAGTCGGCCATTTACTCAGATGAATAATATTGAATGTTAAGAATGTCATAATCTTGGACATGTTGCAGCTAGATGCAGAAGAAGAATGGTTCAAGATCATCACATTCCAGGTACTTTAATGGATATTGCTTTTCTTGCAATATGTTTGGTCACAAAGCGGCTAATTGCTACAGGAGGAATATGAAACAAGTAAGATGTTATGAATGTAACAAGCTTGGACATATAGCAAAAGGAATGCAGGAACAAAGGACAGACATCACACCAAAAGGAGAAAACATCATCACACTTGAAGATATGGAAGAAGAAGGAAATACAGTCAAAAAGTTGTGGCACAACACAATGTACTGAGACACAACACATCACAGACATAACAGACTCAGGGGGAGCTGAAAGTTCAAAACTTCAGTGTCCTGATTCTCATACGCAAGTTTCTTAAAGGGAAGTCGCGTATATATGTGAGTTAGACACTGAAAATTCGCGTATATGTCAGTCTGAGAAAAAGCAGTAGGGACAGGTTCAGAAAAAGGATCTAATATGATTCAGTCCATTATTTGCTCTATTGGATTAATAGTTACAGTCTACTGAGGATGAGTGGAAATATTTTTGATTCTTGTAAGATGTTTAGAGGAGTTTTGATCCTAACTTGATGATGAAGATGTCTTGATGCTTATTGCTGATTTATGCATGATCAGATCTAATAGTAAACAAATGGCACATGTTGAGGGGGGTCATATGCCTTTAATAATGCATTGTTGGCATTATCGTTAATAGTCCTTGGTGATGATGTTATATGGCTAAATGTTATATCTTGCTATGACGTGGTTATGAGTTGTCCATGATAAAATCTCATATGATTCTTGGGTTTACATAGTAGATGTTCAGATCAGATTTATGGTTGATTCTTTGATGATGCATATATGGTGCTTACATGGTGATCTTCATAAGGATAAGGAGAAGTACAAAGCTTGACTTCATTACTTGATGATGAGTCACTCATATGCTAGTACAGTTATAATGCAGGATTCCTATAGTTCTTGGTGCTCATAGTTGATGATATAAAGAAGTTTTGACAAATAGGTTTGAGCTCAAGATACATAGTGTTGATACATGGATGACTACTCAAAGTTTCTTGGCTGGGGACATGATGGTTGCTGATCTGGAATTGGTTGTACGTGAGTTTCATAAGGAGTATCCGCGTATATACGCTAGTTTATGTGGATACAGTCGCATATATGTTGGTTTGAATAAAATCAGTGGGCCAGACTCTAGGTGAGAAGAGTCTGATATGGGTCTGACAGAGACCATCTGGCACAGGTTCAGGGGGAGTAGATTAACTTCTAATAATGCATTGTTGGCATTATCTTAGAAGCTTTTGGTTCTAGTTCACAAATGTTGTTGGTTTCAGGTGGAACAGAGGTAGAGGAAGAACAGAAGGAAATCTTGGTTGCTGATCTGAATGGTGATTGACAGATGCTGCTGCTATCAGTTATTGGTGACTTTCATAAGTATTGCTCTAGATATTTCGTCTCTATGTCATGTATCTCTTTTATGGTGTCAAGGTCATGTAACGGCCTATATTGGTTTCCCCACTATGCCTGGGATGAAGATGTAATGTTCTTGTTTTATCATGTATAAACTTTTGATGTATCCCCACTTGGTTGGGTGGATGAGTCAATTCTAGTATATCCCCACTTGGTTGGGAAATGGATGTATGTGTGAGTCCTTGGTGATAGGAAGGTCATTTATGATAGAGTCATGTTCTTCTTATAAAACATCTTTTTGCAGACCTTG
This sequence comes from Pinus tabuliformis, assembly GCA_031772625.1. Lineage (NCBI taxonomy): Eukaryota > Viridiplantae > Streptophyta > Pinopsida > Pinales > Pinaceae > Pinus > Pinus tabuliformis. The sequence continues at coordinate 335,613,263 of CM062814.1, read as the reverse complement.
CTTACAGTCAGGGGGAGCATGAACTGCACTCTTCAGCAGAGTAGAAACTTTAGCATGTACTCAAAGGGATCATGGTTAGATTGGTACACCTTGGCATATGTTAGATACCTATACCAATAGGTTTCATATTTCATGATTGGCAAATGAAAGTTCCAAATGTGCTCTGCTTTGGTGATGCAAAGATCCCATATTTCCAAGGGAAGACAATATGTGCACATAGCTTGATGTTGACTCAATTTAGGATGGATGGTCCAACAGCCTAATCTGGATCATGCCATGTTTCAATTTTCTGTTGTAGAATAGAGAGAGAAGTTTGTCCAAACTGTTTAATCTTGGCAGACCAATAGTTAGGTAGAGAATTAAGGTTCCCAACTGCTTAATCTGGGGCCTTGGAAGCAATAAGGGTAGTTCTAGATAGAAAATCAAAAGAAAAGCCAAAGGAAAAGAAAAGGCACATGAGGGTCTGCAAGTCTAAGTGCACCCTCCATGAAGAAACAAAAAATGCTAGGCAAGTAGATGGGTAGGTAGATGGGGTTGCAGAAATGTCATTCCTTTCAATTGAATTTTGCTGATCAAACATAAAGGAAGCATCAATGGATAGAGAAGCTCCTCTTCTCTATCATTTGCAGCAATACAAAGAAGCATGTCTAACTTCCTGATTCCCCCCCCCCTCACATTCATTGCTAACATCCCTACACCAGTTGTGTTCATGAAAGAATTCAAGGTTTTATGATTGGTTCTTATTTCTTTAAAAGCCAAATTTCTTGTGTAAGATGCTTTTCATTTTGATCTACTTCCTAAAATAAGTTGATTCCATATAAAACTTAGTGTTTCCCCTCCTCATCCATCTTTTCCACTCATATTAACCCCTAACTTCTACTATTTAACTCCCTATACCCCCTATTCCCCCTATTACTATGTAAATCATGCAAAAAACCCAAAAATACCTACATATGCCCTTCCACGAGCATTATAGCTCTATTATTGGTCTGAAATGTTTTGAGTGCTAAAACATTATAGCGCGACCCAAAAGAGCTGACTTATTAATCCAGGGATTAATCCAAAATCTGTTTGGATTAATAACCTAAACGCGTTTTGTAAATAAACCTGTGTATAAACCCATTCAACACGTAACACTACAAAAAACCATAAAAGCCCACTTTTTATAAAGTTCCGCCGCGCACACATTTCAGAGAAAAATATTATTTTATTCACCCGCTCGCTACCGTATTGTCCAGACAAGTTGATGACCCGTCGACCGTCGGATCTGGGCCTTCCCATCCGACGGCCTAGATCCATATCGGGTCGGTCCCGATGTACTACCATTATCGCCCGAGAAACTGTCAGAGGGTGACGTCAGGCCTCCGCCACGCGTCACCCCCATATCCTCTCGGGTCGCCCTCTGACAAAACCACGACCGTATCTAAGGCGGTCCGAGAAAATCCGCTTACCGCTTCTGGTTTTCTGCTGCTCACGTCACGTCCTCGTCACCACTAGTCATGCCTACGTCATGCCACATCGCCGCCGCGTCAGTGCCCTCGACCGCCACTGCTCCGACTTGTCCGCCACCTCACCATCCCCGTGGACCACCCACAGGCCGCCACGTCACTCGATGACGTCATGCTGACGTCATCCGACCCTGACCCCACCTGATGACGTCATGCTGACGTCATCCAAAAAAGCGCCAATGACCCAAAAGTCCATATTTTTGTCGAAAAACGCGGTTTTTCTCACTTTTTGCAAAAAACAAAGAACTGTTCTGCTCTGCATGCATATCACGACCTCATCCGCCAACCTGCTGAAATCAACACAGAGACCGTGGGCGCTTCCATTCCACCTGCACTTGTAGCCATTGCCGACAGTTTACCAGGTATTTATCCAAAGCATTCCTCTGCGCCTGGTTTTGTATCCATAATTGTCCGAAGCTAGCTTAAAAGAGTGAAAAACACAGTACCTACCAGCAAATCCCGGTGGCTAGCCTCCATTTTCAATTGTTAAGTCGCAATTCCCCTGCAGAGCCTGCATTTAGCAAAATTTACCTAAATTCACAGTTAGTTCGCGCATTCGTGAAATAAGAACCTGAACTGCACTAATTCACCGTGGAGACACTTTTATCAGTCCTGGTATCGGCTTTATCTCCTCTGCACAGTATTTCAATTGCTGCTACTGCCATTTACCCTCTGTTCCTTTACAATTCACCTCTCTGTCGCAAAAGTACCCCCCTGTGTTGTTCTGCTCACTCAAACCAGTTCACATACAAATCAAAGGCCTTATTAGCCATGGAAACACCAGTAGCCCTGAATATTCAACCTCTGAATGCCCCACAGAGAGAGTTAGAATGGAAAGCTCTAGGTGATAAAGATTATCAGATGATAGACTTTTTTCCAATGAAGTCCAAATTTAACATCCATATGCTGAATGAGTTAAAGGCTCAACACCTGAGTGGAGCTGATATATTAGGGATTTGGGACTCCAATTTCCCCATCTTTAACCTTCCTCAAGTCAATTCCCTTCCAAACTTGATCCATAGATGTTGTGAATGCTATGATCCATGTCAGAGAGCTGTTGTCAGTCCCACAGGCTCAGTCTTGTTCCATATCACCCCTGAGGCCATAAATGAGATGCTGCACTTTCACACTGCAAGACCATTGACTCCTCTCTCCATGTTGGACTTATTAAAGGAGGGGGGCAACCTGTCCAGTGCCCAGATCATCAAAATCAATCAGTTATTCATACAGCCAAGCTCTGAAACTATGAGAACGCCTCCCATTGGAAATCCATACATCAATGACTTGGGCAGAATGCTTGTAGATTTGATCAGCTATGTCCTGGGCTACAAGGGAATTGAGGATGTTGATGACACCATTATGGCTATGCTGTTCATATTTTCTCCTGGAAAGCCTCCTGCTGTGCACTATGATTATGCTACATATATTGCAAACAAGATTCATGAGCAACTGATGAATCTAGAAAGGGAAAGGGTGTTTAGATACACCTCATACATATATCATCTGTTCTTATTCTATCAGCCTGACAGTTTCCCTATTCCTCTCAAGAAACTTGATGCCCAGGGAAATCCAAGGTCGGTTGTGTTTTGGACTTCAGTTTTTCATTGCACCTCTTGCTCACCATACACATACTGTGAATTCATAGACCTTTTCATTCATCCAGCTTTGACCTTGTTATATGGTGTTCCTCCTCCAAGATTGACTGATGAAATTCAAAGAATTCTCCATCTCTCTAAGGCCTACAGCATTGGTGATTGGTACTTTTACCAACACCATACAGTAATCAGAATATATGGCTGTGAGTTGAACCCTTATAGGCTGCCAAGATATGTCCCTATGAGACTATTTGCCTTAGAATATTTCAGGCAGTTTGGAAATGCAGACTTTGTCCATTTACACAGTAAAAACAAGAAGGTGCAACTAAAGCTAAGGAACCAGCTAGGCCCTTTTTTATACAACAAAAGGGAGGAAGGATGTAAGGAAGCAGATTTGATCCTAGAAACCCTCAGATTGCAAACCAGTTTCCAATGGGTACCTTATGACCCTAATCATTTCATTTCTCTCAGGAGGGTAAAACATAAATTGGGTGGCTATGCTCATGTCAGATTGCCTCACATTGAGAAGTATGCCAATTCATTAAGCTGGAAAGAGGGCACTCTAGAAGAGCCAATCACTGGAGAGCAAATGCTACAAAGAGAGGCTAGGAATATTGAAAAAGAGGCTGACTTGGAAACTTGTGGACAGGTTTCCTCTTCCTATCAAAGGCATCTTGGAGCAGCTGCCTCATCCTCTACGGCATAGCAGCAAGCAGCCGGAACTGCTCAACAGGCATCTAGCAAGGATAAAGGGAGGTAGATGGAGCAGGAACAGCCACCTCCTATGGCAGAAAAGCAATCAGAAAAACAGGTAGAACAACAAGCAGAAAGGCAAAAAGAGGAGCAGCCAATACAGCAAGAACAAACAGCTGAAGCCCCAATATCCACTGAGCAACAGGCTCAAGAGAATGTGCCCCCCTAGGCAAGAAAAGACAGTGGAGGCCTCAGTGCTACAAACTCCACAAAAAGAAGAAAAGGGAAAGAAGAGGGATAGAGAGCAGGAGACTCCCCTCACCACGTCTATAAGTCAAGGGGAGAAAAGGCACAGAATGAATCCCCTCTCTGAGGAAGAAATGCCTATAGAGCAATCTTTGGGCATGGGCCCACCAAGCATGGAAGCATCAGCAAGTTCCTTTCAGTAGTAACAAGAAAGGACAGTCGGAGGAGAAGGAAGCTCCTCAAGCCAGCAAAGGGGAGCTAAAGCAGGCATCAAACAAGAATTTATTGATATCAAAAAGAGGAATGAGCCACTCAAGATACAGCTCTATAATCACTTGTTGAAAATGGCCCCTACAAACCAACAGAGGTTGATGTCTGCATACGATGTACACGAGGGAAAAATGGTAATGAGTCATTTCATGCCAACCATGCTGCAGCCACAGTCAGTTGCGGACTACATAAGGACCAACCTTGAGGTCCTTGAAAAATACATCCACCCAATGGATCAAATAGAATTGCACAAGCAAACGGGTGAGATGGTATATGTTACCCTTGCAGACAAAACATTGGTGAATCATAGGCTGGAAAATAGCCTAAATAATATAGCTGCCCAACTTGAGTTGGAGAAAGCATCTTCTCAGGCAAAGGACAACCGAATCAAAGCATTAGAGGATATCATCATAGAACTTGGGCATGATCCCAAGGACATCAAGGTTGTACAAGCACTATTGAAATTAAGAGATGCAGATATGGTAGCATTAAGAAAAATGGTTAAAATCCCAGCAACTCTTCATCCTCAAACAGAAGAGGTTGCCTACCTAAGGCATGACCAAGATGCAGCAGCTATGCTGGTATCATTATACAAGCAGCTGATCCAGACACAAGAGAAATTGGGAGAATTAGAGGCTGCACTGCAGGCAGCCCTACAACAGAAGGATGGAGGCCAAACATCTCAGCCCCCTCCACAAATAATTAACCTTGAGGAACCTCCTCAAACTACTGCTCCTCCTACAGAACAGACAGCTCAGACAGTGCCATCTACATCAGCACCAGCACCAACAACAGAGCAGGCTCCAAGCCTTGATATGCAGAAGCTGAAGAATGAAATTCAGGCCTTAGAAGCCCAAATGGTAGAGTTAAATGAAGCCAGGGAGAATTTGGCTAAGCTCAATGAAAAGTATGACAAATCCAAGTAAAATGTAGCAGAAAAAGGAAGGGAAACAAAGGCGCTTAAGGAGAAGATAAAGCAGCTGGAGAAGGAGCTAGAGAAGGAGCTCACCCTTGACAAAGTGGTGGCTGAGCTTAAGACAGTTTTATGGGCCAACATTGGCCAATCAATCACTGATCAATGGCAGTATATTGAGACTATTCATGAGCAAATGGAGCTCATAGGCAAAGCATACAAGGAAGTCCAGAGAGCAAGGGAATCTCTAGGCAACATGCCTAAGGTAGCCAATAGAATGATTAATGTGCTCCATAACCGTACAGGTCCTCAGATGGCAACAATGGGAATTCCCAACAAAACTGAAACCATATTGTTGATAAAGAGGGTCCTTACATTAAGAAGCCTGGTACAAACACTGGAAAGGAGAAGCCAGGACATGCAGACAGAAGTAAACAAGTTTATGGGCAAGTTTGCAGCATTGCAAGGCAGAGGTCTTCCTGGCTTACTGAATAGCGCAGGGAGACTACTTTCACATGAGAACTATGCAAAAAGGGTGAACACATTTGCCACCAATCAGATCACTCAAGGATCAAGCACCTCAGAACAAACAGGACCAGCATCTGGGCAAAGTCTCTATAACAGAGTAGAGAACTTATTTTTCATAATGAATGAGATCAAACATTTGTTTGAAGTGCCTCCAAACTTCTACAAATACACAGAGGCAGATGAGACCTTAGATGCAATTTTGAGACATCAATTGCCCACACAGGAATGGTGGACCAAAATGATACAGCTGATACTGTGAAAAAGAGCCTCTCATCAAGTATTTTCATCAAAAGACATAAGTCATCACCTTCAGAAAAAGTGATGCACATAGTATGATTAGAAAAGAGTGGACTGAGCCAACTCAGCAGAAAGATTCGGCCACTAAAGCAACACTGACAGCTGCAGATGACAGGGCCGAGAAAGCTACAACAAGACAAAGAATAAAGAATCATCATTCAGCATTAATAACAGAACGTTCAACCGACTCAGTGGCCTCCAAAGGTCAAAAAGACTTCTGACAGAATTAAAGAGCATTCATTTTGTATTTAGAGCAGTAATAACTTCCTTATCTGCTATTCTGTAAAGTTGGTAAACGTATTTATTTCTCAAGTGACTCAGTGGTTCAGATATTTTGTGTAACCGATTGTATATATTCCCCCTCGCATAAACTTGCAGGGGTTGTTGTTGATTATCTCTTCTAGAGATCTTATGCTGTAAATCTTCAGAGTATTAATACAAAAGCTGATGGAATTTCCAAAGTTCTGTGTTGTCTGAGGCGTTGTGCGTGCTTGCTGAATGCTACAGGATTCCTGCGTATTTCGTGGAACAATAAGTTTCTTTGACCTGTCTGTTATGTTTGTTGTTTTCTTCATAATCCATTCATGTTCTGTTTTACAGTTTAATGGCAAAGAAAAAGAATAGTTTCAGGACTTATTTCATAGAATACCCTGAACTCAATCTAAGCTATTATGTATGTTTTCCTCAGTTATAGTTATAAGAGTGTAATTCTTAATTGCTGCACTTCTAAACTATACCTTTCACAGTGATTATTGTTCAGGAATTCAAATCTGCTCCTGTGCAATATATCTCTTTCTCACACCCAGCCTAGTGGAAAATTCTTAATTGCTTTCCACTGGTTGATCATGTTTCATCATCACAATTTCAAGTTTGTTTCATGAAGTATTTAAAAGGCCCTGCAGTTTCAGCAACCCAACTCAATATTTCAAACAACCTGTAACCACAGACTCCATTGCCCAATGGACTAAACTATATGAAGATTTCCACCTTAGGTACAGAAAGACATCACTCAACCAAAAACCTTAAACAAAACTGAACTCATAACTAGCCTAAAATCCTCACAAAACAGAGCTAAAACTTATAGAGAGAGCCCTCTCTGATTATAGGTAGGCTAGGACTTATAATCCAAAGATTGGTTAGTGGTTACCCCGGCCGTATTCCCTTGGGAGTCAAAGGGAACAACCTGGGTGTTAACATAAATGGCGACTCCACTGGGGACGAGCATATTTTTCAAACTGATGTCTGTCTTTAGACAGTGGTTTTAGAAACAGCTTGAGTAGTCCCTTGAAATAGTTCTAAAAAATATCCTAAAATACCAAAAAGAAATTCAAAAGCTGGCTCCCAAGAAGAATCCACGGTACACAAGGGCAAATCCTGACCCCAATCCACCAACTATTTTTGAAAACCCTAATACAATCCCTAAAATCATTAGGAAACAGCAAGGGCAGGAAAATCCTACTGATTTGAGTCCTGAGACAGCTTATCCTAACCCTGTTCTTACTCCAATCAAGGTTCTATTCCGATCTACCCCTGATTCCCCTAGTTCACCATCTACATCTCAAAGCCCTCCTTCACACCTTCATCCACTGCACATACTCCCTTGACTAACACTTTAGTTTCTGCCATACCCATTACCCCTGTTGTACCAATTGTTCCTGTTATCCCGTTTATCCCTGTCAATCCAATAAACCCTGCAAATATGGCTAATAGATATGCACCCCTGCAGTTACCTGCTAATGTTGCAGCTCTACCTCAGGACTACCAATCCAAGATCTGATATTTTGACTCCACTGGCCCTTTCACAGCTATTCAGCATGCCAAAAGGATGCAAGATCATTTTGAGAACTATGAAATAGATGATGACAGTGTGAGAATGAGGATTTTTGTTCATAGTCTGACAGGTGATGTAAGAACTTGGTTTAGATCACTTGCTGTAAATACCATAACAACTCCTGATGAGCTTTATCAAGCCTTTACTAACAGATGGGAGAAAAAGAAAGACCCCTTGCACATACTTGGTGAATACGATACTATCAAGCGAGGTCCTCAAGAGACCGTTTTGGAGTATTGTGCAAGATTCAACAATGTATATAACACAATACCACAGAATTTAAGGCCTCCTCCCGATTTAGCCTTGTACAAATTTCCTGATGGTTTTGACCCTGATATGGCATATCAGTTAAAGGAAAGAGCCCCTGAAACCCTTGAAGATGCCCAAAAGGTTGCTGTCACAGTAGAGGCTAACCTGATTGCCAAAAGAAATAGAGCAAGATTGGAAAAGAGAACTACCTTTAAAGAAGAACCCTCAGCCTTTGATCAGAAACTAGATGCAATACTCACTGGTATGAAGAGATTGGGTGATAGAGTGGAATCAGTTGAGAGAAAGTCATCATGGGAAGCACCAAAAAATAACCCTATCAGGAATCCCAATTTTAGGAGAAATCAAAACCCAAACGTTGGCAAGGCCAGCTCTGATCCAAAGATAAGACCTCTGTTCCAGGAAAACTATATTGAAGCATCCACTTCAAATGAGCAAGTAGATGACACCCACATTAACCTGATGGGCCTGAATGATGAGGAGCAAGTTTTTTCTGAGTGAAGAAGATCATAAGGATGATGACATTACGCAGTTCCAAACCAGGTCAGTGAGTCATTTGACTTTAAGCAAGGCTATGACACAGCTATTTATGAAGTTCATAAGCAATACAAGCTAAGAAGCATAACTGTCAATGTAACACAACCTGAAAAAACAAAGGATAGCATGCAGCCCAAGAAGGCCATAGTCACAGAGCCAATTGACACAACTGATTCAGTTACAAATGAAGTAACCATTGAAGAAGTCATTGAACCATTTCCCTCAAAACAACAGCCAATGGCTGCATCACCTTTGCAGCCTAATCCAAGTTACACTCCTCAAGAGATGAGTAAAAAGGACAAGCCCCAAGATCAAGATAAGAATCAAGAAGAAAGCTTAATTAACCAGGAAAAGGTTGTCAACCATAATACCAAGACTCAATCTGAAAGACCCTTTGACTTAGAAGCTGAAATTGGCAAATTGAAGATAGCCATTCCTCTTTTAGAACTAGCCAAGCATGACATTTATAAACAACAAATTAAGAAGTCCCTTCAACTTACTCGTAATAAAGATGATGTTAATGTGTTGGATGACACTCCAGAATTGCTTTTTGGCCCAGAGGTTGATGGAAAAACAGCAGTCACAGGGATCTTACCTTTCTATGTTAGCTTGCATGTTCATGATAAGATACTACATAATGCAATGTTTGATTCAGGCGCCTCTCATAACCTTATGCCTAAATCAGTGATGGAGAGGATCAACCTAGACATTACAAGACATTATAAGGACCTATTTTCATTTGACTCCAGCCAAGCTAAATGTTTAGGCTTAATAAAAGATCTATGTGTATCACTGGTCCAGTATCCAAACAAAACAATCTTAATGGATGTTGTAGTTGCTGATATTCCACCCAAATATGGAATGCTATTATCAAGATCATGGGGGGCTAAACTCCAAGGTTCCCTACAATTATACATGTCATATGCCACAATCTCAGTCTTTGGTCAACCCAAGATGTTATATAGGGAATCACTTATGAAATACATGGTCAGCAGTGAAGAGAAACCTCAAAACTTTCCCATATATGTTGTCCATTATGACATAGACTCCTATATTCTCTTCAATGATAATACAAGTCCCACAAATGATGATGAAACCCAGACACTCAAACAAGATCAACATATAAATGAACAAACTGTTGTTCAAGAAATAATGGTTGAGCAATCAATAGACAAAATTGTTCAAGAAGACAAACCAAGTATAAGCCAAGATCTCAAGTTGTTGATGCCAAGTCCCATAATAGTTGACAATTCTTCCCTTAACCAAGAAGTCCTCTGGTTCCTTGAATTTGATGGATCAGTCAACAAATTAGGGGCTGGAGCAGGGGTTTGGATACATAACAAACAAAACAGTCATGCACAGGGCCGAGCCTATAGGTTAAACTTCAGGTGCACCAACAATATCGCAGAATATGAAGCTCTCTTACTAGGCCTCAAGCTAGTAAAATCCTTACAAGCCATAAAAGTTTCAATCCTAGGAGACTCAGACCTAATTATCCAACAAGTAAAGGGGAATTTTGTCACCAATCACAAAAGACTAAGATCTTACAGGTCTGCTGCTGCTGAAATACTAAATTCCTTCACTGAATTTCAAATTACCAAAATTCCTAGAACCCATAATCTTCATGCTCATAGTTTGGCTACATTTGCAAGTACTTGTAAACTACCTTTTGAACCCCAGCATTGCTTTACAACTGAGATAAAACACAGACCATCTGTCCCAAACAATGTCAAGGATTGGCAAGTGTTTGAGGATGATACACAAATAAACAATTTTTTAACTTTGCAGCAAGAATTTTTAGGACTAAACATTGATACAGAGGCTGCAAGTGATTCACAAATACTAGGTGAACAGCACCAAACAAATATTTCACCCAAAACAGCAAACCAAATGCTACATCCAACAATTTTTGACAAAGAAAACATACAAGAACTTAAACCAATCAATTGTGAGGAAATAGCTGATGCTGAAGCTGAAGTTATACAATTGAAAGACAATTTTCTTCCAACAGGCCTAGCTCCATTAGAGGACATGTTCGACTCAAATGATGTCCCTAGCAAACCAAAATTGCAGCCCCTTAATGCGGCCATTTAAGAGTGCAACATTGGAACTATTGAAAAACCCAAGATAATTAAATTGTCTGCATCTTTACCACCTGATCAGAAGCCTAAATACATTGACCTCCTCAAAGAGTTTCAGGATGTCTTTACATGGAGCTATGAGGATTTGAAATCATATGACACCTCTGTCATTCAACATACTATCCCTCTCAAGCCCAATCAAAAACCCTTTAAACAAAAATTGAGGAGAATCAATCCTATGCTTCTCCCTTCAATTTGAAAAAGAGGTACAAAAAATGTTTAAAGTTGGCATCATAGCACCAATCAGATTTTCTGAGTGGATTTCAAATTTGGTCCCTACAAGAAAGGAAACTGGTGAAATAAGGCTTTGTGTTGATCTAAGGAACTTGAATCAAGTATCCCTAAAAGATAATTACCCCTTACCCAATATGGATCACATCTTGAAAAGAGTAGTGGGGGCCTCAAGAATTTTTTACTTGATGGATTCTCAGGTTTCAACCAGATCCTAGTTCACCCTGATGATCAGGACAAGACAGCATTCACAACCCCATGGGAAACCTTCAAATATGTCAAAATGCCTTTTGGGTTAAAAAATGCAGGAGCTACCTTTCAAAGAGCAATGGATATTGCTTTTTCCAAAGAGATTCATGACTTCCTTGTCATTTATTTAGATGACCTCACACCCTTCTCAAAATCTGACCAAGAACATTTGAAACATCTAAGACAAATATTCATAACTTGTAGGAAATATGGAATTTCCTTAAATCCCAAGAAATCCTTGTTTGGTTTGGAAGAAGGCAAGTTATTGGGTCATATTATTTCAAAGGAGGGCATTCGAATTGACCCAGAAAGAATACAGACCATCTTACAAATGCCTCATCCAAGAAATGTAAAAGAATTGCAAGCCTTCTTGGGTAAGATCAACTTCTTAAGGAGATTTATCCCAAATTTGGCAGAATTGAGCAGATTACTAAATAACATGCTAAAAAAGGATGCAAAGGTAAAATGGACAGTAGAAGCAAATCAAGCTTTTGAAGGAATAAAATTGGCCCTTACCCAAACTCCAGTCTTAACAAATCCTCAATTTGACAAAGAGTTTATTATTTTCTCTTTTGCCTCCCAGCATACTATTGCTGCTGTCTTATTACAGAAAGATGACCTAGGAAATGAGAAACCTATTGCTTTCTTTAGTAGAGCTCTCAGAGATGCACCTTTGAAATATCAGATCATGGAAAAGCAAGCTTATGCTTTGGTCAAGGCCATTAAAGACTTAAGGATTTACATCCTATACTCCCATGTTGTAGCCTATGTACCAAGCCCAATTGTGAAAGACATACTTACTCAAGAGAACTTAGAGGGCAGAAGAGGAAAATGGATTGCCAACATTTTAGAATTTGACATTGAAATAAAACCTACAAAACTGATAAAAGGGCAAGGTTTGGCCAAATTAATGACTGAAACAAATTTCCAAGCCTTGGACATCAACCAACTGGACAGTGAAACGAAGCTGGCGACTCCAAAGATCAATGTAGCCTTTGAACAATCCTCCTGGTACTCTAACATATGTCATGTGTTACAAAACCTGTGTGCTCCCCCAGGATTGTCCAGAACTAAATGTAGGTTCCTAAAAATGAAAGCTTCAAAATTTTGTGTCATGGATGGAAATTTGCTTTGGAAAAACCATGAGGGTATATTGTTAAACTGCTTAATTGAGAATGAGACTAACAAAATCATGGAAGAATTTCATGCAGGTGATTGTGGTGGACACTTGTATTGGAAGTCCACTGTGGATAAAATATTGAGGGTTGGTTATTATTGGCCCACTGTTTTCTCTGATGTCAAAAAATTTACCACCTCATGTCATAAATGCCAAGTGTTTGAGGGAAAGAGAAAGTTACTGCCACTGCCTTTGAGACCTATTGCAACAGAGAGACCTTTTCAACAATGGGGCTTGGATTTCATTGGGGAAATTCATACCTCATCTTCAGGCCAACATAGATGGATTCTAACAGCTACAGACTACTTCACTAAATGGATTGAAGTTGTTCCATGTAGACAAGCCAATGATTCCACTATCATTCAGTTCCTTGAGACCAATATACTTTCTAGGTTTGGTTGTCCTGACAAGATCATAACAGACAATGCTGCTGCTTTCAGATCCAAGAAGATGGTGAATTTTTGTCACAAGTTTCACATTACCTTGGGCCATTCTACTGCATACTACCCTCAAGGAAATGGCCTAGCTGAATCATCAAATAAAATCCTTATAAACATCATAAAGAAGATGTTGGAAGAAAATAAGAAGAATTGGCATAAGAAGCTTGTCAATGCCTTATGGGCAGACAGACTAACAACCAAGAGATCTATTGGTGTCAGCCCATATGAGTTAGTCTATGGATTAGAAGCCAAATTTCCTTCATCACTGGGGGTTCCTGTTATGGAACTACTTCAAGAAAGTCAAGCTGAGCCCAATGACATACAAAGAAGGATCAATCAAATGATATGCTTGCAGCAAACTAGAGACCAAGTCTATAACAGAGTTCAAGCTTTACAAGAAAAGTTAAAGAAAGCTTTTGACAGAGGACTAAGGCTGAAGACTTTAACATTGGTGACAAAGTCCTCAAGTGGGATTCAAGAAGGGAAGATAAAGGAAAACATGGAAAGTTTGATTCCCTTTGGAGAGGACCATTTTTTATTCAAGCAGTGCAAGGAAACAATACTTACTTTTTTAAAAATCTTGATGAAATTGATTTGGATGAAGGTCCTGTGAACGACAGGATGTTGAAGCACTATTTTGACTACTCTCCATGCATATAGCATGGCTGTTCCCCTGTACATAATTTGTTGTTAATTTCTTGTATATAATGTTTTCTTTCAGCATGTGAATAGCTCAGTTTGAAAGGTCTTGCAGAATCAGGAAAAGGACTTTTAGTTCAGCAATTTCCACAAATATGACAGATTCCAATTTTGAGATTTTAAGGAAGAAAAACTCCAAGTTTTGGTAAAAAGAAGCCAAAGGGCCAAGGCATTCTGACCTGCTGTTCTTGGTCTTTCAAGAAGAAAAACCATCCCCATGTGGAGCCATTGTTAGATACCTATACCAATAGGTTTCATATTTCATGATTGGCAAATGAAAGTTCCAAATATGCTCTGCTTTGGTGATGCAAAGATCCCATATTTCCAAGGGAAGACAATATGTGCACATAGCTTGATGTTGACTCAATTTAGGATGGATGGTCCAACAGCCTAATCTGGATCATGCCATGTTTCAATTTTCTGTTGTAGAATAGAGAAAGAAGTCTGTCCAAACTGTTTAATCTAGGCAGACCAATAGTTAGGTAGAGAATTAAGGTTCCCAACTGCTTAATCTGGGGCCTTGGAAGCAATAAGGGTAGTTCTAGATAGAAAATCAAAAGAAAATCCAAAGGAAAAGAAAAGGCACATGAGGGTCTGCAAGTCTAAGTGCACCCTCCATGAAGAAACAAAAAATGCTAGGCAAGTAGATGGGTAGGTAGATGGGGTTGCAGAAATGTCATTCCTTTCAATTGAATTTTGCTGATCAAACATAAAGGAAGCATCAATGGATAGAGAAGCTCCTCTTCTCTATCATTTGCAGCAATACAAAGAAGCATGTCTAACTTCCTGATTCCCCCCCCCCTCACATTCATTTCTAACATCCCTACACCAGTTGTGTTCATGAAAGAATTCAAGGTTTTATGATTGGTTCTTATTTCTTTAAAAGCCACATTTCTTGTGTAAGATTCTTTTCATTTTGATCTACTTCCTAAACTAAGTTGATTCCATATAAAACTTAGTGTTTCCCCTCCTCATCCATCTTTTCCACTCATATTAACCCCTAACTTCTACTATTTAACTCCCTATACCCCCTATTCCCCCTATTACTATGTAAATCATGCAAAAAACCCAAAAATACCTACATATCCCCTTCCCCGAGCAATATAGCTCTATTATTGGTCTGAAATGTTTTGAGCGTTAAAACATTATAGCGCGACCCAAAAGCGTTGATATATTAATTCAGGGATTAATCCAAAATATGTTTGGATTAATAACCTAAATGAATTTTGTAAATAAACCTATGTATAAACCAATTCAACACGTAACACTGCAAAAAACCATAAAAACCCACTTTTTATAAAGTTCCGCCAGGCACAAATTTCAGAGAAAAATATTATTTTATTCACCCGCCCGCTGCCGTATTGTCCGGACAAGTTGATGACCCGTCGACCGTCGGATCTGGGCCTTCCCATCTGACAGCCCAGATCATATCGGGTCGGTCCCGATGTACTGACATTATCGCTCGAGAAACTGTCAGAGGGTGACGTCAGGCCTCCGCCACGCGTCACCCCCATATCCTCTCGGATCGCCCTCTGACAAAACCACGACCGTATCTAAGGCAGTCCGAGAAAATCCGCTTACCGCTTATGGTTTTCTGCTGCTCACGTCACGTCCTCGTCACCACTAGTCATGCCTACGTCATGCCACATCGCCGCCGCGTCAGCGCCCCCGACCACCACTGCTCCGACCTGTCCGCCACCTCACCATCCCCGTGGACCACCCACATGCCACCACGTCACTCGATGACGTCATGCTGATGTCATCCGACCCTGACCCCACCTGATGACGTCATGCTGACGTCATCCAAAAAAGCACCAATGACCCAAAAGTCCATATTTTTGTAGAAAAACGTGGTTTTTCTCACTTTTTGCGGAAAACAAAGAATTGTTCTGCTCTGCATGCATATCACGACCTCATCCGCCAACCTGCTGAAATCAACACAGAGACTGTGGGCGCTTCCATTCCACCTGCACTTGTAGCCATTGCTGACAGTTTACCAGGTATTTATCCAAAGCATTCCTCTGCGCCTGGTTTTGTATCCATAATTGTCCGAAGCTAGCTTAAAAGAGTGAAAAACACAGTACCTACTAGAAAATCCTGGTGGCTAGCCTCCATTTTCAATTGTTAAGTCGCATTTCCCCTGCGAAGCCTGCATTTAGCAAAATTTACCTGAATTCACAGTTAGTTCGCGCATTCGTGAAATAAGAACCTTAACTGCACTAATTCACCATGGAGACACTCTTATCAGTCCTGGTATCGGCTTTATCTCCTCTGCGCAGTATTTCAATTGCTGCTACTGCCATTTACCCTCTGTTCCTTTGCAATTCACCTCTCTGTCGCAAAAGTACCCCCCTGTGTTTTTCTGCTCACTCAAACCAATTCACATACAAATCAGAGGCCTTATTAGCCATGGAAACACCAGTAGTCCTGAATATTCAACCTCTGAATGCCCCACAGACAGAGTTAGAATGGAAAGCTCTAGGTGATAAAGATTATCAGATGATAGACTTATTTCCAATGAAGTCCAAATTTAACATCCATATGCTGAATGAGTTAAAGGCTCAACACCTGAGTGGAGCTGATATATTAGGGATTTGGGACTCCAATTTGCCCATCTTTAACCTTCCTCAAGTCAATTCCCTTCCAGACTTGATCCATAGATGTTGTGAATGCTATGATCCATGTCAGAGAGCTGTTGTCAGTCCCACAGGCTCAGTCTTGTTCCATATCACCCCTGAGGCCATAAATGAGATGCTGCACTTTCACACTGCAAGACCAATGACTCCTCTCTCCATGTTGGACTTATTAAAGAAGGGGGGCAACCTGTCCAGTGCCCAGATCATCAAAATCAATCAGTTATTCATACAGCCAAGCTCTGAAACTATGAGAACGCCTCCCATTGGAAATCCATACCTCAATGACTTGGGAAAAATGCTTGTAGATTTGATCAGCTATGTCCTGGGCTACAAGGGAATTGAGGATGTTGATGACACCATTATGGCTATGCTGTCCATATTTTCTCCTGGAAAGCCTCCTGCTGTGCACTATGATTATGCTACATATATTGCAAACAAGATTCATGAGCAACTGATGAATCTAGAAAGGGAAAAGGTGTTTAGATACACCTCATACATATATCATCTGTTCTTATTCTATCAACCTGACAGTTTCCCTATTCCTCTCAAGAAACTTGATGCCCAGGGAAATCCAAGGTCGGTTGTGTTTTGGACTTTAGTTTTTCATTGCACCTCTTGCTCACCATACACATACTGTGAATTCATAGACCTTTTCATTCATCCAGCTTTGACCTTGTTATATGGTGTTCCTCCTCCAAGATTGACTGATGAAATGCAAAGAATTCTCCATCTCTCTAAGGCCTACAGCATTGGTGATTGGTACTTTTACCAACACCATACAGTAATCAGAATATATGGCTGTGAGTTGAACCCTTATAGGCTGCCAAGATATGTCCCTATGAGACTTTTTGCCTTAGAATATTTCAGGCAGTTTGGAAATGCAGACTTTGTCCATTTCCACAGTAAAAACAAGAAGGTGCAACTAAAGGTAAGGAACCAGCTAGGCCCTTTTCTATACAACAAAAGGGAGGAAGGATGGAAGGAAGCAGATTTGATCCTAGAAACCCTCAGATTGCAAACCAGTTTCCAATGGGTACCTTATGACCCTAATCATTTCATTTCTCTCAGGAGGGTAAAACATAAATTGGGTGGCTATGCTCATGTCAGATTGCCTCACATTGAGAAGTATGCCAATTCATTAAGCTGGAAAGAGGGCACTCTAGAAGAGCTAATCACTAGAGAGCAAATGCTACAAAGAGAGGCTAGGAATATTGAAAAAGAGGTTGACATGGAAACTTGTGGACAGGTTTCCTCTTCCTATCAAAGGCAGCTTGGAGCAGCTGCCTCATCCTCTACAGCACAGCAGAAAGCAGCCGGAACTGCTCAACAGGCATCTAGCAAGGATAAAGGGAGGCAGATGGAGCACAAACAGCCACCTCCTATGGCAGAAAAGCAAGCAGAAAAACGGGTAGAACAGCAAGCAGAAGGGCAAAAAGAGGGGCAGCCAATACACCAAGAACAAACAGCTGAAGCCCCAATATCCACTGAGCAAC
This sequence comes from Pinus tabuliformis, assembly GCA_031772625.1. Taxonomy (NCBI): domain Eukaryota; kingdom Viridiplantae; phylum Streptophyta; class Pinopsida; order Pinales; family Pinaceae; genus Pinus; species Pinus tabuliformis. The sequence continues at coordinate 335,595,512 of CM062814.1, read as the reverse complement.
AGGCTCAAGAGAATGTGCCCCCTAGGCAAGAAAAGACAGTGGAGGCCTCAGTGCTACAAACTCCACAAAAAGAAGAAAAGGGAAAGAAGAGGGATAGAGAGCAGGAGACTCCCCTCACCATGTCTATAAGTCAAGGGGAGAAAAGGCACAGAATGAATCCCCTCTCTGAGGAAGAAATGCCTATAGAGCAATCTTTGGGCATGGGCCCACCAAGCATGGAAGCATCTGCAAGTTCCTTTCAGTAGGAACAAGAAAGGACAGTCGGAGTAGAAGTCAGCTCCTCAAGCCAGCAAAGGGGAGCTGAAGCAGGCATCAAACAACAATTTATTTATATCGAAAAGAGGAATGAGCCACTCAAGATACAGCTCTATAATCACTTGTTGAAAATGGCCCCTACAAACCAACAGAGGTTGATGTCTGCATACGATGTACATGAGGGCAAAATGGCAATGTGTCATTTCATGCCAACCATGCTGCAGCCACAGTCAGCTGCAGACTACATAAGGACCAACCTTGAGGTCCTTGCAAAAGACATCCACCCAATGGATCAATTAGAATTGCACAAGCAAACAGGTGAGATGGTATATGCTACCCTTGCAGACAAAACATTGGTGAATCATAGGCTGGAAAATAGCCTAAATAATACAGCTGCCCAACTTGAGTTGGAGAAAGCATCCTCTCAGGCAAAGGACAACCGAATCAAAGCTTTAGAGGATATCATCATAGAACTTGGGCATGATCCCAAGGACATCAAGGTTGTACAAGCACTATTGAAATTAAGAGATGTAGGTATGGCAGCATTAAGAAAAATGGCTAAAATCCCAGCAACTCCTCATCCACAAACAGAAGAGGTTGCCCAGCTAAGGCATGACCAAGATGCAGCAACTATGTTGGTATCATTATACAAGCAGCTGATCTAGACACAAGAGAAATTGGGAGAATCAGAGGCTGCACTGCAAGCAGCCCTACAACAGAAGGATGGAGGCCAAACATCTCAACCCCCTCCACAAATAATTAACCTTGAGGAACCTCCTCAAACCACTGCTCCTCCTACAGAACAGACAGCTCAGACAGTGCCATCTACATCAGCACCAGCACCAACAACAGAGCAGGCTCCAAGCCTTGATATGCAGAAGCTGAAGAATGAAATTCAGGCCTTAGAAGCCCAAATGGCAGAGTTAAATGAAGCCAGGGAGAATTTGGCTAAGCTCAATGAAAAGTATGACAAATCCAAGCAAAATGTAGCAGAAAAAGGAAGGGAAATAAAGGCCCTTAAGGAGAAGATAAAGGAGCCGGAGAAGGAGCTCACCCTTGACAAAGTGGTGGCTGAGCTTAAGACAGTTTTATGGGCCAACATTGGCCAATCAATCACTCATCAATGGCAGTATATTGAGACTATTCATGAGCAAATGGAGCTCATAGGCAAAGCATACAAGGAAGTCCAGAGAGCAAGGGCATCTCTAGGCAACATGCCTGAGCTAGCCAATAGAATGATTAATGTGCTCAATAACCGTACAGGTCCTCAGCTGGGGACAATGGGAATTCCCAACAGAACTGAAACCATATTGCTGATAAAGAGGGTCCTTACATTAAGAAGCCTGGTACAAACACTGGAAAGGAGAAGCCTGGACATGCAGGCAGAAGTAAACAAGTTTATGGAAAAGTTTGCAGCATTGCAAGGCAGAGGTCTTCCTGGCTTACTGAACAGTGCAGGGAGACTACTTTCACATGAGAACTATGCAAAAAGGGTGAACACATTTGCCACCAATCAGATCACTCAAGGATCAAGCACCTCAGAACAAACAGGACCAGCATCTAGGCAAAGTCTCTATAACAGAGCAGAGAACTTATTTTTCATAATGAATGAGATCAAACATTTGTTTGAAGTGCCTCCAAACTTCTACAAATACACAGAGGTAGATGAGACCTTAGATGCAATTTTGAGACATCAATTTCCCACACAGGAATGGTGGACCAAAATGATACAGCTGATACTGTGAAAAAGAGCCTCTCTTCAAGTATTTTCATCAAAAGACATAAGTCATCACCTTCAGAAAAAGTGATGCACATAGTATGATTAGAGAAGAGTGGACTGAGCCAACTTAGCAGAAAGATTCGGCCACTAAAGCAACACTGACAGCTGCAGATGACAGGGCCGAGAAAGCTACAGCAAGACAAATCATAAAGAATCATCATTCAGCATTAATAACAGAATGTTCAACCGACTCAGTGGCCTCCAAAGGTCAAAAAGACTTCTGACAGAATTAAAGAGCATTCATTTTGTATTTAGAAGTATCCAGTCTGAAAATGTACGAAATGTGGTCCCTGGAGGGTGAAAGGAGATTGTAGGCCGGCGCCTACGTACTAGTACATCAGTTAGTACAAGAGCTAAGGGGATTGTAGCTCCCATCCAAGAGAGTCTAGAAAACGAGAGAGGCTTGTAGCCCTGTGCAGGTAGAAGCCTGCGTACTGGTAAAGGACTGTACCAGTACAAAATATTGTAAAATGAAGTATCTTATTGAAATAAGATAGATATGACTTGGAGCAAGTGGTTTTCACCCACATTGGGTTTCCACCTTATATCATGGTGTTCATGTGTGCTTCTTGTGTGTGATGATCTATTCTGTTTTACTGCACTTGCTTACTATTCATATGGTTAATGAAGTTCTGATGCACTAACTAAATATCAACATTTAATGGATTAACTGAATCATAAGTATTTTGTATATACGCTAGTTGCTTTAGACACAGTTGCGTATACACACCGGTTCCTTTGAATGAAGTAGCATATACATATCTAAGTATGGAAATGAAAAAGTTTTATTGATCTGATAATACTGATTCACCCCCCCCCCCCCCTCTCAGTATTATTTCCAACAATTGGTATCAGAGCAGGTCCTTTGGTAGAAGCTTGATCGCTTGAAGGAGATCCGTGGAACTATGGGAAAGAAGCCTAAGAAGAAAGCACCTAAGAAGAAGAAGACATCTCAGAAGAACTATGACAGTGGGAGAATCGATTGGGGATTAGGTGTAAGAAGCTCTTCAGATTCAAAATCATTTCAGAATGAAGATGATCTATCAGGTATGAATTTTCTATCCTCTAATGTTCCGGCTATCTATCCATTTGGAAAAGATGAAAGTGATAGCAAAACAACTGAATTTTCTCTTATGGGTGAACAAGGAAGATATCAAATAGAGGCAGAATTTAAAAGGCTTTCAGATAAAATCAGAGATCAGCAAGATCTATTGAACAAAAGGGAATGTGACTTCAAAGAAGAAGCTACCAAACTAAAGGCCCAACTAGAGGAAGGAAACAAGGTAAGGAAGTTATTCAAGGAAAAATATCAAAAGTTGCAGGATGAAGTAACATCACTAAGAGATGAAGTCAATGAAAGAAGCACAACCATTAAGAAACTCAGAGATAGATCCAGTTACTATGAAAGTCTTGAAGCAACGATCCGCTCGCTAAAGGAAGATCTTGAAGCATCAAAGAAAAAGAATAAAGATCTACTCCAAGCTATTGAAAAACAGGTAAACGAAGTTATCAGCTTAAAATATCAGTTGGAATGTGCCTTCAGAATTCATCAAATGCAGTAGGATCTGAATGAAGAACAAGAAAAGGAGATTCTCAAACTAAGGCAACAAGTGGAAGAAGGAAGAAAGTCTGAAGAAATCTTGAAGAAGCAATGTCTGGAAAAGGAAGAACAACTTCAGATTGAGGTAAATATCTTAAAAGGTAAATTAGAACAAAAGGATAAACTATTGCAATTTCAAGATAGTACTAAAGCCTTGGATGATATTCTTAGTAGTCAAATGTCTCCTGCTATCAAGACTGGTCTTGGTTTTCATGAATCGGTTGAAGGTGAATCTAGTTCACAAGGTGAGGCAAGGAACTCTAAAGAGAAATCTAAAATGATCAACAAGGAGTTAAGAGAGATGAGAGGTCAACCCCATCAACAATCAAGGAAAGAGATTCTTCAAAGAAAATCTTTTTCTCCTAACTATGGAAGTAATAGTCGGCCATTTACTCAGATGAATAATATTGAATGTTAAGAATGTCATAATCTTGGACATGTTGCAGCTAGATGCAGAAGAAGAATGGTTCAAGATCATCACATTCCAGGTACTTTAATGGATATTGCTTTTCTTGCAATATGTTTGGTCACAAAGCGGCTAATTGCTACAGGAGGAATATGAAACAAGTAAGATGTTATGCATGTAACAAGCTTGGACATATAGCAAAGGAATGCAGGAACAAAGGATAGACATCACACCAAAAGGAGAAAACATCATCACACTTGAAGATATGGAAGAAGAAGGAAATACAGTCAAAAAGTTGTGGCACAACACAATGTACTGAGACACAGCACATCACAGACATAACAGACTCAGGGGGAGCTGAAAGTTCAAAACTTCAGTGTCCTGATTCTCATACGCAAGTTTCTTAAAGGGAAGTCGCGTATATACGTGAGTTAGACACTGAAAATTCGCGTATATGTCAGTCTGAGAAAAAGCAGTAGGGACAGGTTCAGAAAAAGATTCTAATACGATTCAGTCCATTATTTGCTCTATTGGATTAATAGTTACAGTCTACTGAGGATGTGTGGAAATATTTTTGATTCTTGTAAGATGTTTAGAGGAGTTTTGATCCTAACTTGATGATGAAGATGTCTTGATGCTTATTGCTGATTTACGCATGATCAGATCTAATAGTAAACATATGGCACATGTTGAGGGGGATCATATGCCTTTAATAATGCATTGTTGGCATTATGGTTAAGAGTCCTTGGTGATGATGTTATATGGCTAAATGTTATATCTTGCTATGACGTGGTTATGAGTTGTCCATGATAAAATCTCATATGATTCTTGGGTTTACATAGTAGATGTTCAGATCAGATTTATGGTTGATTCTTTGATGATGCATATATGGTGCTTACATGGTGATCTTCATAAGGATAAGGAGAAGTACAAAGCTTGACTTCATTACTTGATGATGAGTCACTCATATGCTAGTACAGTTATAATGCAGGATTCCTATAGTTCTTGGTGCTCATAGTTGATGATATAAAGAAGTTTTGACAAATAGGTTTGAGCTCAAGATACATAGTGTTGATACATGGATGACTACTCAAAGTTGCTTGGCTGGAGACATGATGGTTGCTGATCTGGAATTGGTTGTACGTGAGTTTCATAAGGAGTATCCGCGTATATACGCTAGTTTATGTGGATACAGTATCGTATATGTTGGTTTGAATAAAATCAGTGGGCCAGACTCTAGGTGAGAAGAGTCTGATATGGGTCTGACAGAGACCATCTGGCACAGGTTCAGGGGGAGCAGATTAACTTCGAATAATGCATTGTTGGCATTATCTTAGAAGCTTTTGGTTCTAGTTCACAACTATTGTTGGTTTCAGGTGGAACAGAGGCAGAGGAAGAACAGAAGGAAATCTTGGTTGCTGATCTGAATGGTGATTGACAGATGCTGCTGTTATCAGTTATTGGTGACTTTCATAAGTATTGCTCTAGATATTTCATCTCTATGTCATGTATCTCTTTTATGGTGTCAAGGTCATGTAACGGCCTATATTAGTTTCCCCACTATGCCTGGGATGAAGATGTAATGTTCTTGTTTTATCATGTGTAAACTTTTGATGTATCCCCACTTGGTTGGGTGGATGAGTCAATTCTAGTATATCCCCACTTGGTTGGGAAATGGATGTATGTGTGAGTCCTTGGTGATAGGAAGGTCATTTATGATAGAGTCATGTTCTTCTTATAAAACATCTTTTTGCAGACCTTGCTTACAGTCAGGGGGAGCATGAACTGCACTCTTCGGCAGAGTAGAAACTTTAGCATGTACTCAAAGGGATCATGGTTAGATTGGTACACCTTGGCATATGTTAGATACCTATACCAATAGGTTTCATATTTCATGATTGGAAAATGAAAGTTCCAAATATGCTCTGCTTTGGTGATGCAAAGATCCCATATTTCCAAAGGAAGACAATATGTGCACATAGCTTGATGTTGACTCAATTTAGGATGGATGGTCCAACAGCCTAATCTGGATCATGCCATGCTTCAATTTTCTGTTGTAGAATAGAGAGAGAAGTTTGTCCAAACTGTTTAATCTTGGCAGACCAATAGTTAGGTAGAGAATTAAGGTTCCCAGCTGCTTAATCTGGGGCCTTGGAAGCAATAAGGGTAGTTCTAGATAGAAAATCAAAAGAAAAGCCAAAGGAAAAGAAAAGGCACATGAGAGTCTGCAAGTCTAAGTGCACCCTCCATGAAGAAACAAAAAATGCTAGGCAAGTAGATGGGTAGGTAGATGGGGTTGCAGAAATGTCATTCCTTTCAATTGAATTTTTCTGATCAAACATAAAGGAAGCATCAATGGATAGAGAAGCTCCTCTTCTCTATCATTTGCAGCAATACAAAGAAGCATGTCTAACTTCCTGATTCCCCCCCCCCTCACATTCATTGCTAACATCCCTACACCAGTTGTGTTCATGAAAGAATTCAAGGTTTTATGATTGGTTCTTATTTCTTTAAAAGCCAAATTTCTTGTGTAAGATTCTTTTCATTTTGATCTACTTCCTAAAATAAGTTGATTCCATATAAAACTTAGTGCTTCCCCTCCTCATCCATCTTTTCCACTCATATTAACCCCTAACTTCTACTATTTAACTCCCTATACCCCCTATTCCCCCTATTACTATGTAAATCATGCAAAAAACCCAAAAATACCTACATATGCCCTTCCCCGAGCATTATAGCTCTATTATTGGTCTGAAATGTTTTGAGCGCTAAAACATTATAGCGCGACCCAAAAGCGCTGATTTATTAATCCAGGGATTAATCCAAAATCTGTTTGGATTAATAACCTAAACGCGTTTTGTAAATAAACCTGTGTATAAACCCATTCAACACGTAACACTACAAAAAACCATAAAAACCCACTTTTTATAAAGTTCCGCCGCGCACACATTTCAGAGAAAAATATTATTTTATTCACCCGCCCGCTACTGTATTGTCCAGACAAGTTGATGACCCATCGACCATCGGATCTGGGCCTTCCCATCCAACGACCCAGATCCATATCGGGTCGGTCCCGATGTACTACCATTATCGCCCGAGAAACTGTCAGAGGGTGACGTCAGGCATCCACCACGCGTCACCCCCATATCCTCTCGGGTCGCCCTCTGACAAAACCACGACCGTATCTAAGGCGGTCCGAGAAAATCCGCTTATCGCTTCTGGTTTTCCGCTGCTCACGTCACGTCCTCGTCACCATTAGTCATGCCTACGTCATGCCACATCGCCGCCGCGTCAGTGCCCCCGACCGCCACTGCTCCGACCTGTCCGCCACCTCACCATCCCCGTGGACCACCCACAGGCCGCCATGTCACTCGATGACGTCATGGTGACGTCATCCGACCCTAACCCCACTTGATGACGTCATGCTGACGTCATCCAAAAAAGCGCCAATGACCCAAAAGTCCATATTTTTGTCGAAAAACGCGGTTTTTCTCACTTTTTGCAAAAAACAAAGAACTGTTCTGCTCTACATGCATATTACGACCTCATCCGCCAACCTGCTGAAATCAACACAGATACCGTGGGCGCTTCGATTCCACCTGCATTCGTAGCCATTGCCGACAGTTTACCAGGTATTTATCCAAAGCATTCCTCTGCGCCTGGTTTTGTATCCATAATTGTCCGAAGCTAGCTTAAAAGAGTGAAAAACACAGTACCTACCAGCAAATCCCGGTGGCTAGCCTCCATTTTCAATTGTTAAGTCGCAATTCCTCTGCGGAGCCTGTATTTAGCAAAATTTACCTAAATTCACAGTTAGTTCGCGCATTCGTGAACTAAGAACCTCAACTGCACTAATTCACCGTGGAGACACTCTTATCAGTCCTGGTATTGGCTTTATCAGTCCTCTGCGCAGTATTTCAATTGCTGCTACTGCCATTTACCCTCTGTTCCTTTGCAATTCACCTCTCTGTTGCAAAAGTACCCCCCTGTGTTGTTCTGCTCACTCAAACCAGTTCACATACAAATCAGAGGCCTTATTAGCCATGGAAACACCAGTAGCCCTGAATATTCAACCTCTGAATGCCCCACAGAGAGAGTTAGAATGGAAAGCTCTAGGTGATAAAGATTATCAGATGATAGACTTATTTCCAATGAAGTCCAAATTTAACATCCATATGCTGAATGAGTTAAAGGCTCAACACCTGAGTGGAGCTGATATATTAGGGATTTGGGACTCCAATTTGCCCATCTTTAACCTTCCTCAAGTCAATTCCCTTCCAGACTTGATCCATAGATGTTGTGAATGCTATGATCCATGTCAGAGAGCTGTTGTCAGTCCCACAGGCTCAGTCTTGTTCCATATCACCCCTGAGGCCATAAATGAGATGCTGCACTTTCACACTGCAAGACCATTGACTCCTCTCTCCATGTTGGACTTATTAAAGAAGGGGGGCAACCTGTCCAGTGCCCAGATCATCAAAATCAATCAGTTATTCATACAACCAAGCTCTGAAACTATGAGAACGCCTCCCATTGGAAATCCATACCTCAATGACTTGGGCAGAATGCTTGTAGATTCGATCAACTATGTCCTGGGCTACAAGGGAATTGAGGATGTTGATGACACCATTATGGCTATGCTCTTCATATTTTCTCCTGGAAAGCCCCCTGCTGTGCACTATGATTATGCTACATATATTGCAAACAAGATTCATGAGCAGCTGATGAATCTAGAAAGGGAAAGGGTGTTTAGATACACCTCATACATATATCATCTGTTCTTATTCTATCAACCTGACAGTTTCCCTATTCCTCTCAAGAAACTTGATGCCCAGGGAAATCCAAGGTCGTTGTGTTTTGGACTTCAGTTTTTCATTGCACCTCTTGCTCACCATACCCATACTGTGAATTCATAGACCTTTTCATTCATCCAGCTTTGACCTTGTTATATGGTGTTCCTCCTCCAAGATTGACTGATGAAATGCAAAGAATTCTCCATCTCTCTAAGGCCTACAACATTGGTGATTGGTACTTTTACCAACACCATACAGTAATCAGAATATATGGCTGTGAGTTGAACCCTTATAGGTTGCCAAGATATGTCCCTATGAGACTATTTTCCTTAGAATATTTCAGGCAGTTTGGAAATGCAGACTTTGTCCATTTCCACAGTAAAAACAAGAAGGTGCAACTAAAGGTAAGGAACCAGCTAGGCCCTTTTTTATACAACAAAATGGAGGAAGGATGGAAGGAAGCAGATTTGATCCTAGAAACCCTCAGATTGCAAACCAGTTTCCAATGGGTACCTTATGACCCTAATCATTTCATTTCTCTCAGGAGGGTAAAACATAAATTGGGTGGCTATGCTCATGTCAGATTGCCTCACATTGAGAAGTATGCCAATTCATTAAGCTGGAAAGAGGGCACTCTAGAAGAGCCAATCACTAGAGAGCAAATGCTACAAAGAGAGGCTAGGAATATTGAAAAAGAGGCTGACTTGGAAACTTGTGGACATGTTTCCTCTTCCTATCAAAGGCATCTTGGAGCAGCTGCCTCATCCTCTACAGCACAGCAGCAAGCAGCCGGAACTGCTCAACAAGCATCTAGCAAGGATAAAGGGAGGCAGATGGAGCAGGAACAGCCACCTCCTATGGCAGAAAAGCAAGCAGAAAAACAGGTAGAACAGCAAGCAGAAGGGCAAAAACAGGGGCAGCCAATACAGCAAGAACAAACAGCTGAAGCCCCAATATCCACTGAGCAACAGGCTCAAGAGAATGTGCCCCCTAGGCAAGAAAAGACAATGTAGGCCTCAGTGCTACAAACTCCACAAAAAGAAGAAAAGGGAAAGAAGAGGGATAGAGAGCAGGAGACTCCCCTCACCACGTCTATAAGTCAAGGGGAGAAAAGGCACAGAATGAATCCCCTCTCTGAGGAAGAAATGCCTATAGGGAAATCTTTGGGCATGGGCCCACCAAGCATGGAAGCATTTGCAAGTTCCTTTCAGCAGGAACAAGAAAGGACAGTCGGAGGAGAAGTCAGCTCCTCAAGCCAGCAAAGGGGAGCTGAAGCAGGCATCAAACAACAATTTATTGATATCAAAAAGAGGAATGAGCCACTCAAGATACAACTCTATAATCACTTGTTGAAAATGGCCCCTACAAACCAACAGAGGTTGATGTCTGCATACGATGTACACGAGGGCAAAATGGTAATGAGTCATTTCATGCCAACCATGCTGCAGCCACAGTCAGCTGCAGACTACATAAGGACCAACCTTGAGGTCCTTGCAAAAGACATCTACCCAATGGGTCAAATAGAATTGCACAAGCAAACGGGTGAGATGGTATATGCTACCCTTGCAGACAAAACATTGGTGAATCATAGGCTGGAAAATAGCCTAAATAATACAGCTGCCCAACTTGAGTTGGAGAAAGCATCCTCTCAGGCAAAGGACAACCGAATCAAAGCTTTAGAGGATATCATCATAGAACTTGGGCATGATCCCAAGGACATCAAGGCTGTACAAGCACTATTGAAATTAAGAGATGTAGATATGGCAGCATTAAGAAAAATGGTTAAAATCCCAGCAACTCCTCATCCTCAAACAGAAGAGGTTGCCCAGCTAAGGCATGACCAAGATGCAGCAACTATGCTGGTATCATTATACAAGCAGCTGATCCAGACACAAGAGAAATTGGGAGAATCAGAGGCTGCACTGCAAGCAGCCCTACAACAGAAGGATGGAGGCCAAACATCTCAGCCCCCTCCACAAATAATTAACCTTGAGGAACCTCCTCAAACTACTGCTCCTCCTACAGAACAGACAACTCAGACAGTGTCATCTACATCAGCACCAGCACCAACAACAGAGCAGGCTCCAAGCCTTGATATGCAGAAGCTGAAGAATGAAATTTAGGCCTTAGAAGCCCAAATGGCAGAGTTAAATGAAGCCAGGGAGAATTTGGCTAAGCTCAATGAAAAGTATGACAAATCCAAGCAAAATGTAGCAGAAAAAGGAAGGGAAATAAAGGCCCTTAAGGAGAAGATAAAGGAGCTGGAGAAGGAGCTCACCCTTGACAAAGTGGTGGCTGAGCTTAAGACAATTTTATGGGCCAACATTGGCCAATCAATCACTCATCAATGGCAGTATATTGAGACTATTCATGAGCAAATGGAGCTCATAGGCAAAGCATACAAGGAAGTCCAGAGAGCAAGGGCATCTCTAGGCAACATGCCTGAGGTAGCCAATAGAATGATTAATGTGCTCAATAACCGTACAGGTCCTCAGCTGGCAGCAATGGGAATTCCCAACAGAACTGAAACCATATTGCTGATAAAGAGGGTCCTTACATTAAGAAGCCTGGTACAAACACTAGAAAGGAGAAGCCAGGACATGCAGGTAGAAGTAAACAAGTTTATGGACAAGTTTGCAGCATTGCAAGGCAGAGGTCTTCCTGGCTTACTGAACAGCGCAGGGAAACTACTTTCACATGAGAACTATGTAAAAAGGGTGAACACATTTGCCACCAATCAGATCACTCAAGGATCAAGCACCTCAGAACAAACAGGACCAGCATCTAGGCAAAGTCTCTATAACAGAGTAGAGAACTTATTTTTCATAATGAATGAGATCAAACATTTGTTTGAAGTGCCTCCAAACTTCTACAAATACACAGAGGCAGATGAGACCTTAGATGCAATTTTGAGACATCAATTTCCCACACAGGAATGGTGGACCAAAATGATACAGCTGATACTGTGAAAAAGAGCCTCTCATCAAGTATTTTCATCAAAAGACATAAGTCATCACCTTCAAAAAAAGTGATGCACATAGTATGATTAGAGAAGAGTGGACTGAGCCAACTCAGCAGAAAGATTCGGCCACTAAAGCAACACTGACAGCTGCAGATGACAGGGCCAAGAAAGCTACAGCAAGACAAAGCATAAAGAATCATCATTCAGCATTAATAACAGAATGTTCAACCGACTCAGTGGCCTCCAAAGGTCAAAAAGACTTCTGACAGAATTAAAGAGCATTCATTTTGTATTTAGAGCAGTAATAACTTCCTTATCTGCTATTCTGTAAAGTTGGTAAACGTATTTATTTCTCAAGTGACTCAGTGGTTCAGATATTTTGTGTAACCAATTGTAAATATTCCCCCTCGCATAAGCTTGCAGGGGTTGTTGTTGATTATCTCTTCTAGAGATCTTATGCTGTAAATCTTCATAGTATTAATACAAAAGCTGATGGAATTTCCAAAGTTCTGTGTTGTCTGAGGCGTTGTGCGTGCTTGCTGAATGTTACAGGATTCCTGCATATTTCGTGAAACAATAAGTTTCTTTGACCTGTCTGTTATGTTTTTTGTTTTCTTCATAATCCATTCACGTTCTGTTTTACAGTTTAATGGCAAAGAAAAAGAATAGTTTCAAGACTTATTTCATAGAATACCCTGAACTCAATCTAAGCTATTATGTATGTTTTCCTCAGTTATAGTTATAAGAGTGTAATTCTTAATTGCTGCACTTCTAAACTATACCTTTCACATTGATTATTGTTCAGGAATTCAAATCTGCTCCTGTGCAATATATCTCTTTCTCACACCCAGCCTAGTGGAAAATTCTTAATTGCTTTCCACTGGTTGATCATGTTTCATCATCACAATTTCAAGTTTGTTTCATGAAGTATTTAAAAGGCCCTGTAGTTTCAACAACCCAACTCAATATTTCAAACAACCTGTAACCACAGACTCCATTGCCCAATGCACTAAACTATATGAAGATTTCCACCTTAGTTACAGAAAGACATCACTCAACCAAAAACCTTAAACAAAAATGAACTCATAACTAGCCTAAAATCCTCACAAAACAGAGCTAAAACTTATAGAGAGATCCCTCTCTGATTATAGGTAGGCTAGGACTTATAATCCAAAGATTGGTTAGTGGTTACCCCGGCCGTATTCCCTTGGGATTCAAAGGGAACAACCTTGGTTTTAACAACATATACAAAGTGGGAGCTCACTCAGAGATTTCAGCAGGTACTCAGGGGGAATATGGACAGCGGAATGTTTACCAAAGAAAGAGAATATCTTGGTCCACCCTTTGCCCTTGATGTCAAAGGGGGAGAGTGATTTGGTGTTGTTGCCATCAAGTCCAAAGGGGGATATTGTTGGCATTATGATGCATGAGTTGTACTTGATGGCAACCCACTCATAGAAGAACATCTCACTTAGTTATAGCTAGATGAACCTTCAGGAGAGATATCAGATGTGACTGAATGCATGGGATGCAGGACAGCTCAAAGGAATCAGATGATAGTTCTAAGTGTGACAAGTTAGCTTTGCCATCAAGTCCAAAGGGGGAGATTGTTGGCATTATGAGACAAGTGTTGTCGTTGATGGCAAATCAAGGAGATGACAGATCATAGTGCAGCAGGTCAGCATCAAGCATTTGATGATCAGACTACAAGAATGAAGAGAAAATATATATACGCAGTTTCAGTGAAGCGAAGCCACGTATACATGTGGGTTCTGAGGTAGTATGAGATCCAGCATGCAGGTTATGGGTTGATGATGCATTGCCTAATCTGAGCTATGGAGGGATCTAACTGGTGGATGGAGAACAAGATCTAAGGATAGATCGGGATCAAATGGTTTGAAATGAACTATCTCTATATGATTGATTATGTTTATTCTAGATCTGTATGCTGACGCATGTAATGAACTGAACTGGGTATAACTTAAGTTTGAAATCGCTGCAAGTTATGATTGAATATTTATAGAGTTGTACGCGGGTTGGCTTTGGTGTAAGCGCGTATGTACGCAGGTTGAGTTCATTGTAGTAGCGCATATCTTTTGAGCTATGATATTTGAGGTTACAGGTGGTTCTGGTTGTTGAAGGGTTCTGATGACAGTTTAAAGGTGTCAGTATTCTGCATATCTTGTTTGGTTGATTGTGTTTAGCTTCAATATTGATGGATGAGAACTAATATTGGATCAAGATCATAATGACTCATATTTATGAGATCTGATGGACTAGATCTGGGTGCTAACACATATATTATCCTTGTATATATAATGTCTGAAGTCAGGAAGTGCAGCGAAGTTATGAAGAAGTAATTAATGACATATACGCTGGTTCACCTTGATCAAGTTGCGTATACACGCAGGTTCGACACTTCCAAGTAGCGTATGCACTCTGATGCATAATTTTGATGGTACAGTTGGTTCTGATTGTTGTTGCAGAGTTCTGTTGTCTACTCTGTGTTCTGGTGACTGTGTTGTTGACAGGGTTTCAGTGTTTCAGAGATTCAGAGATTGATGATGCTAGTATTGATTGTTTTATTTATGGGTCCAGTATGAAAATTTGATGAAACGTGGCCTTCATATTATAGTGTTGTGCTTCAGGAGTATCCAGTCTAAAAATGTACGAAATGTGGTCCCTGGAGGGTGCAAGGAGATTGTAGGCTGGCGCCTACGTACTAGTACATCATCTAGTACAAGAGTTAAGGGGGTTGTATCTCCCATCTAGGAGAGTCTGGAAAACGAGAGAGGGTTGTAGCCCTCTCCAGGTAGAAGCCTGCGTACTGGTAAAGGACTGCACCAGTACAAAATATTGTAAAATGAAGTATCTTATTGAAAGAAGATAGAGATGACTTGCAGCAGGTGGTTTTCACCCACATTGGGTTTCCACCTTATATCATGGTGTTCATGTGTGCTTCTTGTGTGTGATGATCTGTTCTATTTTACTGCACCTGCTTACTGTTCATATGGTTAATGAAGTTCTGATGCACTAACTAAAGATCAACATTTAATGGATTAACTGAATCATAAGTATTTTGGATATATGCTAGTTGCTTTAGACACAGTTGCGTATACACGCCGGTTCCTTTGAATGAAGTAGCGTATACATATCTAAGTATGGAAATGAAAAAGTTTTATTGATCTGATAATACTCATTCACCCCCCCTCTCAGTATTATTTCCAACAGTTTTATGTGTTATAGGAGGAATTTCAACTAAGCAAAGTGATATTTGACTTAAAATATTTAGCCTCATGTTTGTCAATATTATTTAGTTTCATGACAGTCAATAGAAGCTCAATAGAATCTCTTTAGGGAATGGTTATGAGCTTGTCAATACTGTTGTTATTCCTATAGATAACACTCTTCAGACATGAAGGAATCTCTAGGAGGAATTTCAACTTAAAAAATGACACCCTGTTCCATTTCTGGTTAAGATGTTGATATGGTAGTTTCTATTGTTTGAATTTGTTTAGCCTCATTTTTGTCATTATTGTTATTCATAATCATCACAATCTCTAAGCATGGAGGAATTTGTAGGCTTGCCTTACTAAAGAACTTTTGCAGCTCAATAGAAGCTCTATACTTGCCTTAGTAATGGTTAGTGATTCTCCTATTGTGGGAATGGTTTTGATTTTGTCAAATTTATTATGGGAATAGGTCTAAGTTTTTCAACTTTATTGTCGGAAAGGTTCTGAGTTTTCCAATAATGGTATTCCTATAGATATGGTGTTGATCTGGTTTAGTTAATGTTGTTTGTCATTGAATTGTTTAGCCTCAATTTTGTTAATATTGTTATTGTTAATCATCACAACCACCTGGCATGGAGGAAGTTGTAGGCGCCCTCCCTTCCACACTGACAATCAACGTGGACTCCACATATTCACTCATATGACACTTGTCCTTTGTATGCTTCCACTTGTCGCGGTTGGTGAGAGTTATAAATTTTTACATTAAGTGGGGGTATAGGGTTTCTTATGGCCCATTTTCTTCGATGTCTTTTCCACCCCGTGTTATCTTGTCTAGGCCCACTATGTGGACATTTCACTATTGTGGAAATGCTTATGAGTTTTTCAAATTTATTGTGCGAATGGTTTTGAGTTTGTCAACTGTATTGTCGAAATGGTTTTAAGTTTGTCAATATTGGTATTCCTATAGATAAGATGTTGATCTGGTCTAGTTACTGTTGTTTGTCATTAAATTGTTTAGCCTCATGTTTTTCAATATTGTTATTCTTAATCATCACAACCTCGAGGCATGGACGAAGTTGTAGGCTTTCCTTGCTATAGGATTTTAGTAGCTAAATAAAAGCTCTAGTCTTGCCTTAGTAATGGTTAGTGATTCTCCTATTGGGGTAATGGTTATGAGTTTTCCAAATTTATTGTGGGAATGGTTATGAGTTTTCCAATACCCTTATTCTTATAGATAACACTCTTCATGCATGAAGGAATCTCTAGGATGAATTTCAACTAAAAAAGGTGACACCTGGTTCCTTTTCTGGTTAAGATGTTGATCTGGTCTAGTTACTAATGTTTGAATTAAATTAAATCCTTAAATATTGACAACTATAAAGTCTTGATTTAAATTCTGACAAGGTTTGAGACACTCACATACATACTAGGTTTGGATTGGGAAGACATGATAATTTTGCAAGTTGTTTGGCTGCTAAGGGTAGCCTTAGTTGTGTTCTTAGACCTAGTTATAAATTGCATTGCCTTATTGTTGTTTAAATTAAATTAAATCCTTAAATCTTAAAAACTGTAAAGTCTCCAATTAAAGTTTGACAAGGTTAGAGACACTCACAAACATCGTAGCTTTGGATTGGGAAGACATGGTAATTTTTCAAGTTGTTCAGCTACTAAGGGTAGCCTTATTTGTGTTCTTGGACCTAGTTATAAAGTCTGCTGCCTAGAAAAAGAAGTTTTTGTTATAATATAGTTAATTTTGTTATACAATGGCCCTTTATATGGATTTGGAGCACTAAGTCATAGGCCTGCAATAGGATTAAGATATAATTTTTTACAAGGTTCAAATATATCAAATTTAAATCCTATTGTATTTAATATATCAAATTTAAAGTCTATGGTTAGGCCAGAGACCTATCATGTTATGTAGATGTTCAAACTTACAGAGAATTGAGTTGGTCCCTCATATCATATCCTAGATGTTTAGTGAAACCCAACTACACTCATATGTATCAGAAAACCCTTGCAGACAGATATATGGGTGTGAGGAAAATGCTTACAAAAACTTTTACTTCAAATAAATTACACATGCTCTATGAATAGATGGTAGCCAAAAAGAATTAGTAAGGAAAATTTGCCAAAAATTTTCACTCCCATTAGACTTGATCTCTCATCAATGGGTTGTAAAAAAAGACATAATGGTCAGTTCAATATTTTGATGTTAATTTTCTTGCTGATGTTTTTGAAGAGCATCACAGTGACAAACTTATTGTACTTTATTTCCATTTGAAGATGTCATAGTTGATGAAGGGAAGGATAATGTGGGTTTAAGAAAATCTGAAAGACGGATGAAGTATCTTGAGCATTTGAATGCTAAGTAGGTAAGTAGGTTATAGAGAAACATAGTGATTATGAAAATGTTACAAGGGAAAACAATTGAAAAATAATTGATAGAGATTTCCTCTTCAAATGCAACTGAGAGAAATGACAAAGATCACTGCATGTTCTAAAAACGACGATGATCTTCATCTTATTCACTAGAAATTTAATCTAGATTGGTTTCATGTCTCAACAAATATGACAAGTACTGGAAAAAGGGAATCACCGCAGAGCACGGCGGTGATTCGAACCCGGGGCATTGCTGCAACATTAAGTGCCGCTGCCAAAGTCGGTCGCAGAGCACGAGAGCAGCAGAATTATCAACAATCTCATGCCAAGGTAAGCATGAATTGTTATTTTCCGCTCCAAGTTCTTCTCGAAGCAGACTAATCGCATCTATGGGAGGCTCGTATAGATTTGCAGGCTTCACACCCGAAGATTTGCTCGTATAGATTTGCAGGCTTCACACCCGAAGATTTGCAGGCTTTACAGGATCTCTGCAGCGCGAACGCATTTGGGAACGGGATTCAATGCGCCATTACTAACCAAATCCTCGACAAAGAATCATAGCCGAGGATTTGGTTAGTAATGGCGCATTGAGTCCCGTTCCCAACAGCTGAATTGTTATTTTCCGCTCCAAGATCTTCTCGAAGCAGACTAATCGCATCCATGGGAAGCTCGTATAGATTTGCAGGCTTCACACCCGAAGATGCAGCGTAAAGGGGAGCAGCATGATTATAACCATTATAATCGAGGCTCGTACAGGAATTTGCAAAATATGCTAAAGATTTAACCATGTCAACGATCACAAGTCGAACAGAAACTGGCCAGCAATTGGTACTGTTCTACAGTTCCCACGCACATTTCTTCACCGAGAAGCTTTTTCTGTATTGTAGGCAATGTGATAAGAATGTGAAGCATTTGCTGAGCAGATAGGGCTTTCAACTTACTCTTTGAATCCTGAAAATTACAGGATCTCTGCAGCGCGAACGCATTTGGGAACGGGATTCAATGCGCCATTACTAACCAAATCCTCGGCAAAGAATCGGCAAAGAATCATAGCCGAGGATTTGGTTAGTAATGGCGCATTGATTCCCGTTCCCAACAGTGACAAGAATTCACGACACTCTTCAAGAGGAGGTTGCGCTTGCACCGGCGCTTGCTCCTGCTCTTGAACACTTCCATTACCATTGCAAGACATTCCTCTGCCAAGAACCTCAGCGACCAGGGCGGCTTGGCGCTCTTCAAATGTTAACAATGTAAACACCAGATCAATTCTGAAATCAAGAAACCTCTTTAAAGCCGGCACATTCTTTCACAACCAGAAGGCCATTACCGGGGGCAATTCCTATTTCCTATTTCCCATTTGGGCAATACCTATTTCCTATTTCGGCAATTCCTATTTCCTATTTCGCATTTGGGCAATTCCTATTTCCCATTTGGGCAATTCCTATTTCCCATTACCGGGCGTTTGAGAGCCGTGTAGTTGGGACCACGCGGAGACAGTGATGGACGACCGCCGGATTAATTCCCAACTAACTAAATGGCAGAAAACTGAGCGATGGACCAAACCCTTCTTAACTAATTTGTTACAATAACACATTGGAATTATGAACTGTCTACCATTCAGAAAGTTAAAAAAAAACACATATATAAAACTCATTTTAAATAACAAAAAATCAAATTTTTACTATTTTTATTTTCCAAATTATCGGTAATACATCACTTAAAAATATTTTTTTTTAATATTGTCTTAAAATATATATTTTTTAGTGACAAAAAATGATGAAACTCAGCAAAAAAAATGATCAAACTGTGTATTTGATATTTGCGAGTGACAGAAAATGATCAAACTGATATTTCGACGTTCTATGGTTTAGTTAACTCTCGTAATTTCTTAATTTTTTTTAATAAGAGTGGTAATCAGTAAGGTAACGTTTTCATGTTAGGGTGATTAAATTGACATGGTTGTGATATAAAGTGTTAGAAGTTTAATAAAGCAAATGTGATTATGGAGGTTTAATTATCGTATACAGTTATTAAGTGGATGATATTCAAAGATATCCATTCAAAGAGAGACGAACTTTTGTCGAATTAATTATATAACGTGATTTTGAGAGTGGGTTGAGAAATGAACTAGCCACCTTTTAATAACCCAAAAAAATGTTTTAAAGATGGGGATTGACCAATTGAGATAATTTTGAAGGCATTTTATTTTTATAATAATATTATTAATAATTATAATAATGTTTATCAATATTTACTAGTTATTTAATTTAATAGTTGCTCTAATTAACTAGTATAGTGATTATTAAAAAAATTAGCAATTATCTCTAAAGGTGCAAAAACACTGAAGGAATTGAACATGCCTATGATATTACTGAAAAAATATTGCAGCAAAGGAAAGATAACAAACCTAAAAAGTGGAGGATGGAGTGGAGGAAATGTGTTCACGCAAAGGAATTGAACATGCCTATGATGTTACTGAAAAAATATTGCAGCAAAGGGAAGATAACAAACCTAAAGGGTGGAGGATGGAGGGGAGGAAATGTGTTCAAGCTTGTAATAGTCTCACACTTGTGCTGATCCTTGACATATGTTGCTCGAACTACTTGGCTAAATCATTTTTTTCCAATCATAGCACTATGTCAAAATACTATATACATATTATATCCAAGCTATAACGTGCAAGGTAATGAGGAGAAACATTACCATAGGTCATCGTGGGCACTGACACACAAAAAATATAATTGCAGAGAGCAAATGACTAAAGTGATTTTGGGTTGATAATGAGATTAAATAAAGAGCATCTTTTACTAGAGTGGCCTTCAGATTCCATGATATTCTGCAATCAACGTAAAGAAAGGGGTTTGTTTTAGAATTTTAGCTATCTCTTTTTAAAAAATTTAAATTATTTTGGTGCCATTAATTTTAGTTTTAAATTTAAATTTAAATTTTGTGCAAATATTTATTGGAATTGCAAATTTATGTGGTGGATTTTACACAATCCAAGTGTCCAAATAATCTTTAAGGCATTGTATTCACTTATGCATTCAAAAATATAGTTTTAAAAATGAAAAGTTACACATGCTATATGCATATATAGAACCAATATAGATCCATTTTAAAGAGGATTAAATCTCTTGAGGTGCATACTTTTTTAAGTTTTACACTCTAAAAGAAGTCCATATGCTATATTTAGCCTTGTAGACATTAAATTTTTCTTTCTTTCTTTCTCATCTTTCCAGAAGTAACTACAGTTGTATTTGCATAGCTCGTGTGGGTCCCAAATAACGAGTGACCATGTAAGTTAACGGTAGTTAAGAAGCCTTTATGTCAAGGATGGCCATACCTAAATAAAAAATACCAAATAACCTCTGTTGAACATGGTTTAAGGTGGGACTTTATCATAATTAGTTAAAACAATTTTGTGTGGGAGTTATCTTAAGAATCCCCAAAGCTGAAATTTCTATATGAACTTGACCAAATATTTACATATTTTCTATTATATAAAAAAAATTGGTTAGGTTATGATCTAACTATAAATTGGTTGAAAAAGTCAAAATTAAGCCCATTTAAATTTCCAATTAAATATTTTATATCATTCTACCAAAAAAAAAATCCCTTAAACACCTAAAGGAAATATTAAAAAATACACAATTTAATGTAAATCTTATCATATTTATTAATATGCTAGCATCAAGGATAGTGTAAAACCCCATCCTAAAAATGGCTTCTTTAAATCAAATTTAATTTAAGTTGTCTGTTCCCCACTACATCATAGGTATCATGGATTTTGAATATGAAGCTTCATAACCACCTCCTAAAAATGAATATATTTATTTTTTATTTATTGATATATTAATAAATATTGGATTGCACATTACACATATTAGAATCAACCTATGTAAAACCCTTTACCTTTCCTACTTCCAAGATGAAGATAATTCATTATATTTTAACAAAATAAGAACTCTTTTCTTGTAAAAGTTTTTATGGCTTTTATAATTGATTTGTTGCATATTTATATTTGATTTTCAATGTATATTTTAGTGATACATATTTATTTCTTATTTGTTAGTAATTTAAATATGTAATATAATTGTAAAAAGTAAGGTTATAAAGTTTTTTTTGTTAATATAAAGATTTAAATGTGATTTTTTTTTAAACAATGCTAATTAAAAGTGAATTTGATTAGAAAACTTTTTATAAATAATTTAAAAAAATAATTATATTTAAAAAATAAAATAATTATAATATTTTTTTAAAATGGAAATATTTAGTTTAAATAAAAGTGAGTTATTTAATTGATGTGATAATTTTTCCATCACTTGAATGTTAACATTGTTAATAATTTTGTTAATATGCTTTACTTTTCTTTAATAATGAGTGAGTAAGCATTTTCCCCATTTTTAATTTGAAACAATAAGTAAACACACCTCATTTGAAGGAATATCTACTAAGTATATGATATGCATTTATAGTTTGGAAAATTTTCACATTATTGAATTGTTTATTTTGCATATATTTGTTTTGTATGTGGAATTGAGAAAATATAAATCTCAATTTCATATTAACAAAGTATAAATATAAAGGATATATATATATATATATATATATATATATATATATAGCAGTTAAGAGTATGTATTTCTTTGGTAAAATGTTATAAGTTCAATTTCAGAGATGATTAATATATATATCTATATAAACTTTAAATGAGCACAATATCCTTATGCATCCATTCCACATGTTGGGTGTAGCTAGCGTATTCAATGGCTCTCTATTCAGTGCTATGCATGGTTGTTTGGTAATGTCCAATTTGATCAAGGAAACTTCTGAGAATCAGTCCGTAAATGCACGTTACAAATTTGGTTAGGAGGAAGTGTGGTTGCTCACAGTTATTTCAGCCGATTGATCTTCCAATAAGCTAGTTTCAACAACTCTCGTTCTTTACTTTTCTTCTTAGTTTCTTGGCCTGTAGTAGGTATCTGGTTTACTTCTCTAGGCATAAGCACTATGGCTTTCAACCTAAATGGATTCAATTTCAAGCAGAAAGGGAGTAGGGAGGATATTTCTCCCACCCAATATTGAGAAAATATCCAATGAATAATGTTGATGGATATTACATAATAGGATTAGATTAAGGTATTATCTTGCTCTTCGAGAAGGGGATATGGCAGAATTGTTAG
Source organism: Pinus tabuliformis (assembly GCA_031772625.1). Classification (NCBI taxonomy): domain Eukaryota; kingdom Viridiplantae; phylum Streptophyta; class Pinopsida; order Pinales; family Pinaceae; genus Pinus; species Pinus tabuliformis. Next base: position 335,572,918 of record CM062814.1, on the reverse strand, counting down.
ATGCTATGGACTTGATCGAATTGAGCCTTGGTATGGAAACCTACCAAGTGATAGCTTCCAAATCCAAGGAACCCTAGGATATTTTGAATGGGTCATCTTGAGCCAAATCCGGTTCATGAAGACAATGTTTCTTCTCCTAAGATAGGAAGGGGATAGGTGCAGAGACTCAATGAAAGCTATTCTTACGAATGAATCTCATTTGGTCCAATACTGTAGTTATAGAACACTCTATTTACACCTCAAAAGTGGAGAGAGATGTTATATAACATAAAAAAAACTGGTGATCAGAACTTGAATCATTCCAAGCATTTTATTCATAAGATAGATGCCAGATTCGAGTTGAAGTACTGATTTGACATTAAGTAATTCAATTATGAACTTATCTACTCTAGTGGAGAATTGAATTAGTTTTTGGAATAAACGTATGGACGAGGATAAAGATAGAGTCCAATTCTACATGTCAATGTCAACAACAATGAAAACTGCAGTAGGATGAAAATCCGTTGGCTTTGAACCACTCCCCGAATCTGGTCAAATTATAACAGTTGATGAGGAATCTTTAGTCATTAGATCAACTAAACCTTATTTGGATACTCGAAAAGCAACTGTTCATGGTCATTATGGAGAAATTCTCGACAAAGGACATACATTGATAACATTGATATATGAAAGGTTCAAATCTAGTGATATAACTCAAGGTCTTCCTAAAGTTGAACAATTGTCAGAAGCCCGTTTGAATAATTCAATATCAATGAATCTGAAAGAAAGTTTTGAACATTGGACCGAGGATATGACAAGATTTCTTGGAAGTCTTTAGGGGTTATTCATCAGCGCTAGGATAACTATGGAACACAATCAGATTCATTTGGTCAATCAGATTCAAAAACTTTACCGATCCCAAGGGGTACGAATTGGTGATAAGCATATAGAGATTATTGTACGCCAAATAACATCGAAATTCTCAATTTTAGAAGATTGAATGACTAATGTTTTTTTAGCGGGGGAACTCCTTGGATTATCATGAGCACAAAGAATGGATCGTGCTATGGAAGAGGAAATATACTATCAAACCATGTTATTAGGAATAAAAAGGGCATCTCTAAATACTCAAAGTTTTATATCCGAAGCGAGTTTCCAAGAAACTGCTTGGGTCTTAGCTAAAGCTTCTCTACAAGGTCATATCGATTGGTTGAAAGGCTTAAAGGAAAATGTTATTCTCAGGGGGTGTTGAAAATAGCAACAAGAAATGCTAAAAATAGAAATGTTATAAATAACATTGCTATAAATAACATCTCAGGTACCATTGTTAGACATAGCAACAAGGAATGAAAAAATGGAAATGCTAAAAATAGCATTGCTATGAATAGTATTTCGAGATAGATTCCAATTTTAGTTAGTCCCTCAGCTAAAATTGAGAAGTAAAATTCGAATTTGATCTTAGCAGCTATTTGTAAAATAATTAATTAATTCATCTTGAGTTAATTAGATGGAGAAAATCAAACATGAAGTCTATGTGAAGACATGCAACAATTATCCCTTTGATTGAGGAAGTTATCCCTTGATTAAAGGAGATCAGGATGAGTTGCACTTTCAGTTGTAATTAGTTAGCTCAGTTAACTGAGTTAAGTCTAGTTAGATTAGTTCCAACAGTTTGTGGAATTAATTGTGAGTTCAGTTAGTTAATGCATGCATGCATGTAACTGTTGCACTTCAAATAACTAAATATTCTCTCATAAATAACTCATGCATGTCAGTTCAGTCAGAGACCCAGTTGAGATCAGAGGAAGGGACAATTTACTATCAGTTGGAGGATTTTTCCTATATAGAAAACTCATCGATGCAGAAGGAATTATCTCCTTCAGGACTGCGCAGTTACTTTTGAGTTTAATGTGTTGTGTGAGAGGTAAATTCACACAGGTGGCAACATTGGACCCCAGGAGAAACTGCACAAGGAAAAAGGAGGCTTGGAGGGCAGAGGAGAAGGTTTGTGATAAGACTTTGATTGTCTTTGAGCAGCAGAGGGATTGTACTAAGAGCTAGATAGCTTGTGAGCTAAAGCTTTGTGTAATCCGAACATATTTCCACTTGTATGATAATACAAAGATCGGGGTTTTTAGCTGAGGCTTTCCTCAGAGTATTCTTCTGTGTTCATGTGTGATTGCTTTCTCATTCTCAGTTATATGTGTTCTATTTGATCTTGATCATATGTGATTAAGCTTCCGCAAAGTTTGTTGTACAAGTAGAACTTGTATTTTGCTTTAGTATATTGCATAATCTATTGATCTACAACGAGAATTTCTACAGAGCAAAGGTGATCAAAGGAGAGAAAAATATACAAGAAGTTCGAAGTTCGAAGTTTGAGGTTCTTGAATATAGAAATTGAGTTCTTATCACATCTCAATTTCACCAATGGCGTTCAACAGTTTAAGCCTCAAGTATTCCCTTGGTGGTAGCTCGAATTATATAGCCTGGAAGGATCGCATGGAAGAAGTATTAGAGGATAATGGTCTAAAGGACTTCATTGATCAAGAAGTCCCCAAGCCCGCAGTAGCTAATGCTACAAAATTGGCGGAATGGAAGAAATGTGTGGCTAGAGCAAGGAGAATACTTTTGGAGGGATTTTGAGACCACATAGTCTCAAGTCTCCATGGGAAGGAGACACCGTTTTCGATGTGGAAAACATTGAAAGATCTATATCAGAACAACAACGAATAGAAGAAGCTAGCGCTAAAAGACAAGCTTCATAAAATCAAGTGTGAAAAGGGTGACACGATCTCTCCATATCTGAACAAGCTCACCACCTGCAGGGATGAGCTTGGAAGTGTAGGGATCACGACAGCCAATGATGACATGGTGAGTCTTGCTCTCCTTGGTCTTCCTAAGAGCTGGCATAACTACCAAGACTTGGTTAATGGAAGAGAAAAACTGCCAGATTGGGAATGACTTTGGTTAGATCTAATGCAGGAGGAGATAAGAAGAAGCACCAGAGATGGAGAAGGATTCTCATCCCAAATCGAGTTCTTCCAAAGAAATGGAAGGAGAAGGATTCTCATCCCAAATCGAGTTCTTCTTATGGTGGGAAGAAGTTTGACAAATAGAAAGTGCGATGCTTTCGTTGTCATGAGGTGGGCCATTTTGCTACAAATTGTCCATTGAAGAAATCCAAGATGGGATCCAAGGAAGGATCAGAAAGTAAGGCACTAGCCTCACAGTTCGAGTTGGATTTCACCCTCTTCGCATGCATGGTTTCATCCATGGTGGGATGTGGTTGGTTTCTTAACAGTGGAGCTTCATTCCACATGACCGACGATAAGAGTTTGTTCAGTACCTTGGAGGAGAAAGATCTCCAGATACTCATAGCGGTCGGTAATGCTGAAAAGTATAGTGTCTCAGGAGTAGGCACAATTGTTTTTCAGAGGGAGCATGGAGCTCGCATTACCCTGACTGATGTAAAGTATGTACCGTGTCTAAAGAATAATCTTGTGTCCATCGCTATGATTGAAGACAAAGGCTATGATGTAGTCTTCAGTAAGGGAAAGGTTTTCCTTAGACATGTCACCATGAGACAGGTGAAGCAAATCGGTTTGCGAGTCAAGAACCTGTATGCTCTTGAGGTTCAAGATGCATGCAAAGCCTTAAGGAGCAAGGCAACTGATGGTGTTGGCATTATGATACATATGTTGTACTTGATGGCAACCCACTCATCTCAGATGATAAATTATAGTGCAGCAAAGTTCACGCACTTTTATGCAGAGAAAATTTTATTTCATGTAGAGAAACGTTCACGCACTTTTATGCAGAGAAAAGTTTATTTCATGTAGAGAAAAGTTCACGCACTTTTATGCAGAGAAAAGTTTATTTCATGTAGAGAAAAGTCCACGCACTTTTATGCAGAGAAAAGTTTATTTCATGTAGAGAAAAGTTCACGCACTTTTATGCAGAGAAAAGTTTATTTCATGGAGAGAAAAGTTCACGCACTTTTATGCAGAGAAAATTTTATTTCATGTAGAGAAAAAGTTCACCCACTTTCATGCAGAGAAAAGTTCCTTTCATGAAGAGAAAATTTCACGCACTTTCATGGTTGGCTCATGGTATTAGTCCGACAGTTTTTGATCCTATGGTTTTGGTCCGTGGTATTGCATCCAAAAGTGTTGATCTCACACACTTTCATGTTTGGTTCATGGTATTAGTCCTATAGTTTTTGATCCTATGGTTTTGGCTCGTGGTATTGCATCCAAAAGTATTGATCTCACGCACTTTCATGGTTGGTTCATGGTATTAGTCCAACAGTTTTTTGATCCTATGGTTTTGGACCGTGGTATTGTGGAAGGCCTAAGACTATAAAAGAGGAAGGAGATCATTTGGAAAAGTATCATCGAATGAATTGAATATCTAATAAGTGCTAGATCTGAAATATTTGTGATTGGGTTATGGTGCAGATTTGAATCTGAATGAAGGAGGAACCTTAGCGCATAAAGAAGGATAAGTTCTTTTGATGGGTCATAATCTTTATGCTTGAATAATAGTATCTTTGCATGATTTTGATCTGTTATATGAGGCGCATGCTTGATCTATAAATCTGACAATCTGGGTTTATTAGTGTCTGAATATTTGAAAGAAGGAATTATCCTTTATAGATCTGCACGCAGGTTTCAGGTTGTTGAAGTAGCGTATATCTTTAAATTATGATCTAGCTGCCTCTGTCTATTGTTGCAGTATTCTGGGTTCAGAATTTGGTGTGTGGTTACTGTTACTGTGTTCTGGGTACAGCTGTCAGAGAAGTGTTTACTTGATTCAGTGCTAATTGGGAAAGGAGATTGTTTGATGCAGATATACTTGATGATTGATTGATGTTCATGGATCCAGTCTCAAAATTTATGAAACGTGGTCCCTAGAAGAAAGAGAAGGTTGTAGCCTTCAGTAGGCCAGCACCTACGTACTAGTATCTTGGCTAGTACAAGAGCTAAGGGGGTTGTAGCTCCCTTCCAGGAGAAGCTCGAGAATGAGAGACGGTTGTAGCTCTCTGCAGGTTGTAGCTTGCGTTCTAGTAAAAGGATTGCACCAGTACAAAATCATTGTAAAAGGAATTTCTAATTGAAAGAAGATAGAGACATATTGCAGCAGGTGGTTTTCACCCACATTGGGTTTCCACTGTTGGAAATAATACTGAGAGGGGGGGTGAATCAGTATTATATAATTCTTTTAATAAATCTTCTTTATTTGTTCTTTGAATTATTTTTTCATGTCAGTACCATAAAATAATGAGCATGAACAAAAGAAAACAGATAGTCACACCAAAGAACACAAGATGTAAGGTGGAAACCCAATGTGGGTGAAAACCACCTACTGCAATATGTCTCTATCTTCTTTCAAATTAGAAACTCCTTTTACAATGGTTTTGTACTGGTGTAGTCCTTTACCAGTACGCAGGTTGCAACCTGCAGAGAGCTACAACTCTCTCTCGTTTTCCAGTCTCTCCTGGAAGGGAGCTACAACCCCCTACTTCTTTTCTTACAAGGACCACTTTTCATAAATTTTCAAACTGGATCCATAAGCATCAATTGGTCATCAAGTATAAGAGAATCACCCAATCAACTGTAATAACCAGATCAACAATAATAGGACCAAACCTAGAACACAACAATGATAAACAAAGATTTTAAGAGAAGTAAGCACCCTGCTCAACTGCTTGCCTGCTTACGTAAGCACCCTACTCAACTGCTGGCCTGCTTACTATACTCACCCTGCTCAACTGCTTGCCTGCTTACAGTACGCACCCTGCTCAACTGATAGCCTGCGTACCGGACGCACCTTGCTCAACTGCTAGCCTGCGTACCTCACTCTGAGTCTATTGAACTGCCTGCGTATGTACGCACCTGCAACCCTTCTGTGCCTGCGTACCGGCGCACCTGCAGCTCTTCTGTGCCTGCGTACCGGCGCACCTGCAGCTCTTCTGTGCCTGCGTACCGGCGCACCTGAACCCTTCTGCGCCTGCGTACCGGCGCACCTGAAACGCTTCGTTCCTGCGTATGTACGCACTTTTCTCTTACTGCACCTGCGTACCTCCGGGCATAGATGATTTCAAGACTTCAGAAGTAACCCAGACAGTCAGATCTACAGATCTAAACATGCGTCGAAGAGATCTCGTTCTATCAGTAGATTCGCCTTGTTTAGATCTAGACCAGATCTAGCCCTCATAAGATATTCAACCCAAAACATGCTCAAGCCAAATGATCTCCTTTGCTTTATATAGGAAAGCTCTTCCTTAAATCATGGATCAATACCACGAGCCGACACCATAATAACACAATACCGTCGGCTAAATACCAAGAGTAAAACATAAGAAAACCCCACATGTACTTTTCTCTGCCTTGAAATGTGTGCACTGGGGGGACGCACCTCCTAAACGGCTGGCCTGCGTATCTGGACGTGGTCCCTGCATGGTGTACCTGCGGGTACGCACCTCCTGAACTGATTTCCTGCGTACTTCTTAATTTTCAACAAATTGAGAGTCTTGCCACGGGAGTTGCCATCAAGTACAACATCTGTAACATATAGCCATACCAGAAACATAATGCCAACAATCTCCCCCTTTGGACTTGATGGCAACCTCACAATCTTCAGCTTCATTCTCCCCCTTTGACATCAAGGGCAAAGGGTTATGCTCCCCCTAAGAACATGCTCCCCCTGAAAATGAACCAGATCTGCAACGAAGAACCATAATTCACCATGAAAGAGATAGAGACATATTGTAGCTATTTCCAAGATCTCCTTCTGACCATCCTCCATAATGCCAACAATGCATTATATGCTCCCCCTGAACTTGTACCCTCAATCAGAAAAGGTTCAACAATAAGATGATGCATCAACAACCCCCAGCTTTTGGCTGAGGTATTCAAAAGTGTCCCTGGGCAATGGTTTGGTGAGAATATCAGCAACTTGACCTTCTGTTCAAGTACTTGTTCTCGGAGAAAATGGTACTTGATTGGTATGTGCTTGGTTTTTGAATGCATAACAGGATTCTTTGAGATGCTGATTGCACTTGTGTTATCACATACGATGGGGATTGGTGGTGTACAAGTGATTTGAAAGTCCTGCAAAGTCTGCATCATCCAAAGGAGTTGGGTGCAACAAGATGCAGTGGCAACATATTCCGCTTCGGCTGTAGACAAGGCAATTGAACTTTGTTTCTTGTTGAACCAAGATACCAGTCTGGAACCCATAAAGAACGCACCACCACTTGTGCTTTTCCTATCATCCACGCTTCCGGCCCAATCTGCATCTGTATAAGCATGAAGTGTAAGATCTGTATCTCTAGGATACCATAAGCCATAATTTTGAGTCCCTTGAAGGTATTTGAAAATTCTCTTCACTGCCTGAAGATGAGTCTCCTTCGGATTTGCCTGAAATCTTCCAACTATTCCAACTGCATGCATGATGTCTGGTCGGGTACCTGTCAAATAAAGTAAACTTCCAATCATAGATCTGTACGTTGGTTGATGTACTGCTGCAGATTCATCATTTGCACTGAGGCTACATCCTGTGACCATGGGTGTACATACTGGTTTTGCATCTTCCATACCATATTTCTTCAAAATCTGTTTGAGATACTTGGTTTGAGATAAAGAGATTCCTCCTTCTTTTTGTTGGATTTGCAAACCAAGGAAATATGTCAGTTCTCCTAGCAAGGACATTTCAAATTCTTTCTACATGACCGAGGAAAAGCTTTGACTCATAGCTTCTTCATTGCTCCCAAAAATAATGTCATCTACATACACAACAGGTATTAGCAATTTGTCATTTTCAACTTTTATATAAAGATTGCTATCTGCCGATCCTTTTGAAAAGCCTTGTTGATGAAGATATTTGTCCAAACGATAGTACCAAGCCCTTGGAGCTTGTTTGAGACCATAGAGAGCCTTTTTCAATCTGCATACAAGATTTGGATCATTTCCAAGAATGAACCCATCTGGCTGTTCAATGTACACTTCTTCTTCCAAGTCTCCATTCAGAAAGGTTGATTTCACGTCCATTTGAAATACTTTGAAGTTTTGAAAACTTGAGAGAGCAAGGAACATTCGGATGGCCTCAAGTCTTGCAACAGGAGCAAAGGTTTCTTCAAAGTCTATTCCTTCTTGCTGCGCATACCCTTTACAAACAAGTCTGGCTTTGTTTCTAATTACTTCTCCATTTTCATTCAATTTATTTTTGAAGACCCATTTTGTTCCGATAACATTCTTATCTTTTGGTCTAGGAACCAGCTCCAAGTGTTGTTCTTTTCGATCTGCTCAAGTTCTTCATCCATTGCTTTCACCCAACATTCATCTTTGAATGCCTCTTTCACATTTTGTGGTTCAGTAGAGGAGAGTAATGCCAAATAGCTTGAAGCTTCTGAAAGTGTTCTTCTTGTTTGTACACCTGCTTCTTTCTGCCTCATAATCTGAGATTCTGGATGATTCTTCTGAACATATCTGGATGGAGTCTTTTCTTTTATTCTTGTTTGTTCCTCTGGTTCTTCTTCTTGAGGTTCTTCTTCTTCATCATTCTGTTGTTGGGGGTAGCCTTCATCTTCTTCGATGTCTTCATGATGTACTTGCCTAGGAATGTATCCCTTTTCATCAACCACTACATCAATGCTGTCAACAATTCTGCCAAGTCTTTTATTGTAGCATTTGTATGCATTGCTATGTGGAGAGTAACCAAGAAGAATGCCTTCATCTGCTCTAGGTTCAAGTTTGCCAAGCTGCTCATCAGTATTCTTGATATAGCATTTGCTCCCAAAGATTTTGAAGTGCTTTACTGAAGGAGTCCTACCACTCCAGAGCTCATGAGGAGTTTGAGTGCTATTCACCCGGACATTTGTTTTGTTGAGAATAACAACCGCAGCATGGCAGCTTCACCCCAGAAGGTTGCGGGAGTTCTTGACTCATCAAGCATAGCACGAGCCATTTGTTGGATTGTTCTGTTCATCCTTTCCACAACTCCATTTTGCTGAGGAGTTCTTGTTGTAGAGAATTCTCTTCTTATCCCATGTTCTTCACAGAAATCAAAAAATTCATTTGAAGTAAATTCCCCACCTCTATCAGATCTGAGGCACTTAATTTTGTGACCTGATTGATTTTCAACCAAGGCTTTGAAGGATTTGAATTTTTCGAATGCTTCATCTTTGTTCTTCATAAGTCCTAACCAGACAAACCTGGAGAAATCGTCAATGAATAATATCAAGTATTCTTCTCCTCGAGGTGTTCTTTTCCTGAAAGGACCGCATGTATCTGTATGTACTAGCTCAAGAGGCATGCTAGCTGATCCTTCTTTCTCTGGAAAGTTAGTTCTAGTTTGTTTTCCAAACTGACATGATTTGCATATGGTGTTGTCAGGAATTTTGATATCTGGAAGATCACGAACTGCCTGATATTTGCATGCTTTCCTTATTTGTGAAAAGCTTAGATGTCCCAACCTTCGATGCCATAACCAGTGCTCATCATCCTTGCTCAAATAGCATTGTTGTTGTCCTTCTTCAAATATGTACAGATTATTTGGAGTTCTTTTGCCTTTGATCACTGTTTTACCTGTATCAAGATCACGAACAAGACATCCATTTGATCTGAATATAACCTCGGTTCTTTGATCACACATCTGGCTGACACTTAGAAGATTATGCTTCAATCCATCAACATACAAAACATTTCCAGCCTTGACCTTTTCTTTTAACTGAGCAATGCCTTTTCCTTTTATAGTTGTAGGAGTATCATTTCCAAAAGAGACTTTCTTTCCCTTTTCTAGAGTAGAATAAGACTCAAGTTTTTCTTTATCACCTGTCATATGCTTCGAACATCCACTGTCAATGTACCATAGATTTTCCTGTCCCTCTGCATAAAATGCTATCCCACATCTTTCTGTTTGAGGTTCCTTTATTCTCCATGTTTTGGTGCTTGAGGCTTGTTCCTTTTTCAGCTGAAACCTGCTCCTGCATTCAGAGTCTTCATGACCAAAGTTATTGCAAATAGAACATTCAACTTCATTTTCAAGAACCGAAAAGTTGTTATAGGTCCTTTTTGTAATCCCCGTCATACTTCTTTGTTTTTGAGCTTCCCTAGTCATGATCGTTTTATATGCAACACATTGAGCTGCTTTGTGACCAAAGTTATGGCAAGAAAAGCATTGTCCATTGAAGAAACTTCTGCGGTTATCGAATCTACCAACCAATTGATTGTAATTTCTATTGTCATCTATTCTTGAACCAAATTGAGAAGATTTTACCTGTGGCTGGTTGTAGCTTTTGTTCACCCTTAAGATGGATTGCCCCTGATAGTTTCTGTTTGTAATTTGTCCCTGCTTTACCTGATGATCTTCATTGTGCTTTTGCTCATTTCTTCTTGCTGCATCAAGATAACTTTTTGAGGTGGATGCTTGAGAGGTTTCTCCATTATAGCCCAGACCTGTCTTGTTTAGAGGAGACCGCTGCACATTGATAATCTCATCCAAAGTTTCAGATCCTTTGACAAACTTGAGATTAATAGCTTTTGTTTTCTCAATCTCTTTTCTAAGGCCAACAATTTCACCTTCTAATTTTTCAAGATGTTTTTCCTTTTCATCAATTTGAAATTGTAGAGTATCAATGATCATGTTATTTTCTTCTATACATCTCTTGAGTCTAGTAATTTCATCATAAAGGTTATCCACATCTATAGCATCCATATAATCATCATCTTCAAATGCCATTAACAACTTATATTCATTACCTTGTTCATCTTCATCACTGTTTGATAGACCATCACTATCTTCATGAGTGTAGTAGCTTTTCTTATTTGCATTCTGTTTCTTGTTCCATCTAGCAGGTTCCTTTCCTTTATCCTTATAAGGAAATTTTGCAGCATAATGACCTACTCTTCCACAAGCAAAGCATTTAAAAGGTAACTTACCTCTGAACCTTCCAGAACCCCTTTGAAGATTTCTGACAAAATTTGATTCTTCTTCCTCTTCTTCTGGGACGTGGCTCGCTTCATAATAATCTCCTTTGCCTGATGCCTTGAAAGCAGCTTCTCTTCTGTCTGATGGACCTCCCTTTCTCATTTCATAAGCAGTTAGAATTCCATGTAGCTGAGACATAGTAAGAGTTCGTAGATTTTCCTTTTCTTCTATTGCAGATACTTTAGATTCAAACTTGGGGGACAATGATCTTAGAACCTTTTCAACCACAACAGCCTCTTTTATTTCTTCACCCAAATTTTTCATACAGTTAACAACCTCATCTACCCGAAGAAAATAGTTAGCCACACTTTCACCATTATACATTTTGAGAGTCTCATATTGAATTCTGAGAGTTTGAAGTTTAGCACGTTTTACCTGTTCATCTCCTTCATAGCTCGGGACAATTTTGTCCCATATCTCTTTTGCGGATTTATAGTGCATTACCTTCATGAATTCTGATTGAGATATACATCCTAATAGAGTACTGACTGCTTTCGCATTTGTTTCATACTTCTTTTTCTCGGCTGCATCTGTATGAGTAGCTGAAGGAAAAGCGTAGCCTGTCTCTACGATGTCCCAAACTTTTGTACCAAGAGATTGAAGATAGGCAATAACTCTTACCTTCCAATAATTGAAGTTTGTCCCATCAAAAACCGGTGGCCTGATTGATGCTTCTCTCTCGTAGTTGTTCATGATGAACGATCTACCTTCAAGCGATCAAGCTTCTCTGAAGGACCTGCTCTAATACCAATTGTTGGAAATAATACTGAGAGGGGGGGTGAATCAGTATTATATAATTCTTTTAATAAATCTTCTTTATTCGTTCTTTGAATTATTTTTGCATGTCAGTACCATAAAATAATGAGCATGAACAAAAGAAAACAGATAGTCACACCAAAGAACACAAGATGTAAGGTGGAAACCCAATGTGGGTGAAAACCACCTGCTGCAATATGTCTCTATCTTCTTTCAAATTAGAAACTCCTTTTACAATGGTTTTGTACTGGTGCAGTCCTTTACCAGTACGCAGGCTGCAACCTGCAGAGAGCTACAACTCTCTCTCGTTTTCCAGTCTCTCCTAGAAGGGAGCTACAACCCCCTACTTCTTTTCTTACAAGGACCACTTTTCATAAATTTTCAAACTGGATCCATAAGCATCAATTGATCATCAAGTATAAGAGAATCACCCAATCAACTGTAATAACCAGATCAACAATAATAGGACCAAACGCAGAACACAACAATGATAAACAAAGATTTTAAGAGAAGTAAGCACCCTGCTCAACTGCTTGCCTGCTTACGTAAGCACCCTGCTCAACTGCTGGCCTGCTTACTGTACTCACCCTGCTCAACTACTTGCCTGCTTACAGTACGCACCCTGCTCAACTGCTAGCCTGCATACCGGACGCACCATGCTCAACTGCTAGCCTGCGTACCTCGCTCTAAGTCTATTGAACTGCCTGCGTATGTACGCACCTGCAACCCTTATGTGCCTGCGTACCGGCGTACCTGCAGCTCTTCTGTGCCTACGTACCGACGCACCTGCAGCTCTTCTGTGCCTGCGTACCGGCGCACCTGAACCCTTCTGCGCCTGCGTACCGGCGCACCTGAAACGCTTCGTTCCTACGTATGTACGCACTTTTCTCTTACTGCACCTGCGTACCTCCGGGCATAGATGATTTCAAGACTTCAGAAGTAACCCAGACAGTCAGATCTACAGATCTGAACATGCGCCGAAGAGATCTCGGTCCATCAGTAGATTCGCCTTGTTTAGATCTAGACCAGATCTAGCCCTCATAAGATATTCAACCCAAAACATGCTCAAGCCAAATGATCTCCTTTGCTTTATATAGGAAAGCTCTTCCTTAAATCATGGATCAATACCACGAGCCGACACCATAATAACACAATACCGTCGGCTAAATACCAAGAGTAAAACATAAGAAAACCCCACATGTACTTTTCTCTGCCTTGAAATGTGTGCACTGGGGGGACGCACCTCCTGAACGGCTTGCCTGCGTATCTGGACACGGTCCCTGCATGGTGTACCTGCGGGTACGCACCTCCTGAACTGATTTCCTGCGTACTTCTTAATTTTCAACAAATTGAGAGTCTTGCCATGGGAGTTGCCATCAAGTACAACATCTGTAACATATATCCATACCAGAAACATAATGCCAACATCCACCTTATATCTGGTGTTCTTTTGTGTGACTATTTGCTTTTCTTGTTCCTGCTCATTATTTTATGATACTGACATACAAAGTAATGATCAATATTTGAAGAATTATTCAAAGTATAAATAAGGAAGATAGATTGATAAGAATTTGATAATACTGATTCACCCCCCCCCCCTCTCAGTATTATTTCCAACAATTGGTATCAGAGCAGGGCCTTCTGAAGAAGCTTGATCGCTTGAAGGAAGATCTAACATCATGAGCAACTACGAGAGGGAAGCATCAATCAGGCCACCGATTTTTTATGGAACAAACTTCGTATATTGGAAGGTAAGAGTTACTGCCTACAATCTTTGGGTACAGAAGTATGGGACATTATAGAAACAGGGTATACTTTTCCATCAGCTACTCCTACAGATTCAACTGAGAAGAAGAAATATGAAACAAATGGAAAGGCGGTTAATACTCTTCTAGGATGTCTATCTCAATCTGAATTCGTGAAGGTTACGCAATATAAATCCGCAGAAGAAATATGGGACAAGATTGTTTTGAGATACGAAGGAGATGAACAGGTAAAACGTGCAAAACTTCAAACCCTCAGGATTCAGTATGAGAATCTCAGAATGTATAATGATGAAAGTGTGGCTAACTATTTCCTTCGGGTAGATGAGATTGTTAATTGTATGAAAAACTTGGGTGAAGAAATAAAATTGGCTGTTGTGGTTGAAAAAGTCCTAAGATCATTGTCCCCCAAGTTTGAATCTAAAGTGTCTGCAATAGAAGAAAAGGAAAATCTACGAACTCTTACTATGTCTCAGCTACACGGAATTCTAACTGCTTATGAAATGAGCAAAGGAGGTCCATCAGACAGGAGAGAAGCTGCTTTTAAGGCTTCAGGCAAAGGAGACTACTATGAATCAAGTCACGTGCCAGAAGAAGAAGAAGAATCAAATTTTGTCAGAAATCTTCAATGGGGTACTGGAAGGTTCAGAGGTAAGCTACCTTTTAAATGTTTTACTTGTGGAAGAGTAGGTCATTATGCTGCCAAATTTCCTCATAAGGATAATATTGACAAAGGAAAGGAACTTGCCAAATGGAACAAGAAACAGAATGCAAATAAGAAAAGCTACTACACTCATGAAGACAGTGATGGTATATCAAATAGTGATGAAGATGAACGAGGTAATGACTATAAACTTTTAATGGCATTTGAAGATGATGATTACATGGATGCTATAGATGTGGATAGTTTTTATGAAGAGATTTCTAGACTTAAGACATGTATAGAAGAAAAGAATATGATCATTGATACTCTACAATTTCAAATTGATGAAAAAGAAAAATATCTTGAAAAGTTAGAAGGTGAAATTGTTGGCCTTAGAAAAGAAATTGAGAAAACAAAGGCTATTAATCTTAAGTTTGTCAAAGGATCTGAAACTCTGGATGAGATCATCAATGTACAACGTTCTCCGCTAAACAAGACAGGTCTAGGGTATAAGAAACATCTCAAGCATCCACCTCAAAGAGTTATCTTGATGCAGCAAGAAGGAATGAGCAAAAGCACAATGGAGATCACCAGGTAAAGTAGGGACGAATTACATCAAGAACGAACAAAGACTATCAGGTAAACCAGGGGCAATCTGTCTTAAGGATGAACAAAAGCTACAACCAGCCACAGGTAAAATCTTCTCAATTTGCTTCAAGAATGGATGACAATAGAAATTACAATCATTTGGCCGGTAGATTTGATAATCACAGAAGTTTCTTCAATGGGAAATGTTTCTCTTTCCATAACTTTGGTCACAAAGCAGCTCAATGTGTTGCATATAAAACAATCATGACTAGAGAAGCTCAAAAACAAAGAAGTATGATCGGGGTTACAAAAAGGACCTATAACAACTTTTCGGCTCTTGAAAATGAAGTTGAATGTTCTATTTGCAACAACTTTGGTCATGAAGATTCTGAATGCAGGAGCAGGTTTCAGCAGACAAAGGAACAAGCCTCAAGGACCAGAACATGGAGAATAAAGGAACCACAAACAAAAAGATGTGGGATAGCATTTTATGCAGAAGGACAAGAAAATCTATGGTACATTGACAGTGGATGTTCGAAACATATGACAGGTGATAAAGAAAAACTTGAATCATATTCTACTTTAGAAAAGGGAAAGAAAGTCTCTTTTTGAAATGATACTCCTGCAGCTATAAAAGGAAAAGGCACTGCTCAGTTAAAAGAAAAGGTCAAAGCTGGAAATGTTTTGTATGTTGATGGATTGAAGCATAATCTTCGAAGTGTTAGCCAGATGTGTGATCAAGGAACCGAGGTGATATTTAGATCAAACAGATGTCGTGTTCGTGATCTTGATACAGGTGAAACAGTGATCAAAGGTAGAAGAACTCCAAATAATCTATACATATTTTAAGAAGGACAACAACAATGCTATTTGAGCAAGGATGATGAACACTGGTTATGGCACCGGAGGTTGGGGCATCTAAGTTTTTCACAAATAAGGAAAGCATGCAAATATCAGGCAGTTCGTGATCTTCCAGATATCAAAATTCCAGACAACACCATATGCAAATCATGTCAGTTTGGAAAGAAAACCAGAACTAACTTTCCAGAGAAGGAAGGATCAGCTAGCATGCCTCTTGAGCTAGTCCATACAGATTTATGTGGTCGATTTAGGAAAAGAACACCTCGAGGAGAAGAATACTTGATATTATTCATTGATGATTTCTCTAGGTTTGTTTGGTTAGGACTTATGAAGCACAAAGACGAAGCATTCGAGAAATTCAAATCCTTCAAAGCCTTGGTTGAAAATGAATCAGGTTACAAAATTAAGTGCCTTAGGTCTGACAGAGGTGGGGAGTTTACCTCAAATGAATTTTTCGATTTCTGTGAAGAACATGGGATAAGAAGAGAATTCTCTACAGCTAGAACTCCTCAGCAAAATGGAGTGGTGGAAAGGATGAACAGAACAATCCAAAAAATGGCTCGTGCTATGCTGGATGAGTCTGGAACTCCCGCAACTTTCTGGGGTGAAGTCGCATATGCTGCGGTTGTTATTCTCAACAAAACAAATGTCCGAGTGAACAGCACTCAAACTCCTCATGAGCTCTGGTATGGTGAGACTCCTTCGGTAAAGCACTTCAAAATCTTTGGGAGCAAATGCTATATTAAGAATACTGATGAGCAACTTGGCAAACTTGAACCTAGAGCAGATGAAGGCATTCTTCTTGGTTATTCTCCACATAGCAAAGCATATAAGTGCTACAATAAAAGACTTGGAAGAATTGTTGACAACATTGATGTAGTGGTTGATGAAAAGGGATACATTCCTAGGCAAGTAAATCATGAAAATATCGAAGAAGATGAAGACTACCCTCAAAGACAGAATGATGAAGAAGAAGAACCTCAAGAAGCACCAGAGGAACAGATAAGGATAGAAGAGAAGACTCCATCCTAGTATGTTCATAAGAATCATCCAGAATCTCAGATTTTGGGGCAGAAAGAAGCAGGTGTACAAACAAGAAGAACAATTGCAGAAGCTTCAAGCTATTTGGCATTACTCTCCTCCACTGAACCACAAAATGTAAAAGAGGCATGCAAAGATGAATGTTGGGTCAAAGCAATGGATGAAGAACTTGAGCAGATCGAAAAGAACAACACTTGGGAGTTGGTTCCTAGACCAAAGGATAAGAATGTTATAGGGACAAAATGGGTCTTCAAAAATAAGTTGAATGAAAATGGGGAAGTGATTAGAAACAAGGCAAGACTTGTTTGTAAAGGGTATGCGCAGCAAGAAGGAATAGATTTTGAGGAAACTTTTGCTCCTGTTGCAAGACTTGAGGCCATCTGAATGTTCCTTGCTCTCTCAAGCTTTCAAAAATTCAAAGTCTTTCAAATGGATGTGAAATCAGCTTTTCTGAATGGAGACTTAGAAGAAGAAGTATACATTGAGCAGCCAGATGGTTTCATTCTTGGAAATGATCCAAATCTTGTATGCAGACTGAAAAGGGTTCTCTATGGTCTTAAACAAGCTCCAAGGGCTTGGTACTATCGTTTGGACAAATATCTTCATCAACAAGGTTTTTCAAAAGGATCAGCAGATAGCAATCTTTATATAAAAATTGAAAATGACAAATTGCTAATACTTGTTGTGTATGTAGATGACATTATCTTTGGCAACAATGAAGAATCTATGAGTCAAAGCTTTGCCTTGGTGATGCAGAAAGAATTCGAAATGTCCTTGCTTGGAGAATTGACATATTTTCTTGGCCTGCAAATCCAACAAAAGGAAGGAGGGATCTTCTTATCTCAAACCAAGTATCTCAAGCAGATTTTGAAGAAATATGGCATGGAAGATGCAAAACCAGTATGTACACCCATGGTCACATGATGTAGCCTCAGTGCAAATGATGAATCAACAGCAGTACATCAACCAACCTACAGATCTATGATTGGAAGTCTACTTTATTTGACAGGTACCCGACCAGACATCATGCATGCAGTGGGAATAGTTGGAAGATTTCAGGCAAATCCAAAGGAAACTCATCTTCAGGCAGTAAAGAGAATCTTCAAATATCTTCAAGGGACTCAAAATTATGGCTTATGGTATCCTAGAGATACAGATCTCACACTTCATGCTTATACTGATGCAGATTGGGCCGGAAGCGTGGATGACAGGAAGAGCACAAGTGGTGGTGCATTCTTTATGGGTTCCAGATTAGTATCTTGGTTCAGCAAGAAACAGAGTTCGATTGCCTTGTCTACAACTGAAGAAGAATATGTTGCTGCTGCATCTTGCTGCACTCAACTCCTTTGGATGATGCAGACCTTGCAGGATTTTCAAATCACTTGTACACCACCCATCTCCATCTTATGTGATAATACAAGTGCAATCAACTTTTCAAAGAACCTAGTCATGCATTCAAAAACCAAGCACATACCAATCAAGTATCACTTTCTCCGGGAACAAGTGCTTGAACAAAAGGTCAAGTTGGAGTATGTTCCTTCTAAGGAACAGGTTGCTGATATACTCACCAAACCATTGCCTAGGGAGACCTTTGAATACCTCACGAAAAAGCTGGGGGTTGTTGTTGAATCTCTTCTGATTGTTGGTTGTATGCAAGGTTCATCTGAAGTATATGCGTACAAGTGCTGGGTTGCGGATTGGTCAAAGATCGAATGGCACAGGTTCAGGGGGAGCATATCATGCATTTTTGGCATTATGGAGGAAGTGCAGAAGGAGATCATGGATGCTGGTCTGAATATTGCTGCAATACGTCTCTATCTCTTTCATGGTCATTTATGGTGTTTGATGGATTATGGTTCTTTGCAGATCTGGTTTATAGTCAGGGGGAGCATGTTCTTAGGGGGAGCATAACCCTTTGCCCTTGATGTCAAAGGGGGAGAATGATTGGTTGTTGTTGCCATCAAGTCCAAAGGGGGAGATTGTTGGCATTATGATACATATGTTGTACTTGATGGCAACCCACTCATCTCAGATGATAAATTATAGTGCAGCAAAGTTCACGCACTTTTATGCAGAGAAAAGTTTATTTCATGTAGAGAAAAGTTCACGCACTTTTATGCAGAGAAAATTTTATTTCATGTAGAGAAAAGTTCACGCACTTTTATGCAGAGAAAAGTTTATTTCATGTAGAGAAAAGTTCACGCACTTTTATGCAGAGAAAAGTTTATTTCATGTAGAGAAAAGTTCACACACTTTTATGCAGAGAAAAGTTTATTTCATGGAGAGAAAAGTTCACGCACTTTTATGCAGAGAAAAGTTTATTTCATGTAGAGAAAAAGTTCACGCACTTTCATGCAGAGAAAAGTTCCTTTCATGAAGAGAAAATTTCACGCACTTTCATGGTTGGCTTATGGTTTTATTCCGACAGTTTTTGATCCTATGGTTTTGGTCCATGGTATTGCATCCAAAAGTGTTGATCTCACGCACTTTCATGGTTGGTTCATGGTATTAGTCCTATAGTTTTTGATCCTATGGTTTTGGCTCGTGGTATTGCATCCAAAAGTATTGATCTCACGCACTTTCATGGTTGGTTCATGGTATTAGTCCAACAGTTTTTGATCCTATGGTTTTGGACCGTGGTATTGTGGAAGGCCTAAGACTATAAAAGAGGAAGGAGATCATTTGGCAAAGTATCATCGAATGAATTGAATATCTAATAAGTGCTAGATCTGAAATATTTGTGATTGGGTTATGGTGCAGATCTGGATCTGAATGAAGGAGGAACCTTAGCGCATAAAGAAGGATAAGTTCTTTTGATGGGTCATAATCTTTATGCTTGAATAATAGTATCTTTGCATGATTTTGATCTGTTATATGAGGCGCATGCTTGATCTATAAATCTGACAATCTGGGTTAATTAGTGTCTGAATATTTGAAAGAAGGAATTATCCTTTATAGATCTGCACGCAGGTTTCAGGTTGTTGAAGTAGCGTATATCTTTAAATTATGATCTAGCTGCCTCTGTCTATTGCTGCAGTATTCTGGGTTCAGAATTTGGTGTGTGGTTACTGTTACTGTGTTCTGGGTACAGTTGTCAGAGAAGTGTTTACTTGATTCAGTGCTAATTGGGAAAGGAGATTGTTTGATGCAGATATACTTGATGATTGATTGATGTTCATGGATCCAGTCTGAAAATTTATGAAACGTGGTCCCTGGAAGAAAGAGAAGGTTGTAGCCTTCAGTAGGCCAGCACCTACGTACTAGTATCTTGGCTAGTACAAGAGCTAAGGGGGTTGTAGCTCCCTTCCAGGAGAAGCTGGAGAGCGAGAGAGGGTTGTAGCTCTCTGCAGGTTGTAGCCTGTGTACTGGTAAAGGACTACACCAGTACAAAATCATTGTAAAAGGAATTTCTAATTGAAAGAAGATAGAGACATATTGCAGCAGGTGGTTTTCACCCACATTGGGTTTCCACCTTATATCTGGTGTTCTTTTGTGTGACTATTTGCTTTTCTTGTTCCTGCTCATTATTTTATGATACTGACATACAAAGTAATGATCAATATTTGAAGAATTATTCAAAGTATAAATAAGGAAGATAGATTGATAAGAATTTGATAATACTGATTCACCCCCCCTCTCAGTATTATTTCCAACAGATGGAGACTTGGTGGTTGAGAGGGAGAGTACATTACCTCTCAACATACAGTGCCAAAAGAAGTCTCAGAAAATTATGGAGGAGCCACAATTGGTGAAGCAGCTTTAGGAGGTTGTGGAGCAGCCACAACTGCAGAAGCCGAGAGGAGACCAAGTGGAGGCATCCACTCATGCAGAGACCTACAGTAGGGGGAAATTTTGAGCCAAGTGGGTAGAGGGATCACATGCAGCCATACCTCCAGGTCGGAGGTGAGGCGATGTGGAGTGACAGTTCCAAGAAGGCTAGAATAGGGGCAGGATCATTGAGGTACCCAACCTCTTTGATTAGACCTTGCTACGGGAGCCCCGATGAGGAGTAGTAGGATTGGCTGAGTGGGTAGAGACAGATGCGAATGGAGCGTTAGAGTAAGCTTCAACATTAGAGGGTGTTTCTAGCCCAACAAGGAGATCAGTTGGGAGATCAGTTACTTACTTCTCAATAACTGTGTTGCAGTGCAGCATTGGGTAGCATGATGCAACATGATGAGAGGAGGTACAATGCAGATGCATGCTGGAAGATAGGACCAGCAGCAGCATGGATGCAGTCAGAGATCAAAGTGACAGAGGCTAGAGCAGTCAGATACTGAAGAGCACAGAGGTGCAAAGTTTTCAGTCGACAAAGGCGAAAGAAATCAGAGACTTTGATGACAGAGGCATCATTCCGATTCACATTGGATATTTTTTGTTTCTAGAGTTGCCGGAGCAACAACACTAGGGAGAAGTGTTGCATGCAGAACATTCCAAAGTTTCAGGATCGGGTTCAAGTTGAATTCCTTTCTTGTTGAGAGGGAGTGTTGAAAATAGCAACAAGAAATGCTAAAAGTAGAAATGTTATAAATATCATCTCAAGTACCAGTGTTGGACATAGCAACAAGGAATGAAAAAATGGAAATGCTAAAAATAGCATTGCTATAAATAGTATTTCAGGATAGATTCCAATTTTAGTTAGTCCCTGAACTAAAATTGAGAAGTAAAATTTGAATTTGATCTTAGCAGCTGTTTGTAAAATAATTAATTAATTCATCTTGATTTAATTAGTTGGACAAAATCAAACATGAAGTCTATGTGAAGACATGCAACAATTATCCCTTTGATTGAGGAAGTTATCCCTTGATTAAAGGAGATCAGGATGAGTTGTACTTTGAGTTGTAATTAGTTAGCTCAGTTAACTGAGTTAAGTCCAGTTAGATTATTCCAATAGTTTGTGGAATTAATTGTGAGTTCAGTTAGTTAATCCATGCATGCATGTAACTGCTGCACTTCAGATAACTGAATATTCTCTCATAAATAACTCATGCATGCCATTTCAGTCAGAGACCCAGTTGAGATCAAAGGAAGGGGAAGTGTACTATCAGTTGGAGGATTTTTCCTATATAAGAAACGCATCCATGTAGAAGGAATTATCTCCTTCGGGACTGCGCAGTTACTTTTGAGTTTAATGTGTTATGTGAGAGGTAAATTCACACAAGTGGTAGCAGTGGACCCCAGGAGAAATTGTGCAAGGAAATAGGAGGCTTGGAGGGCAGAGGAGAAGGTTTGTGATAAGACTTTGACTATCTATGAGCAACAGAGGGATTATACTAAGAGTTGGATAGCTTGTGAGCTAAAGCTTTGTGTAATCCGGACATATTTCCACTTGTATGATAATACAGAGATCGAGGTTTTTAGCTGAGGCTTTCCCCAGAGTATTCTTCTGTGTTCATGTGTGATTGCTTTCTCATTCTGAGTTATATTTTTTCTATTTGGTCTTGCTTATATTCGATTAAGCTTCTGCAAAGTTTGTTGTAGAAGTAGATCTTGTATTTTGCTTTAGTATATTGCATAATCTGTTGATCTACAATGAGAATTTCTATAGGGGGTGATACCTTCCGGTAAAGGGAAACATATTCACCGTTCAAGGAAACGAAACAGAATATATCCAAGAATAGGGAATAGGAATCTATTTAGCAACAAAGTGAAGGACATTTTATTTCATCATGACAAAGTGTCTTTTTTTCCCATTCAAGAAAATTCTCACAATATATTAAAACAACGATTAAAATAGTCTTGAGAAATAGATTTCTTGTTATGTTCATGAATATCTCTTCTATAATAGGAAGAATATCAAATATTCTATGAGTGAGAACATTTCTATCACGTGCTAGACAGATATGCAACCTTTGAGATGTAATTGATTCCATTAGAATAATTAGATATTGCGATACATGTTATTTCGCTATTTTGGGGAGGAATTCTTGTGCAGCTTAGGTGGAGGGCAAAGAAGGCCCCCTTCAGGGGGGGGGGGGGGGGGGGCTCTGAGCCACCAATGAGATACCACTTTGGAAGAGCTAGAATTCTAACCTTGCGTCAGCACCTATAGGCTAAGGGACAGTCTCAGGTATATAGTTTCTATGGGGCACAGGCCTCCTAAAAGGTAACGAAGGCGTGCAAAGGTTTCCTCAAGCTGGACGTAAATCAGTCCTCGAGTGCAAAGGCAGAAGGGAGCTTGACTACAAGACCCACCTATTGAGTAGGGACGAAAGTCGACCTTAGTGATCTGATGGTGCCGAGTGTAAGGGTTGTCGCTCAACATATAAAAGTTACTCTAGGGATAATGGGTTGATCTTCCCCAAGAGTTCCAATCGACGGGAAGGTTTGGCACCTCGATGTTGGCTCTTCGCGACCTGGGGGGGTAGTACGTTCTGAGGGTTGGGATGTTCGCTCATTAAAGCGGTACGTGAGATGGGTTCAGAACGTCAAAAAGCCATGCCCTGGAGTTGTTTCGGTCAATCCCAAAACCTTTGCCAAACACGCATTTTCTAAATCAAAGTTTCATTTCTACGTGTTTCGATAGGTATGATCCATCTAGGTTCAATAACTTGAATTTTTCTTTATTCAAATATCTGATTTCATGTAGTGAAGGTGATTCCATCTATCCAAACAGGGAGGTGGCAACATAGCTTCTAGCTTTTGGGCTAGTAGGTACAACTCTTGCAAGAATAACTGGAATGGGATGGTCGGATTCAATGGCTAGTGCGGTTGGGTTGTTAGGCAGGGTAGATTGCATATCAGGGAAATGGGAAATCGTCCTATTTTCGTGAGGGAGGGAGGTCACCAGCTCCCCAAAACGAGGGAACTATTCATGCGAAGACATTCTAATCTTCCTACTAACCTGGCTTATCCTGTCATCAATCACTAGGTTCTTTTGTTTAGTTCATTTATTTCTATTTGGCTAACAATGCGAACATCCAATTGTAAATGAAAAAAATATCATATATCAATTTAATATCTAATTTAACCATAATCTTAAAATTAAATTATTACTATTACTATTATTATTCTTTTTCTCAAGTTAAAGTTGACCCATGCCAAATGGAGATGAAAAAGGTAGACAATGCCTAACCTGACCAATTTCAAAAAGGGACACCTTTGGCGTAAAATTAATTTCATTTTTAATTAAATTTTTTATTATATAAAAATAAATTGAATGATAAATAATTTCATTTGTGTTTAAAATTTTTAGTTATTATACTCTTAGTCTACTTGTTATACATTTTTGAACGTTTTCTAGTATATTTTTTTATTTAATTTGCTCAAAATAAAATAAGGGAATTGTTGGATTTAACTTGTGAACTTTCCAGAATCAAAATATTCTAATTTTTTTTCAAAATATTGAACCTATGTATATATTATCAAAAACTAGTTTTAAATAACAACAAACAAAAATGAAATTTTAACCCCGAAAAAAATAAAATAATAATAATAATAATAAATCTATTTGAAAAAACAAATGAGATGTGAAATTCCAAACCTATTCGCATGACTAAGGTATTTCATTCCCCATCGATTGATTGATTAATTATCTCACTAAAATAAATTCGTGGTTATATGAGAAGCGGAATAAGATTTGGAGTAATATTCGTGCTTTATTCAGCTATATTTTTATTTTTTTGGACTCCAAAGACGTTGCCTCTTTTCTTTTTATATGTTGTATTAGATGTTAAAGGGTCTACTTAATGTGGGATCTGATAGGATTGTCATGATTTAGTTGATGATATTAATATTGTAGGTATGTATTGGATTTATTGATATAATTTTAGTGTTTTTCTCTAAGGCTAACACCTTATCCATAACATCCTTGAGCGATGTAGGATAGTTCTTGTAGCACTCTAGTTGGCTTACCAAAGTAGGAGATGAAGGTAGTTTGGCTAGATCAAAAAGATTTGTGGAAAAAGAAGACTCCCATGGACCCCTAGGAGTTCTTTTCTTTTTATATGTTGTATTAGATGTTAAAGGGTCTACTTAATGTGGGATCTGATAGGATTGTAATGATTTAGTTGATGATATTAATATTGTAGGTATGTATTGGATTTATTAATATAATTTTAGTGTTTTTTTAAAAGAAAAAGAAAAATTAAATAAAAAAATTAATTTATTTAATAGAATTTTTTAAATTAATTTTTTAAATAATTTTATTATAATTTTTAAAAATAAAATTTAAAAATAAATTATATATATGTCATGATTGAATAACCTAACACGATCAAGAATTCAATCCATGTTTTCCATCATTTTCCTTCCTTTTATATTAATAAGGCTTTGATCTCCATGCCATCCTATGTTTAAGCATGTTAAAATGTTGGACTAAGTAATATATTTTAAAGTGAAAAATTGATACTTTCAGTAAGGATTCCTATTTTTAATTTTAATGTTTTGAGAAAATATTAAATATTATAGTATTATTTAAAAGATTTATGTAATCATAATTTTATTATTTACCAGTTTTATACATTTTATAAATTAAGGAAATATTATAAAGATGTGATAATAATTCATTTTTTTTAAAGTAAGTGATATATAAAAATGGAAAATAATAAGTTTTAATTACATTATGCGATAATAATTTATTTTAAAAGTGAGTGATGTATAGAAACCGAAGATAATAAGTTTTAAGTGGATTATTATATATTAACTTTATGAGTATTTATATATGGGTTTTGGTTGTTATTATTGATGTGAATATAAAAGGGATGCATATTTTAAAAGAGAGTTTGAATGTTTATAATGAAGTATTTAATGTGAATAAAAATTAATGTGTTTTTAAAATCAAAGATATACTATTTTGAAAAATGTAAAAAGTTTGGGATGGATATAGATTTTGAATGTAAGATTGAGGTTACGAATTCATTTCAGTAGAAATGAAAGGTTGAGATAATGATCAATACAAAATGATCCTTAGAACATGACTTTTAGGTTAATCTATTGTAATTCATAATTATAGAGTGAGGGTTTGATTTAATAGACATTTCAAAGATAACTTGGCATATTAGAACATGAATATTATACATGGTTATGCACATGATTACATGAGACATTGAATCATGAATCATATTTAAAGGCATGTCCATGGTGTACATGAGGGTAAGAAAATCAATTAAGGGAGATCTATGACATTGAAATAAAAAACATTACATTGATATGAAAAAGCATGGGCCCTCAATAAGGTAAATTTGTGTGATAAGCCATTTAACAAGTCATGGAGGAAGAAGGAATCAAAATTGTTGAGGAGTTTGTGAAGATGGGTTGTGAAGTGATAAAATATTCTACATGTAAAACTTGGTTTGAGAGAATGATGAAAGGAACCTCTTGAAAGAAGATAAGGTTAACTAGAAATTCTAATTTTTGGGTCCAGAAATTTCACTAATATTAAAGATCACTTACCTTATCCTGTGTCTACTCACATAGGATTTCTTATAGTCCTTCCCTTGTAAAAAGGGTGCGTTCTTGAATCACAAATACTTAAAAATTCTAATGCAAGGTTTAACCATTATGAAAGGAGAACCCATGTTTTAAGGATACCACACATGTAAAAGGAAATCATAAGGGACATATGAGGAAGGAGATTAGAGCCAACAAGTTAACATAATAAATGATGTTGCAATAGAGAAAAAAGAAATGGATACAATAATCCCATCATGACCACAAAAAGAATTTATGGTTAATAAGGAGGGCTTATTTAAGATGAAGCACATAAAAGGGGACTACTTTGATGTCCTTAAGAAGGAAGGTTCTGAAGTATCTATCTTATAGCTACCACTTGAGGGATAATTTTTTTAGAATTGATATCGATTTGATGGTATTTTAAGCATCGTAGGTTTACAAGAGATATAATAGAGAGAAAATTTTAATCTATCTAATAATAAACCAAATATGCCAAGAAAGTAAATGGTAATAGACCATGTTTATGATGTAATGTAACTATAAATAATTATATATGAAATATAATTAATGAGATAAAGCACCTAGATCTATTGGGGTGTCATAATCATGTGGAACTCTGAATTTTATGGTTGATATCAATGCCACTAAAAGGAGAAGTGCTACTTGACCCAAAAGAAAAGTAAGCATGACAACAAACTAATATGTGCACCTCTATGGAATTGTCATCCAACATGTATGAATGTGAAACCCTCTAAGAACCTGATTGTGTTAGCAGCGTCTACACTCCAAAAGTGTTTTACTCCAACAAAACCTT
Source organism: Pinus tabuliformis (assembly GCA_031772625.1). NCBI lineage: Eukaryota > Viridiplantae > Streptophyta > Pinopsida > Pinales > Pinaceae > Pinus > Pinus tabuliformis. The sequence continues at coordinate 335,546,088 of CM062814.1, read as the reverse complement.
TAAAGCATAGTTGAAGAGGAGAAAAATCCAAAAATGAAAGCCAAAAAAACTATATAAGGAGTTGTAGTTCTAGTTGTAGAGGGCCTTTGTAATTCCTCAACAACAAAATTATGGGTTCTATGTGCCTTTATTTCCTTCCAAAAGTGGCCAAGTCATATGTTATAGCTAGATTGATGGGATCTCATTATCTTTTTTGGGAAAATAAAACTCCACTACTAGTAATCCTTTACTTTGTCTAAGAAGGAAAATATTATGTTCTATAGGAAATACAATTTAAATCTGATTAATGATTAAAGTTCACTAAGTGTGAAAAAAGTAAGAATTGTTAATGTTTCTTCTCTGTTATACTATGTCACATAGTTTTTTTATTGTGGGTACTTCACTTATCACTCACATATAGGTAGAAAAATATTTCACACAATTTTAAATTAAAACAAAACATTGAAAATATATCTCTCTATGAAAATATGCATTCTATAAAACTAAGGGTGCTAAAAGAAACATGAATAATGGATTAATCAAGTAAAGGAAAAACCAATAAGAACGTTCAAAGATGAAATTTTGGAAATTGAGGGTTATGATAAGATCAAATACATCTTAAAATGAGTAGCTACTCCTTAAAACATGTATACATATGTATATACACTTGACTTATATTTGCATTGCATAATAAATTTCAATATTTATCATTAAACATAAAGCTAATGCAAACATGCCACTTCTAAATGTACTAGTTCCTTAACACATTTCAAGGATTTTTGATGCAGGAGCACCCGAATGAAGAGGCGAGAGCTAGGAGTTGGTTTTTGTTTGTTGTTTGTTTTCCCGTTCTATTTTGACAAATAGAGAGGGAAACATCTCAAATTTCTATTTTATTTAGTGTCATTTTGTGTTATTGTAAATAAAGGCTAAATCAGCCATTGTTAGCTTTGATTTAGACAAGATAGGATTAGATGGGAATTAGTTGGGACAACTGTCTCAAAACTGAAAAAACATTTCCTCAACTGCAAGAGGAACTGCCACTGATGTATTAAAAAGGACACAAGAATGTAGAGTAGGAGGTTAGCCAAATTGAGGAAGGTTGTAAGCCTACAGGCAGACTGTGAGGAAGGCCACTAGTGTGAGGTGAGCAGACCACAGAGAGAGTTAGAGTCTAAAAAAATACTTTCTGTGTTTCTTTTTCTTTTATGCACAAAGTCCAATTAGAAATCATATATTTGTGTTTTTGAATGGTTAAAATGCTGAGATTAATATGAATCATAGCCTCTCTCTCTCTCTCTCTCTCTCTCTCTCTCTCTCTCTCTCTCTCTCTCTCTCTATATATATATATATATATATATATATATATATATATATATATATATATATATATATATATATATATATATATATATTTGTATATATGTATGTATGTATGTATATTTGCAGGTGAATTCGGCGTGACCAAAGAGGCGAAAAACTTCCAAAGAAGAAACTTGCTCGTAATGCAGCGGAATCATGAAAAAGGCCTGAAGACAGAGGAACCAAGGCTAAAGAGGTGACACTCAGGGGCCGTTGGATCCAACAGATCGATGGTGAGGATTAGATCGGTAAAGTTTTTATGTAATTTTGGGCCGCAAGTGGAAAACCCAAATTACATTGAAAATCGGCGAAAAACGGAGTCAGGATAGACCCAGACCCGAAATTTTATGAAGTAGATATAAGAACCTATCAGGTCTGAGAGGTTAATCACATTGGAGATTTATAGAGGTGGGGTATCGACCTTAGGATATGCCAACTTGCGATATCGCGATGGAGCGATACCAATAGTTGATAATCGACGATCAGGCATCGGAGGGGTCGGAGAGTGGAGGTCGGTGCCGCAGACCTGATGTTAACTACAAAGTGTGGCTTATAAAATTTTAAGTCCGGTTTTATGTTTTGGCAGGGTTTACCCTTCTTCAGAGTATGTTTCCTATGTAAACAGGATAGCAATGATTTAAGCACCGATAGTATATCTTGGAAATGATAGTCGCATATCAGAGGGGCGATGATATATGTATGTGCGACACACAAAGGGAGCGATGCTGATCAATGATAAAGTTAGCCTCGGTAAGTTTGCAGAGGCCATACTAAAGGTCGAAAGGAGTGTTTGCATGTGTATTTCCTTATAAAAGTTTTAATAAGGTAAATAGCACCGATACGTGGTTTCTCTCCACGTTAAAAAGGGGAAGAGGGTTGTATATATATACATACCTTAAGAGGTTAAGTAAGGGCTTCTCAAGGGACTAAAGAATTCTGATAAAGGAAAAGAAACACTGCAAAAGCTGAACTCCTGTGCGAGGCCGTAAACCTTAAGTTTTAGAAACTAGCGCCTACTGTTAATTGGCGACATCAATTTTGGTATCAGAGCAGTTTTTTCCTTCCTCTCAGTAAAGATGGAGGTAGGAACAAGGGGTCAAGGAAGAGCCGTCAGAAGAGCAGCAGATGGAGGATTAAGAGAAGAGATCAGAAACCTGACTACACGTTTGGCAGCGTTGGAAGCAGGGAGGTGTAGAGAGCCGAAAGATGGAGATGATAGTGAAGAGGAAAATGTGGTTATGACAGATGGGTCAGATGATGAAGGGCCAGAAATTAAGCTCTTAAAGTCAGTTTTGTTGGCTAGCAATAAGCTAAAGCTAGAGCTCTCTAATTACGATGGTAGTTTGTCCACAGAGGCACTATTGGACTGGATAAATGAACTAGATAAATATTTTGAGTATGAAGAAATCAGTGAAGATAAGAGGGTCAGGTTTGCTGTCACCAAATTGAAGGGACATGCAGAATTATGGTGGAATAGTGTACAGGTAGAAAGGAGGAGATTAAACAAACCCTTGATCAGAAGGTGGGACAGGATGGTTGCGAAAATGAAGAGAAAGTTTCTGCCCAAAGATTATTAGATTTCCCTTTACAGACAGGTGCAAAACCTGAACAGAGAACGATGACTGTGAAGGAATATACAGAAGAATCTTATAAAATTAACCTGAGAGCTGGTTATGTTGAATATACTCCTGAGAAAACAGAGAGGTTTGTAAATGGCCTACAGATGGATATCTTAGACAAAATTAGCATTCTTTCCCCTAAAACCATAGATGAAGCTTATTAGAGTGCTCTGAAAGCAGAAGAAAAGATTGCTAGGAAAAAAAATGCCAGGAGAGGACGTGGTTCTAGTAGAGGTCGAGGATAGACCTTTGGCAAAGGTAAGACTACCAGCAGCAATGAAGAGGGTAGCAATTCGAAGACTTTGGGACATAGTGAAAGGGAAGGTAACACCAAAGGAGGAAGGCCATACCAGCGAGGAAGAGGTAGTGGCAGAGGCAGAGGAAATGCCTATCAGTGTTACAAGTGGGGACACAGGTCCTTTGAATGTCTTGAAGACGAATAGACTGGGCAGAGGGGAGCATATTGCTCAGCCCAATGAAGCAGAGGCACCACCAGAGGAGGTGGAGAATATGCTAGAAACCAGGGAAGCCTTGGTATTGAACAAGGTGTTAATAAAACCAGCTAAGGAAGTAGTTGATCAAACACAGAGGAAAACATTATTCCAGACTGTATGCAAGTCACACGGAAAATGTTGTAAATTGATTACTGATAGTAGGAGTACCGATAATTTGGTAGCTACGGAGATAGTGGGGAAACTGGGATTGAAGAGAGTAAAACACCCAACTCCATATAGGGTGTCATGGTTGCAGAAGGGACACCACTTGTTAGTTGATGAACAATGCGAGGTAGATTTTCAGATAGGCAAGTATAAGGATAAAGTAATTTGTGACATAATGCCGATGGATGTGTGCCATATTCTACTGGGCAGACCATGGCAGTACGATAGAAAGGTAGTCCATGATGGAGCGGAAAATTGTTATAGATTTGTCAAGGATGGGATAAAGCATGCCTTGGTACATATGAAAGAAGCCAAGGAAGGAGAGGAGACAGTAGAAACAAGCGGAACTAAAGCATTACTGCTGGGAGGAAAGGAGTTTCTGCAACAGATTGAAGAGAGTGAAATGGGTTATACGGTTGTTAGAAGACCAAGAGTAGCATTAGTACATACCAACCTTACTAATTTACCAGAATAGATACGGAACATGCTATAAGAATTTAGTGATATTGTGGTAGATGATCTACCAGACAAATTACCACCAAAGAGGAGCATCAGTCACCATATTGATTTTATTCCGGGAGCTAGTTTTCCAAACAAGGCTACCTACCGGATGAGTCCAAAGGATAATGAAGAAATCCGGAAGCAGGTGCAGGAGTTGTTGGATAAAGGACTAATTCAGGAGAGTTTAAGCCCTTGTGCAGTACAGACCGTTTTAGCTCCCAAGAAAGGAGGTGAGTGGAGAATATGCATGGATTCCCCACCCATTAATGAGATTACTATCAAGTACAGAATCCCATTACCTTGAATGGATGATATGATGGATTGTCTGAGTGGAGCAGCATACTTCTCAAAGATAGACCTGAAAAGTGACTACCACCAAATCAGAATTCGAGAAGGTGATGAGTGGAAGACAACTTTCAAGACAAATGAAGGCTTGTATGAATGACTAGTTATGCCATTTGGATTGAGCAATGATCCTAGTACATTCATGCGGTTGATGAACGAGATGCTTAAGTAATTCATTGAGAAATTTGTGATTGTGTATCTACATGATATACTTATATTCAATAGGACGAAGGAGGAACATTTCCAACACGTGAGCTATGTATTAGAAAAATTGAAGTAGAATAAACTGCTGATAAATTTGAAGAAATGTTATTTTTTCAAGAAAGAGTTAATTTATTTAGGATTTGTGATTACTGAGAATGATTTGAAAATGAATTCGGAAAGGGTTGCAGCTATAGAAAGATGGCCATCCCCCAAAAGTTTGTTTGAGGTATGGAGTTTTCATGGATTGGTGAGTTTTTATTGGAAATTTATTAAAAATTTCAGTGGGATTTGTGCACCTATGCTAGACACCATTAAGAAAACAAATTAGCCTTTCCATTGGACAGAAATGGCAGAGAAGAGCTTTCAACTGCTCAAAAACAAAATTACTGAAAGACCAATTTTAAGATTACCAGACTTTAACAAACTTTTCCAAGTTCGTTGTGATGCTAGTGGGACAGCCATTGGTGCAGTACTCAACCAAGAGGACAAGCCGGTAGCCTATTTCAGTGAGAAACTAAATGAAAGTAGGCAAAAATACACATCCTATGACAAGGAATTTTATGCGGTGGTTCATGCACTAAAGAATTGGAGGCATTATTTGTTGGCAAATGAATTTGTCTTATTTTCAGACAATTCTGCATTGCAGTATATTATGCAGCAGCATAAGCTGAACCATAAACATGCAAAGTGGGTGGAGTACTTGCAAAGTTTTACATTTGTGTTGAAGCATATCAATGGTCAAGCCAACAAAGTGGTAGATGCATTAAGCAGGAGGAATATGATCCTACAGGAAAATACCATACAAGTGTTAGGATTTGAACATCTTAAGGACTTGTATGAGGCAGATGCAGATTTTAAGGAAGCTTATGAATCTTGCCAAAATCCATTGTTGAGAGATAGCAGTTCATGGCTAGACTATAACATGCAAGAAGGATTGTTGTTCAAAGGAGGGTGGTTATGTATTCTGGAATCTTCTATGAGAGAGAACTTAGTCCAGGAAAAGCATAGTGGAGGTTTAGCCAGGCATTTTGGCATAGACAAGACCTTGGATCAGTTGAGCCACTTTTACTATTGGCCGAAGATGTGCAAAGATGTACAAATATTTGTAGCTAGATGCAAAATGTGTCAACTTGCCAAGGGACACAACCAAAACGCAAGGTTGTATGCACCCTTACCCATTTCGAGCAGACCATGGGACTTAATCAGTTTAGACTTTGTCTTAGGTCTTCCAAAGACACAATGGGGATTCGATTCCATCATGGTGGTGGTGGATCGTTTCACTAAAATGGCACATTTCATTCCATGTAGGAAAACCAGTGATTCCACGCATGTAACTCATTTGTTCTTTACCAAGATAGTCAGATTACATGGCTTGCCAAAGTATATTGTTTCGGATCATGATGTTAAAGTTACAGGACATTTTTAGTGAACCTTATGGAAGAAGTTACACACCAAACTAAACTTCAGCTCAGCTTATCATCCACAGACCGATTGCCAAACCGAGGTGGTGAACCGAATTCTAGGAAATTTGTTGAGGAGTTTGGTTGGAGAAAATTCTTGATAGTGGGATCGTGTTCTTGCACAAGTGGAATTTGCTTATAATGATTCGCCCAACCAGAGTACAGGCAGTAGTCCTTTCCAGATCCTATACAGAATGCACCCACATGGAGTACATGAGTTACGGGATTTGGGACAGTTGGAGCATAGAAGTGTTGATGGTGAAGACTTCGCAAAGGCAATCAACAATCTTCATGAACAGGTGAAATTAAAATTATAGAACAACAACCAAAGATATAAGAAAAAGGAAGATTTGAAAAGGCAGGACATGCAATTCAATGTAGGAGACCTGGTATTAGCACACCTACACAAATAGAGGTTTCCTAAAGGTGAGTACAACAAGTTGAAATGAAAAAATATTGGGCCTTACAAGATTCTTTAGAATTTTTTTGCGAATTCTTACGAATTGCAGTTACCCCCAGGTATTGGAATTTCACCCATTTTCAATATATCAGACCTATACCACTACATTGCAGCAGAGGATGAAGACAGTTCAGAAAGACGAACATGGGACACCCAGGAAGAGAGTGACATGTGGATTAAACAAATGCCCTCAGCAAAGCCTCTAGAGATTGAACAGATCCTAGATACCCAGGTGGCTAGGTGGACGTGACGAAAGGAATATCTGCAGTACCTAGTCAAGTGGAAGGGTCATCCTATTGAAGATAGTTCTTGGTTAGATGCTGGACAGATTCAGAATGTTAAGTAATCTATTGAAGAGCTCATGGATAGGAGCCATGAATTTCATTCACCCTGGAAGCCTGATGCAGGAGCACCCGAATGAAGAGGTGAGAGCTGGGAGTTGGTTCTTGTTTGTTGTTTGTTTTCACATTCTATTTTGATAGATAAAGAGGGGAACATCTCAAATTTCTATTTTATTTAGTTTCATTTTGTGTTATTGTAAATAAAGGCTAAATCAACCATTGTTAGCTTTGATTTAAATAAGATAGGATTATATGGGAATTAGTTGAGACAACTGTCTCAAAACTGAAAAAACAGTTCCTCAATTGCAAGAGGAACTGCCACTGATGTATTAAAAAGGACACAAGAATGTAGAGTAGGAGGTTAGCCAAATTGAGGAAGGTTGTAAGCCTACAGGCAGACTGTGAGGAAGGCCACTGGTGTGAGGTGAACAGACCACAGAGAGAGTTAGAGTCTAAAAAAAGCCTTTCTGTGTTTCTTTTTCCTTTATGCGCAAAGTCCAATTTAGAAATTGTGTATTTTTGTTTTCAAATGGTTAAAAGACTGAGATTAATATGAATCAATGCCCCTATATATATATATATATATATATATATATATATATATTTGCAGGTGAATTCGGTGTGACCAAAGAGGCAAAAATCTTCCAAAGAAGAAACTTGCTCGCAACGCAGCGGAAGCATGAAAAAGGCCTGAAGACAGAGGAACCAAGGCTAAAGAGGTGACACTCAGGGGCCGTTGGATCCAACAGATCGACGATGAGGATTAGATTGGCAGAATTTTTATGTAGTTTTGGGGTGCAAGCGAAAAACCCAAATTACATTGAAAATCAGTGAAAAACGGAGTCAGGATAGACCCGGACCTGAAATTTTATGAAGTGGATTTAAGAACCTATCAGGTCTGAGAGGTTAATCGCATCGAAGATTTATAGAGGTGGGGTATCAGCCTTAGGATACGCTGACTTGTGATATCGCGACGAAGTGATACAAATAGTCGATAATCAACGATCGGGCATTGGAGGGATCAGAGAGTGGAGGTTGGCACCGTGGACCCAATGTTAACTACAAAGTGTGGCTTATAAAATTTTAAGCCCGGCTTTGTGTTCGGATAGGGTTTACCCTTGTTCGGAGTATGTTTCCTGTGTAAACAGGATAGCAATGATTTAAGCACCGATAGTGTATCTTCGAAAAGATAGTCGCATATCAGAGGGGCGATGATATATGTATGGGCGACACACAAAGGGAGTGATGTTGACAGCGATAAAGTTAGCCTCAGTAAGTGTGCAGAGGCCGTACTAAAGGCCAAAAGGAGTGTTTGCATATGTATTTCCTTATAAAAGTTTTAATAAGGTAAATAGCGTCGATATGTGGTTTCTCTCCATGTTAACCAAAGGTTAAGAGGGTTGTATATATATATATATATATATATATATATATATATATATATATATATATATATATATATATATATATATATATATATATATATATATATATACGTACCTTAAGAGGTTAAGTAAGGGCTCCTCAAGGGACTGAAGAATTCCAATAAAGGAAAAGAAACGCTGCAAAAGTTGAACTCCTGTGCGAGGCCGTAAACCTTAAGTTTTAGAAACTAGCACCTGCTGTTAATTAGTGGCATCAATTTTCCTTCAATTTCCTTGAGTAACACAATTCTCTCACTTGATCCATCCATTTTCATTTTCCTAATCAAGTTTGTTGAAAGAATTGATAGTTTATCTTGTCTTCAAATGTCGTTCTTATTTTAATTAGAATAGTTGATTTCATAATACTATCTCATAGCATTTTTCCCTAACTTTCCTTGGATAACACAATTTTCTCTCTTGATCCATCCATTTTAGTATTTTACTAATCATGTTGAATGATTAGGTATAAACTAGGTGGATTTATTAACTAGTTTTATGATAGATTTAATAAAATTAGTTACCATGCCCATTTACTTGGTTGTTTGCATGGTCGATTTCAAAGTGAAATATATTAATTAAAATTCACCCATGCACTAATGAAAGTTTATTTTCTTAAAATCGACAATAGAATTCAAACTATGTTAAAGACCATGATTTAGTTACATAAGACCAATTCTAAGAGAAGCATTTATTAGGACTTACATCTACAACAACATTGTTGTGACCACCAAAATGGCTATATAACTTGTTAGTTCTATTGTTGCATAGAATTGAGTTGATCAACACAAACAAAAAATATGGGTGATCAAATTTTATCAGTATAGTTGTGAACCTACACTAGAATAAGTGATAAAATTTGACTAATTTAGTGTACACACTAAGCAACCTAATTTTGTGTACCACAACAATGATCTACAAAGAAAAATTCACTAAAATCCAATAAATTTTTCTTTAATTGAAGCATTGAGAATCCATTTATTATATACATATCATTTCATACTTCATTTTTAAATCTCCTAAATATTAGATCATAAGTTTCTATTCATTATATATTAGGATACTTATCTTTCACAACCCCCAACCACAAGTAGGGAAAATTTTATGGATGGAAATGTATCATAAAGAGTATAATCTTTAGTGATTCTTACTAGTATTTTGTAAAAATATTCAAATTTCTAATGATGTTATATACTATATATGAAATGTTTTCACAATTTTTAAAGTAAAATAATTTTATCCTACCAAATTTGGGAAAATCATTTCAATAAAATAAAAATTGACACATTTTATTTTGAAAAAACATGTAACTTTAGCTCATCTTCGAAATCTAATGCATAAATTCTTTCCTAACCACAAAGTTAAATGCCGCAAATGAAATTATTATACAATCCTATCATCACAAATCATAATTTTGTATAGCTTGTAATAACATTGTAAATTTTATCCATGTCAACAACTCCCTTTGACTTTTGAAAAAAAAATAATAAAAGGGCCCCATGTAAAATTTGAAAATATTGTCTCTGTTTGCATTAGATTTTGTTTGTTTTTATGACTGATTATTTATGTTTCATAATTTCCCAGTTTTGAGGTTTCCATCATATTCTACCTTTCGAGAGATTTATGATGATACAATATTTCCTCATTTTGAGTTCTCAATGAAAAGTTATGGCCCTTTGAAGTTTTGCATTATTATCATGTTTGATGATGTGGCATGCTAACATGGTAGGTGACGTAGCAACTAGCATAAATGATGAAGTGGTAGGTTGACTTGGCATACAAACTAAGAACATGATGTGTCCCCTAGATCCACGTGACAACTCATCATAAGGAATGAGTTGATGTGGTAGATCATATAGGTTGATGACATGTCTTTTCATTTAACTGATATGGTTGTTGATGTGGTAGATGATGTGTACTAATGAGGTGCATTTTCATCCAAGCATTTGAAGGTGCATTAAGCTAGTGTACAATTTTGCACTTGGACTCCTATATGTGCTTGTGTTATTTATTTTTATTTTTTATTTTTATGAATTTTTTTTGTTTTAATTAGTTAATTTTTTTTATTTTTTATATATCAACTTCAACTTGTTCCACAGATCCACATTTTATGTCCTCCATAGCATGGGAAGAAAATTACATTATAAACCCTTAAAACTTCTCTTCCACAGTGCATGTGGGATAATGATTTTGCATTTAAATCAATGGATGTGATTAATCCATGGGCTTGATCAATGGTGGTTGAGCATCAGTTTTGGGAGGCCATATCTAGAGTTCCAGAAGGCTAAATTAAGCACAAAATAGCTCGTTGGAAAGATAAAAATGTAGAGAAAATTTTGAGAAATATAATATTATCAAATTAATGGGAAAATTTCCTAAAAAATTGAGAGGAAAAAGGCCATGAATTTAGTAGAAGATCATTCAGATAATTCCACCTAATCGCAGAAGTATTATGAACACAAGACATTGATTCTGTTTACATAAGTGAATTTATTTTCCAAAAGTCTATACTAACATATCATAGAAAGATAAGGAATGAATATCTTGAGATCAAAAAGCTAAGATATACTAAATTGTAGTTTGTCGCAATGAGTCTATTTTTAATAATACCATTTACTTAATGCTAAAAGTAACACAATCAAATCATGGGTAATTTTGTTAAAATTTTCACCAGATCTCAATAAAAAGTCATCCTTTGCTTAATTAATCACCAAAAAAACACCATGAGATCACAACATAATTATAAATTTAAGTCAGTGTTCAAGGAAGGAGGTTGCAACTACTATGTACTGCAGAGACAAGAAATACCTAAAAAAGAGAAGCAGTGGATGGATCAAATTATAGTAGAAATTTATTATAAATTCCACCCTTCATTTTACTTTTCATAATAATTCACAGTAATTCTAGTATTAACTTACTTTTTATTTAGTTTCAATATTTTAGTTTAGTTTACTTTTAATTAATTTGATTTTCAATTTTAATTTATTATATTTGGATTTTAGTTTATTTTCATTTATTCCCTCATTTTGCTCAAAATTTATATTAGATTTGATTTTTTTCTTAAATTTTATATTGATTTTTTTGTCTAATCGAATATAATGTTTACTAAAGTATTTAGATTTAGATTTTAAGATCATATTGCTTTTAATAAAAGTTTATGGTTCATATTCTGTAGAGATATTTTAGAATCAAAATCATATAAAGGAAAACAAACTCCCTTTATTATAAAAGGAGGATGGAGATTCAGAAAAAGGGGTTGTGCTACCATGGAAAATTGAAGGAAGTTTCAGTCACTGATGTTCATTATGAAGAATTCTAGGCATTGTAACTGTTATTATGGATGAAGGAAAATTCTTCTTGTGATGTAACTAAACTATTATGGTATTTGCAAGGACTTGTTTTCTTTTGATGTTACTAATTTTGAAATGAAACATGTGTATTAATACGATTGTTTCAATTGAGGATTAACAATTTTCAATCGTTTAGGCTTATTCAAATAATATACTATTTTCAGTTTTTATTATGGATTAAAGGTATGATTTTCTTTGGAAAAACATGTCCAAGTGAATGTTACATTATGTTTTTAATCTTCTCATGTTAAAAAACACAAGAAGAACCCAAGACCTAGAGGAAGAAAAAGGAAGAAAAGAAATAAGAATGTGGCATTGTTTTATATGCCCAAATCAAGTGAGTCATTGGTATGTCGAAAATGGAATTCTAAGCATATGACTAGAGATAGAAGCAAATTCTTTTCATTGAATGAAAACATGATAGGAAGTGTCATTTTTTTGCAATGATTCTCCAGGAAGCATCAGAAGAAAATGAACAGTGAGCTTAGACAATGGAAGAGGTAAATCTCAAAATGTAATTTTGTAGATGGGCTCAAGCACAATTTATTAAGTGTAAGAAAAATGTATGACCAAGGGTATTATGTTACCTTTTGTTCCAAAGTTTGTGAGATAAAGCCAGAAAAAAAACAAGGTAATAGTAACTGTGGAGTACTAAAGAAGGTATGTTTTTACTGTTTAGTTTGTCATCTTTTCCTTAAAACTCATAACCTCTTTGCATCATGAACTAGGGAGATAATAAAAAATGATGACGAAATATAAGGGACTTGTATGCAACACAAAACAACTAATAATTGCCATTTTCTTATGAAGAAAAAGGAGAAAATGAAAGATTTCCATCCCAAAGGAAAAGACAAGACAAAGTTAACTGTTGTCCCTCTAGCAGGAAACCGTATGCAAACAAGACGATCCAAATTGGAGTGTATCAGCCAGGAAAGGGAAAAGGAGATATCAAATCGACACAAGAGAACAAACGGATAACTGGGAATTGACAGTTTGGCAAATCCCTTAGGATCGTTTGATCCTGAGGGATGCTATCTTAACTAATTTTGCATCATTGATATCTCCACTTGGCTGTTATAAAAAGGGGCAACACTGCTAGCCCAGGGGATGACGTGTTGTTATTTTTATGTAATTATCCTTTGTATTTGAAACTTTGATCATCGACTCTCGTTGAGAAGTGATCCACTGTAACTCTGCTTTGATGTTTTAATCTAAATCTGGTTGTCGTTCCATCTTTGATTCTGGAGTAATCTCAAGCGGTGTGTCCCTGGAGGCTAAGGGCCTGGCCCTGGTGGAACACTTGCTCCTGTACCATTATCTCTAATTCGTGTGTGGTTTTCATTATTGGCTCTGTTTGGTAATCTGATGTGTTTTTCTATTTTTACATCACGGTTCTGTTATATTTTGTTTATGATCAATTGAGTAATGTTGTTCTCTATGACAGGAATGTTGTGTTGTTCATTTTGACTTTGAAACACATTGTTGTTCCTTTAACCATTGATATAACATTGTTTTTCCTTACAGAATGCTATTGCTATTCAATTATAGAGTAACTGTGCTGTAACATTCATAAGTTGGTATTACTGTATTCATCTATGGTTTACACTTAATCGCAATTTTTGTTCAACTGACGTTGATGTTCCATTACGAATTACAACCATTAGTCTTTATAACTGAGATTGATACCTGTTGTATCAAAGTCAGATTACTATTTCTCTTAATATTAAGCATGCCGCGTGTGTTATTTATCTTGGTTCATTGTACATTTATATTTGACTCTAGTTGATGTTCTATATTTCATATCTGATTAGTTGTCGTTCTATTTTTGTTTGCTATCCGATTTATCTTTAGAGTAAATATTGTTATCTGATTCCTGTAGGATGCGATTGTTGCATTTATTTCCGTAGACTAAGGTTTTGTTGTTCAATCTTGTTTAGAGGACTAGTTGTTGTTCCATTTCTTGTTATTTGTATTATCATTGCTTTGGTGTGCAAAACAATCTGAGACTGTAGTGAGTATTGACATCTCTTGTCTAGCTCCCAAATTAATGATCTTTTCCTTGGTTATCTTTAATTACATCAATTTATATAGGGATGAGTTACTGTTACTGTACCCTTGACTGATAAATTGCTATAGTTTTTTGAATGTATGATTTGAGTCTTAAGAAGCTTTTTTGTAAGTAGATCTTGTTTTAAGAATCCGTTTACTCTTGTGTTTAGAGCACTATACTACTAGCATTACTCTGACAAATGATCACCTCAAACAGAGTACACTCTTTGAGATAACAAATCGTTCCTAGATTGATAAGTTAATGTAGGGTAAATAGAGGTGAGAAAGACCCTTTTTACTGCTCGACATTTTGGCACCGTTGCCGAGGAAGAGTGTAGCCATTTGTTTCTTTTCCAGAGTGATGTAAGAACCTTCTAGGAGAGAGCTGGGTTTTAAAAACAGAAGGTAAGAACGTGCGTATGAAGCATGTAATAGCCCTGCTCCCCTGCCTGCTTTCCTACAGATTTGTTGCTATTTTCTTTGGGTAGAAATTAGCAGTTGATTTGTGTGCATGACTAAGAAGAAAAATCCTGGAAAGAATCCTAAACCTCTACCCAAGCCTAACAAAACTAAGGGGTCGGTGACCCTTGGCCGATCAACCTTTATAGATGAAATACTTATGAAAGCAGAATCTCAGCCTTTAGTAGGGCCTACAAAAGTTACTTCTAGATAGCCTACTAGTTCCCTTAAGGCCACAGGATCATCATCTGTAGCCTTTGCTGAGGTGCATAGTCAAACCGAAGAGCAAGATTTTCAAGAAATTGAGAATTCTAGCTCAAAATCATTGCAAGAAGGGAACCTTAGTAACCTTTGTGAAGGGAGAGGAGAAACAGGAGAAACTGAAGAACCAAGATCTCCTTTTGGGATAATTCAGCCATTAAGTATCCCAGATAAGGGAAGCACTGCAAAAATTATTTATAACGAAGTTGAAGAAACTCAAGAACCAGAATCCCCGCAGACATTAGGCACTCTCATCATCCCAGATAAAGGAAGTGTTGTTAAGGCCATTCCTGTTAGAGCCATTCCCCCTCAACATCCTAGGAATACCCTCCTAGATATCCCAGAAGGCTATTGGCATATATTTGACCAAATGGCCCAGAACCAGCCAAATACCAAAACCTCTACACTGCAATACCCCATTGTGGATACTGCAGCTAATGCACCTATGAAAGCAATTCATCTCCAGCATATCCCTACATTCCATGGCCTTACATCAGAAGATCCGGATGCATTCTTATTTGAATTTGATGTGCTGTGTAGAGGATATGACTATACCACCGATCCCCAGAAGCTGAAATTATTCCCCTCTACATTAAAAGGGGCTGCTTTAAGATGGTTTATGGGGCTGGGTGGTGGTGTTATAAATAACTAGGATGAAATGAAAGAGTCTTTTCTAAAAAAATATCAGTATTATTGCAGGTCTAGAGAGTTAAAAGATGAAATATTTTAGATGGTAGCCAGACCGAATGAAACATTAGAAGAATATGTTAAGCGTTTTCAGTATAATCTTCAAAGATCTCCTTATGCATCATTACCCTTACCTGATAATGTATTAAAAACAACATTAATTAGGGGAATGAAGGAACAATGGATTGAAACACTAAATATTATGGGAAAGGGAGATATTTATCAGGAAAATTTTGCTGACATTATTAATCTATGTATCAGGAGCTCGAGAGTCAACACAAGACTAAAACCAGTAGAACATGACAGGTTTACAAGAGATAACAGAATTTCTGTAGAAGGAGTAACTCATGCAGAAATTGGAAATTTATTAGAAAATTTTAAAACTGACATATTAGGGACACTGACAACACAACTTGATATTATGCAAGCTAAACAAAAGCAAGTAGAGACAAAACAAAATTTGGCAATCTTCTGTCCCAGATGCAAAACAAAACACAACCACAAGGAGTGTCCATTAGATGCAGTTCAAGTCTGCATCATTTGTACAAAAGACCACTCTACAGAGAGCTTTCCCTCCCTTCCTGGATTGAAAGCAGTATACAAGGAAGCAGAAGAAGAGCCAGAACCGGTGTACCTACTCAATCAGTGCCATCAATGGCAGCCGCGACAATCAGGTATGTTCCCAGGTCTAGCTTCTTCTTTTCAGACTCCACAATATCATGCTCAACAATATAATACAATGTGGCAAAATCAACCTCCCTTCTCGAATTGGTCACAACAACCATTTCCTTCATCATCACCATGGCCAAACCAAACAAGTTAACCCAGTTGGCCAAATTTTCCCTATACTCCACCATATTGGAAAAACAATGTATATCCAGCACAATGGCCCCCTCCTACTTCACAGAGTCAAGCCTGGTAGACAAACTGGCAAAGACCGATGAATCGCTAGTAGGAACCATTATGCTCCCTCAACCTACACTGCCAGCATTACAACAAAACCCCCAGTCTAACTTAAGACTGCAACTCCCAGCCCAACCCAACCCTAATCCAAATAACAGACCGGTCCAATCTATTCAAATAATTGAAACACCAGAGATAGGAATTGATCTAAGGGATTGTAATGACCTTCAATTAAGATCGGGGTGCATCATTGAAACAGAGGGAGATAAAACCACTCAAGTTGAAAATTAGTTACCTATAGAACAACCACCACAAGAAGAGGATGTGACCAGACAACAAATTCATGATCAAGCAACCACATCTTCTCCCTCATTCCTAGAATGATTAATTATACCTCGACCTATACAACATCCTGATTTTGACATTCTGGAAGAACTAAAAAATCTGTACATAAAAATCCCACTCCTCCAAGCCATCCAAGACATCCCAATATATGCAAATACCATTAAAGAGCTATGTATAAAGAAACCAAGGAGGAAAATAACAAATAACCCAATAGTCTAAGTAGTTAGCACCCTATCTGATCTATTATCAGGAAGAGAAACACCCGTTAAATATGAAGACCCAGGAAATCCAATAGTAACCGTACAAATCAATGGACAAACCTTCTCAAATGCCTTAGTTGATCTAGGAGCTGCAATTAATATCTTAACAACCACCACTTGTCAAAAAATGGGCACTACATCAGTAGAACCAACGTCCACTTTATTAGAACTGGCTGACCGATCTGTGGTTAGGCCAGAAGGCACACTACATGATGTCATGGTATCCATTGATTCCTAAGAGTATCCTGCCAATTTTCTGATAATAAACCCCAAAAACCGACTTGATGGATATCCATTGATTTTAGGCAGACCTTGGCTTGCAACTGCTAATGCTTATATTGGCTGCCGACAAGGCAGTATGACTATAACTAGGGGGGCTAATATCAAGAATCTAGCTTTATATCCTCCAGCCCAGCCAAGTGTCGCAATAATAAAAACTAACGAACCTGTATTATACCTCACCGAAAATATTAGATCTCCATTAACCATAGAAGAGGCCCTCGATTTCAAAGATCAAACAAAAGATGATGCCATTAACAATTTTATTAGCCAAGCTGAATCCAAATCCTACATACAATGTCACATGATAGAAGCAGCATTTGATAATGAATTAGAATAATATCCTCTTAAACATACTCACGATCAAACAATACCTACTACCTCTGTCTCAAATAGCAAAATTGTAGAAATTGAGCTAGGAAAGACTTCAAACATTAATGTCAACCTGACTTCCGAACAAGAAGAGAAGCTCATCCAACTACAAGGGAAATACAAAGAAGCATTTGCATGGGACTATCCTGACATGAAAGGAATTGATCCCCAGTTATGTACACACCACATTTACATAGAGAAAGATGCGAGACTTGTTTGCCAACCACAAAGGAGACTTAACCCTCATCTAAAATACATTTTAAAAGCTGAACTTCAAAATTTTTTAGATGTGAACTTCATTTATCCTATCTCCAATAGTAAATGGGTCTCTCCACTTTTTGTGGTGCCAAAGAAGAGTGGAAAGTGGAGGATTTGTGTAGATTTTAGAGAGCTAAATAAAGCAACACAAAAAGACCACTTTCCCCTTCCATTCATTGACCAAGTATTAGACACCTTGGCAGGAAAGAAATTCTTTTCTTTCTTAGATGGCTTCAATGGATACAATCAGATTCAGATTGCCCCTGAAGACCAAGACAAAACCACTTTTACTTGTCCTTGGGGAACGTTTGCCTACAGAGTTCTACCTTTTGGCTTATGTAATGCCCCTACCACATTTCAAAGGGCTATCCTCAGCATCTTTTCAAACTTAATAAATGAAGGGCTCGAAGTAGACATGGATGATTTTACACCATACGGAGATGATTTTGACTCAGCATTGGAAACACTAGAAAAAGTGTTGCAGCACCGCATTTCCACCAGGCTTTGTTTGAGCCATGAAAAATGCTATATGATGATGATTGAAGGACTTATTCTAGGCCATTATATTTCAGCAGCTGGAATACAGGTAGACCCAGCCAAAATTCAAATAATTTTGCTAATTCCCACTCCTACCACTCAAACAGAGGTATGCAGTTTTCTTGGATTTTTTGGTTATTATAGAAGATTTATAAAACATTTTTCTCATATTGCTGCACCTATATATGCACTGACAGGTAATGTTGACTTTCTTTGGACAGAAAAATGTGACCGTGCTTTCCAGGATCTAAAAAAGCTTGTGTCAACAGCCCCAGTCCTTAGAGGTCCAAATTGGGACCTACCATTTCAAATTTCATCAGATGCTTCAGATACAGCTATTGGAGTAGTCCTTGGGTAGGAAGAAGATAAAAAACCATATGCAATTTATTATATTAGCAAGAATTTATCTTCTACTGAATTGAATTATACTATTACTGAAAAGGAATTTTTAGCTGTAATACATGCTATCAATAAATTCAAGCATTATATTACTGGATATCTTGTTATCTTGTATATACATCACTCTGCCATAAAATACTTAGAAAATAAATCAATCACAAATGGTAGAGTAACCAGATGGCTGATTTTATTGCAGGAATTCGATATCACAAGCAAGGATTGACCTGGAAAACAAAATCCTGTAGCTGACTTTCTCTCGCGAATGCCAAAACTAGTAGACGCAGCAGCAGTTGAAGATCAATTTCCAGATTAGCATTTGTTTGTTGTCGCTGTTAAAACACCCTGGTATGTTGATGTTGCAAATTACTTAGCAGTAGGAAAATTACCAAAACATCTGACCCCCAATGAACGAAAACAGATTGTCCAGCAAAGTACTTGATTTTCTTGGATTGGGGCTACTTGTTCCATACAGGGGCAGATATGCACATCAGGAGATGTGTCCGCAAAGATGAAATTTTTGACATTTTGAAAGCTTGTCACGACGAATCGTTTTGCAGACATTTTGCCGATCGAAGAACTGAACACAAGGTGCTGCAAACAGGGTATTATTGGCCCACGATCTTCAAAGATGCAAAGAAGTTCGTTCAAGCTCGTGACAACTGCCAAAGAGCAGGATGCCCTTGACAGTCCAACGAAATGCCCCTGAATCTACAACTAGTTATTGAACCACTCGAGCGATGGGCCCTCGACTTTTTTGGTCCAATTAACCGATCATCGAACTAGAAAACATATATTTTTGTAGCAACAGAATATGTCACCAAATGGGTTGAAGCAAAGGCATTGCCGAGAGCTACAGGGGATTCTGTTATACAGTTCCTGTTCCATATATTTGTGTGATATGGGCTTCCAAGAGATATAATCACAGATGGTGGACCGTAGTTTGTTGGTAACAAGATTGTTGCAACACTAAAAAACTATCATATCCAGCATAAAATTACTACTCCATACCACCCACAGGCAAATGGTCAAGTAGAAAGCAGCAATAAAATAATAGAAGCAATCCTAACAAAAACCATTGCATCACATAAATGCGATTGGGCTGCAAGATTACCAGAATCCTTGTGGGCTTACAGAACAACATGGAGAAGCACTACCGACTATTCACCATACCAACTAGTATTTGGAAAGGAACCCATCTTTCTGATAGAATTCAAAATACAGACACTGCGAACAACATAAGAAGTCGGTCTAGATCTAAACAAAGCACATATTAATAGATTATAGCAGATCAATGAGCTAGATGAAATCAGGCTCTCTGCTCTGCAACACACTGCATTGATCCAATAGCAGCGAGCTAAATGGCATGACGCTCTCATTAAAAAGAAAGTCTTCTGTGAAGGAGATTGGGTGCTTTTATACGATTCCAGGTTTCAAGATTTTCCTGGGAAGCTTCAGACTCGTTGGTTGGGGCCATACGAAATCTAGAAGGTACATAATAATGGCACCCTTACTCTAATCACCATTGATGGATCTGGACATACCTTCAAGGAAAACGACCACCGAGTTCAACTATATTTCAAACCACTTACTCAGGAATCCTTCTACCAACAACTCCACGAAGACTCCGACATGCAAATTTTGGAGGAGGAAGAGAAATCTTCCTCACCTCTAGCTCATTAAGTGATTCAACTATTCTTACATTCTGTACATAATTCCTTTGTTTTGTTAGCATAAATTATTCTCTGTAGATATTTTTTTACATTTGCACTTTGTTGTTCCTTTTAGGAAGAAACAACATTCTCACCGCCTTGCTGTTCCTTTTTCAAGGAACAACACCTCTGCTTTTTTCTGTTCCTTTTTGTAGGCTCAGCAGTTTCATCATTTTTGCTATTCCTTTTCCCAAAGGAACAACACTTCCTTTTCTGAAGGAACAACACTTGTGTGCACTATTATTTTTCTGTTGTTCCTTTTATGAAGGAACAAGCACTTTCGTTTTGCTATTCCTTTTCCGAAGGAACAACACTTTTGTTTTTTTGTTGTTCCTTTTCTGAAGGAACAACACTTTCGTTTTACTGTTCCTTTTTCGAAGGAACATCACTTTTGTTTTTCTGTTGTTCCTTTTTCCAAAGGAACAACACTTTTGTTTTGGCTATTCCTTTTCCACTTTCATTTTGCTGTTCCTTTTCCGAAGGAACAACACTTTTGTTTTTTTTGCTGTTCATTTTTCCGAAGGAACAACACTCTCACTTTTTGCTGTTCCTTTTCCAAAGGAACAACACTTTTGGTTTCTGCTGTTCATTTTTCTTGAAGGAACAACACTTGTATTTTCTGCTGTTCCTTTTCCAAAGGCATGACACATGCGTTTTTCTGTTGTTCCTTTTTCTGAAGTTCACTTGTTTTTTTTGTTGTTCCTCTTTGAAATGACAACATTTTCGTATTCCTTTTACTTATGCTTGTTCTCCTTGCTGTTCCAATCAAAAGACAACTTCTATTCCTCTCAATATACAATAGTTTCGACTCTTTTTTGTGATTTGGAGCACATCTATACACTTATGCAATGGATACAAAACTAGAGCACATTGAAATCAGTGAATTACATAAAATCACTATTTTTACAAGAAATTGCTTTGAATTGATAGGAGGAAAGAGGAAAGGACACAATTATTCATCGCTTTTCTATCATTATTCTATTAATACTGATATGATTGGTTATCTTTATCATGGTGGTACCTTTTTTTTAAATTCCGATAATCTTCTTTGATCATTATTAAGGAATAAGAACAAAGGGTATATTTTTTTCTATTGAGATGTTAAGACTTCTTCCACCATTCCTACTCTTAAGGAGTGTTGAATCACCCTTTGTGTATGCATAGGAAAGTACTTTATAAAAGAGAAAAAAAGAGAAAATGTTTATATGATTTGCTAATATGGGTTGTCAAATGAAGGATAGGGGGCCTCATCAAGAGCCAGCCTACCATGATCATAAGGAAGAAAGTGAAGTGGCATTCCCATTATGGCCACCACACTAGGGATATGATCCAAGAGGCACACCAGAAAAAATAAAGAGTCCTTGGAATAAGATGTCTCATCACGAGCCAGCCTGCCCACCTTTCACTCTTTCCTGGTGAATGGAATTATGGTTTAACTAGTTACCAAGCTAGCATAATGACCTCCATTTTGACATTGCACAACGCTTCCTAAGCATACACAAAGGATCATGGTTCCATGGGTAAAACAAACAACTCTGTCAAGGTTATGGACACCTGTGGGCAACAGAGCTCTGTTGATGGTATTGAAGTCACATTCCTTATACAACAATAGTAATCACCAACACCCTTCTTTGTCTTATACCTTTGTAATAGGTCAAATGAGATTATGTATATCACTTTCCTGAACCTTTCAACACATGAAAATCTATTATAACCAATCATGATGGAAAAGTTGATAATGACCGCATCAGACTTTTTGTGCATGTTAGTTTTCCTATACTTCCAACCTCGTATCATATCATGACATTCTTTTATTTGTTAAGCGATCCTATTATACACCTCAATTTCGGCAACCTGCTCCCTTTGTAAACATGGCATTTCATTATACACTGTTCCTTTATTACTCTGTACCATGGTAGTTCAGCCCATCGCTCCCTCATTCGACGGCCGAGGACAACCTATCACATTGTAGGGGGAAGCAGGTGACCTCATAATTTGCTGGTATAGGTGTCAGACTATTATTCAAAAAAATTTCACTTGGGAATAGCAAGGCTTAGTGGTATATCATTTTTCAATTTGCATGGCTTTCTATTCCTAAGCTATTTCTGTATTATGCTCTGCAGCAATTAGTAAGTGACTCAGAATTTGAACAAGCCTTACTGTTTCATTATTTTCTTTGTATTTCCAACAATTTGAACAACCTGCTGTTCCATTGCCGTCTCTTTGTTTTTACAGTGTGCTAAAACGTGGGAGGAAGATCAATTTGGAGAGAACCACAGGTATTGACAGTTTCTGATGCCGCACGAGAAATCCTAACAAGGGCAAGATGGCTAGTTTATCTCAATCGTTTACAGGAATCCAACGAGACTGTAGCAATAGAATTCTTGCAGAACTTGCAAGAATATCACTCCACGGTGAGAGGGAGACACATAGCAGTCACCGATGAAATAATTGCAGAGGTCTCGGGACTACCAGCCACTGGACCTGTGTGGACTCTAAAGAAGGAGAGACTGCAAAAAATCATAAAAATCTTCCAAGATGAAGGCCAGAACCTGACAGTAAGAGGAAAGGGAGTTCTACCAACATCATTAGGAGATCCGTGGGCAGAATTGGCAAAGATCATCCAGAGCTACATCATCTGTGAAGGCTGGAAAGACGTGGTAAGACCATGACACCTTAAACATTTAGCCGTATTAAAACAGAAACGTTTTGTGAATTTAATTACATTTTTAAATTCTTTACTTCATGATGTTGCTCGAAGCATGAAAAAATCACAACACGTAGAATCAGTAATAAGTCACCATGGGCTGATACGACTGATAGTTAGCCACAGTCTTGCTCAGCAACAAAGCAGTTGGGAAGAATTAATTTGCACGATAGACGGGGGACTGACTCTACCAACCCCAAAACGAAAACATGCTACCAGTACATCGAATAGACCATTGAAATGGAGGAAATCAGTCAGATTGGCATGGATTAGAGGGAGGTTGGAAAATTCCCAAGGGAATACCATCCAATCAGTGGAGATAGATGATTCAGGGGATGAGCAACCCCCACAATTGGAAGGAGAGGAGAATAAGAAAGAGATGGAGGAAAATCAGGAATGAGAAACAGAGGAAGAGACTGAGTAGTCTGGGTAGGCATAGGAAGAGACAGAGCAATGCGAAGAGAGCCCATTGCAAAATCCATTGCAAGAGGATGAGTTGGCCCAAATTCTGGCCAACATGGGTGAATATGCTCAACCTCTCAGCTCGCTAGACCTCCATATCGAAGAAGAACCAAAGGAGCATTCTGCTCAGGAAAAAAATGCATCTGAAGAATTGTGCGACGAGGAAGAAGAAGAAGAGAATCATTTTGTTCATGATGAAAGTATATCTGGAGAGAAAAGTGATGAAGATACAGAGGAGGAACAATCTATTCCCAGCTAGACTACACTGGAAGAATTTCATGGAGAAGAAGGGGTGGAAAAAGAAGTCACCCAGGAAATAACAGAACCAGTCAGGGTTTTTACTCCTGAGCAACCTGATCAGAACAATGAAGGGGCACGCCAAGAAGAAAACTAGGGAATTGGCCAAGACAACAGTCTAGACCCGAGTAAATAGACAGTTGTTCCTTCTATGAAAACATAAGAAATCAAAAGATTACCAAAAGAACAACAAAGACTGCTGAATGTGATAGCACGACTTTGACAACAAATCAGGGTTTTGAAAATGGGAAAGAGAGCAAAAAGGACCTCGGGGTAAGACATGCAACCTCTCTGGCGAGATCCCTCAAGAAAAAGGTTAGAAAGACTCAAGTCCAGCCCGCCGTTCAAAACCAAAAGGAACAACATTCAGTTGTTGCCCATGTTGAAGTGTAAACAAATGATATATCAGCCTGTGACAAAGAAGTTCAGACAAAGGCACAACCCTCTGAAGAAATGCGAACCATAAACACAAAACGATGCAATAAGAAGATTCAAGTAAACCTTCCGCTTACCACTACCATGTGGGACAGTGATCCAAGGACAGTAACCCTACGAGAGGGTTTGATGCAAGCTCAAAAGGTAGTAGAAAAACTTACAGAAAAAACAGTTTCTCGAGAAAAGTATGAAGAATTACAACAACAGCTAAGGAATGTCAATTTATCTGAAAGCCAGGCTTTTGAAGGATGGCGAAAGGAAGAAGAAAGAGTCGCAAAGGTAACTCATAGGTTAGATGTAGTTATTAGACAGATGGATACCTTATGCTCTTTGTACACTGACGTCCTAGCATGTAGAGCCCCTGCTAAGAATTATGCCTTGTTTTTAATGGAATGATATTTGCAATTGAAAATTAAAGCTGTCAAAACAGGAGCCCCTATACAAATTAATACTATTGATGATTTCATAAATTGTTGTAAGCACTATGGAGTAAAGGTTCAAAGATTATTGTGTGAATTCTATCTGCATAACGTTGTGTTAGATCAAGAGACAGAGCAGAACCTAGGCCATTTCGTTGGGGATATCCAACTGCAGGCATTTATTTCATTTGGAGTTAATCAAGTCAAATGGCTTAAAGCCTATAATGCCTTCCAAAGACAAGAAAATGGATTAGACTTATGGGTAAGAGCTGAGCCTAGAGATCCATTATAGTTGTGGAATAAACATAGGAACCTCATGAGGACTCTGGGCGTGATTGAAGCATTCGGACCCATTCATACAACAATCAATTGGCAAGGAATAGAATAATTTTTTACCATTAACGACCTTGCCATTGTAGCTACTAAATTTTGACATCCTTTTGTAGCTGCTAAATTTCGATATCTTTTTGAACACCTAGCTAGGCATCATGGTTGTAGACCACCACATGAGATTCCATCTCCAACCTACTCTCTCATCGCCTTACATGTCAACTACAACGTTTTCCTGAGGGCATGCAAAAGGGTAAGCGGGGGGGTGTGTGGAGTGCTGAAGAAGGTATGTTTTTGTTGTTTATTTTGTCATCTTTTCCTTAAAACTCATAACCTCTTTGCATCATGAACTAGAGAGATAATAAGAAATGATGACGAAATCTAAGGGATTTGTATGCAACGCAAAACAACTAATAATTTCCATTTTCTTATGCAGAAAAAGGAGAAAACAAAAGATTGTTGTCCTAAAGGAAAAGACATGACAAAGTTAATTGATATCCCTCTAGCAAGAAACTGCATGCAAACAAGATGATCCAAATTGAAGCATATCAGCCAGGAAAGGGAAAAGGAGATATCAAATCGATGCAAAAGAACAAATGGATAACTAGGAATTAACAGTCTGGCGAATTCATCAGGATCCTTTGATCCTGAGCGATCACTATCTTAACTATTTTTGCATCATTGATATCTCCGCTCGGCTGTTATAAAAAGAGGCAGAACTGCTAGCCCAGGGGATGACTTGTTATTTTTATGTAATTCTCCTTTGTATTTGAAACTTTGATCATCGACCCTCGTTGAGAAGTGATCCGATGTAACTCTACTTTGATGTTTTAATATAAATCTGGTTGTCGTTCCATCTTTGATTCTGGAGTAATCTCAAGCAGTGTGTCCCTGGAGGCTAAGGGCCCAGCCTTGGTGGAACACTTGCTCTTGTACCATTATCTCTAATTTTTGTGTGGTTTTCATTATTGGCTCTATTCGGTAATCTGATGTGTTTTTCTATTTTGACATCACGGTTCTGTTATATTTTGTTTATGCTCAACTGAGTAACGTTGTTCTCTGTGACAGGAATGTTGTGTTGTTCATTCTGACTTTGAAATGCATTGTAGTTCCTTTAACCATTGATCTAACATTGTTGTTCCTTACAGAATGTTATTGTTGTTCAATTATAGAATAACCATGTTGTAACATTCATAAGTTGGTATTACTATATTCGTCTATGGTTTACACTTAATCGCGATTTTTGTTCAACTGACGTTGTTGTTCCATTATGAATTACAATCGTTACTCTTTATAACTGAGATTGATACCTGTTGTATCGAAGTCAGATTATTGTTTCTCTTAATATTAAGCATGCTGTGTGTGTTATTTATCTTGGTTCATTGTACATTTATATTTGACTCTAGTTGTTGTTCTATGTTTTATATCTGATTAGTTATTATTCTATTTCCATTTGCTGTCTGATTTATCTTTAGAGGAAAGATTGTTATTTGATTCCTGTAGGATGCGATTGTTCATTTATTTCCGTAGACTAAGGTTTCGCTGTTCAATCTTGTTTAAAAGACTAGTTGTTGTTCCATTTCCTGTTATTTGTATTATCGTTTCTTTGGTGTGCAAAATGATCTGAGACTGTAGTGAGTTTTTACATCTGTTGTCTAGCTCCCAGATTGATGATCTTTTCCTTGGTTATCTTTAATTACATCAGTTTATAGAGGGATGAGTTACTGTTACTGTACCCTTGACTGATAAATTGCTATAGTTTTCTGAATGCATGATTTGAGTCTTAAGGAGCTTTTCTATAAGTAGATCTTTTTTTAAGCATCCGTTTACTCTTGTATTTAGAGCACTATACTACTAGCATTACTCTGACAAATGACCGCCTCAAACTGAGTACACTCTTTGAGATAACAAATCTTTCTAGGATTGATAAGTTAGTGTAGGGTAAATAGAGGTGAAAAAGACCCTTTTTACTGCTCAACAGTAACATGTGTGAGAACCTTGAATAATGTGTACATACTTAAGGAAGAAAGTAGGAATTATTATTTATGAATCTTAATGAGAGCTGGTTGTAGCACAAAATACTGGTACATTTCAATTTTAACCATATTGTGAGGCTCAACAAAAATGGAGTTGTAAGGGACTTACCAAA
This sequence comes from Pinus tabuliformis, assembly GCA_031772625.1. Classification (NCBI taxonomy): domain Eukaryota; kingdom Viridiplantae; phylum Streptophyta; class Pinopsida; order Pinales; family Pinaceae; genus Pinus; species Pinus tabuliformis. Next base: position 335,519,070 of record CM062814.1, on the reverse strand, counting down.
AATTTATAATCCAAGAAACATAATTTGTAAATCATGTCAAATTAGTAATCAAGTCTTATTTCGTTTCAAGACCAATGAGAATTCATACACAAAACCACTACAACTAGTTCATATAGAATTATGTGGGCCCGCAAGAAGCGAGACTCCAAGTGATGACATATACTTCATGCTAATTATTTATTATTATACTAGAATTATGTGGGTTGCATTTCTAAAGGGAAAATTTGAAGCATTTTAAAAGTTCAAGATCTTCAAAGCCATGGCTAAGAACTGAATTGATTGAAAAATAAAGTGTGTAAGGTCAAACAAGGGTAGAGAGTTCACTTCAAATGAGTTTAATAACTTCTATGAAGAACATGGAATAACAAGATAATTCACTATTGCTAACAACCTGCAATAAAATGGTGTAGGTGAAAGACAAAATATATCAGTGAAACAATTGGCAAGAGAAATGGTGGATAAAAGATATATTCCAAAAACAATGTTGGTTCAAATTGTTCATACAACAACCCATATTTTAAATAAATCTCACCTTGGGCCAAAAAATGACAAGACTCTATATGAGATGTGGTATGGAAATCGGACACAATTAAACACTTCAGAGTCTTTGACAACAAGTGCTACATCAAGAATACCATGACAATATGGGCAAGTTCGATGAAAGGGCCAATGAAGAAATACTTTTAGGAGATTCTGCCAAGAGAAAGGGATATGCATGTTACAACAAAAGGTTATGCAAAATAATTAACTACATTGATGTAAAGGTGGATGAGGAGTTACCTTTCAAAATACAGTAGGTAAGATTTATTAATCCACCTAATTAGATCAATAATAAAGATGAATCAAAACAACTTGAAGAATCAAGAGAAGAGGAAGAAGAATATGTATAATTATCTCACCCAAAACTCCCTCAAGGTACATACAATAGAGCCACCCTACAAATCAGATTGTTGGTGATAAGGAAATAGAATTTCAAACTCAAAGAAGATTAATGAATGCCTCTAGTCAAGTGCATATTTCTATGTTGTCTATAATTGAACCACAATTTTCTCTTGAAACCCAAAATGAGAATTGGATAAAAGCTATGAATGAGGGACTAGATCAAATTCAGAAATATCAGATTTGGGAATTGGTTCCAAGACCAACAAATAAAAATGTCATTGGCACAAAATATATCTCGAGGAAAAAATTGGATGAGAATGAATGAGTTGTAAGAAATAAGAATAGATTGGTATGAAAATGCTATGTTGAATTTGAGGGAATATATTTCGAAGAGACTCTTCACCCCTATAGAACAATTAGAGGTTATAAGGGTGTTCCTCACATTTGCATGTCACAAAATTTTTGAAGTATATTAGACGGATTTAAAATCAGGTTTCTCAAATGGCGATCTTGAAGAAGAGGTTTATATAGAACTTCTTAAAGGTTTTCAATTCTCATAAAATATTGAGAAAGTGTGTAGATGAAAAAGGAATTGTATGGACTTAATTAAGTGCCTAGGGCATGGTATTCTAGATTAAAAAAATACCCGCAGTAATAAGTATTCAAAATAGGAACAATGGACAATAACTTGTATATAAAATATGAGAATGATAATATTTTAACTATTGTTTTTTATGTTGTTGACATTATTTTTGGTGGTGAAGTAGACTCACTTAGCAAAACAATTATCAAGGATATGGAAATTGAATTCACGATATCCATGCTTGGGGAGCTCTAATTTTTTCTTGGACTGTAGATTAATAAATCAAAAGAAGGTATATTCATCTCCTAGAGCAAGTACATCAAAGAAATGTTGAATAAATTTGGAATGAAAGAGTGTTCTCATGTCATTACTCCTATGATTAATATATGCAAGCTTGACAAAGATGGTGAGACACCAAAGGTAAAACAAATGTTGTATAGATCAATAATTTGTATCCTTTTGTATCTAACAACCTCATGACCAAACATTATACAATTTGTTGGTGTAGTTGCAAGGTATCAATTAGCCCCCAAAAAATTCATCTCTTAGATACCAAGAGGATTTCCAAATATTTAAGAGCCACAATGGATTGTTGTCTATGGAATCCAAACGGTTAAAATTTTTCATTAACCACATATGCAAATGTTGTTTGGGTTGTGTTGGCAGGCCAACCACCTCCCCTCTCATCCATTGCTTAATGACATGGACCCCTCTCTTGTTTGCTTCTTCGATACCTTGTTTTTAGTTTGATTTGGCTTGATTGTATATATGTTGTATGCTCACCTTTAGTCTCTAACATTTAGGAGTTTATTATTTATATATTTTCTTTGATGATTATTTCACTCTCCTATGTTTCTCTGCATGGATCTCAAGTGACTCTTAACATTGTCCTGGCAACAAAGATAGCTATTGAAGGGTTTTCATTATGATTTTGCATTGGAATGTTAGCAAGAAAAAAGGAAAAGAAAAGGTCGCTACAGAATTTCAAAGTTTACCTAATTCTTTTTGTTCTCAAATATTATGCTTCATTCAAATGTATATAATTTTAATTTTACCCTATATTAATTATGGTTATTGGTTGCTAATTCAATGTTAGGATCCTATCTATCTATTCATGTCTCTCAAACTTGATATATATTTTTCAAACCTAATTTTATAACCTTGGTCTTACAATAAAACATGTCAAAAATTATCGATCCTCAAGTTGATCATTCGCAGGAAAGGTAGGTCTAAAGGTGCCATTGTGATAATATGTCAAAAGGACTTACAGTCCCAATTGCCTCCACCTGTTTTGATCCAATGGAAACTCGTGTTTAAGCTTGTCATCATTGTACTCCATATTGATTTATCATCATTATTCTTGCCTCAAGACAAACGATCAGGGATTTTCCCCATTCTGATCTATTTAACTTTTTCATTCTCTTCCTTCTTCTTCACTATTGAGAGTGCTGGTTAGAGATTAAAGGGTTTCATTTGGCCATATGTATTTTTGTTGGTTTTTACCTTTGTTTCTTCCATCTATCCTCCATGTCACAAGTTACCTGAATTGAAACTATTGGTATCGACTTGCTTGAGGCTTATGATGAGGGTGTGGAACTCTTTTGAACCATTGGTTGGTTTGAGTTCCTGCAACTCTTTTAGGGTTTCAACCAGAGTGTAGTTGAGTCCTTTGTTGCTTCATTTGATGGCCATAAAGTTAGGGTAAGATATTTGGAGATGATATTCAATGTTAATTTCATTATTGAAGCCACCCATCTCCCTATTGATGTTGAAATTTGGTCTAAAAATTGAAGGGTTTCCAGTAACTCATGGAGAAAGTTGTTGGCAAAGGAAGGTTATGTGTATAACATTAAAGGTATGCTTGTTTCCTACTTGAAACCTCAATGACAGAATATGTTATTGTTTTTGAAAAGATATGTTACCTATAAAGGTCATTTTAGTCTGTTTTTTATATACCACATATGGTTGTATGTTGAAAATTGCAACAATAAATGTTGAAAATGGCATTAAGAAAATCCTAATATAAATTTTTCCTTGAATTAAATTAGGAATACAATTGTAATTCCACATCACAAGACAACTTGTATTAGTTAACTAAGTTAAATTGACATAGTTGGATCAGCTAATTCAAGTTGAGTGTCTACCTTGAGTCATGTAGAGTGCCTCCTACTTTATAGGAACCTTGGTTTAGTTTATTTTGAATTGTAATTAATTAATTCAGTGTTACTAAGTTAAAGTAAGTTAAACTAGTTCCAACTATTGGAGGAACTAGTACGAGGTCTAGTAGTGTGGTGTTGCGTGCAATGATCAACCAGTTAACTAATGTTTCACTCATAAATAACTCATGCATGTCAGATCTTAGAGTTACCCAGGTGAGATCGGAGTTCAAGGGCAGTTGTTAGTAACGGGTCCCCTAGGGATCAAATTTGGGTTAAAAACCCAAGTTTTTGGGTAGAAGGCTCGAATTTTGTGTAAAGAAATGTAAAGTCTCCACATTTTGTGGTCGCAGAGTGAAAATATGTTTAAAGATAAAAGGGTTTTTTGCCCTTAGTTTAGATAAGTTGTGTCAGCTTTGGAGATCTACCCATGGTCCGTGGACCATGGGATTGTATAAAAAGGAGAGTCTTAGAGAGTCTAAGGTAGTTCATGAGTGAAGAATGAATGTAATGGGTCATTATAAGTGAAGAGGGAAGAGTCTTAGGGTAGAAGAGAGGCTCTGCAGCTGTGTTTGCAGAGGCCTAGAGTAGAGTCCGCGGCTGAGTGTGTAGACCCCTCTAGCTGAGTGCGCAGGGTACTTCGAGTCTGTAAGAAGATCTGAAGCATTAATAAAAAGATTGTTCCTTAAATATCTGTGTTTTATCCCTTTTAATTTTGTTATGAATAAATATGATTTTGTTATGATGAATAATGGGTTTATGATTTAATTTTGTGTTGATGTGAAAATTTGTATCTTTTACATTTTTATATGGATGCAAGTCATACTATCTATTTACATGAAGAATATCTTAATGCATGTTAAAATTATCAGATACTTAAGCCGATCTGGGTAACCACAGACTTAGGAGTGATTACAGAGACATGTAAGTTATAGATTCACCTGTTTAAGGTCCGCGAAAGATAGTCGTGGACCTTCGCAAAGGTCTAAGGGTGATTAAGAGAAGTATATAGATAAGCCCTAAAAGGCTTATTGATCTACGCAAAGGCACAGTTACGGCATAAAGCGAAATCATAACCATCTCTGGGTGTGGAAACTTGCTTCCTACACCCCCCCATACTGCTTCAGGTGAGACTTTAGTCTAGGTTTCGTGGATTGATGCTGAAAGGGATAGTAGTGCAGGGATTTGTTTAGTAAACTTAACACTGAACCTAGGTCAGGACCCATCAAGCCAACAAATGGTTCCTTTGCCAGGACCGGGATTTGCATAACAAGATGTGTGATGTCGTATCATTGGAATCCAACTCAGAAAGAGATCGAAACTTGGTTGGATAGAAAGATCCACGAATTCACGGTGCAAGAAAACAAGAATCCACGATTGACAAAAAAATAGTGGTTGGACAGATACCTGTACATAGAAATACATGAGATATTCTTCTGTTCCTTCTCGATTGAGCTATACGAGTGGATCGCAAAGTTGGAAGATGACCAAGGAAGGTGGAGGCTTGACAATCCGATTGTTTGGACACCGGAGTTAGTAAGGAGATTGGAAGCTTCTAAATATAAGATCGCATGCACTGTCAACCATTGGCTTGACCGCATCATAGGAGGATTTGTGATGGAGTTCACGGTCGATACCTCTATCAATTATAGTGAAGTAGAGCATCGCCTCTTTAAAGGACCACGAGGTAAGTATTTAAAATCACTAAATACTTGGATTAAGATTCTCTTGTGTGAACAATGGGTTATGCGGTTACCTTGAAGTTTGGAGCTACGTGAAGTGGAAAGCCTTTCAGGGATGGAGGAAGAAAAGGTCCTGAGTATAACTTGCTAATCGGACCTCCTTTTAGTGACAACGAAGGAGAACCACAGACTTATCCCCTGAGCGCTAGTCAGTTGATAAGACAAGGGTTCCCGTGAATACCTGCACCGCCTCCACCCTCATCCCATCTGTCTACACCGCCTCCACCGCTTACCCCATCAACCACACCACCACGACCTCCACTTTTCAACATGGTGAAATCCATAAAATTACCTGTATTCAAGGGCGTAGGAAATGAAGATCCAAACTAGTTCTGGTTCATTGCGAAGGATGTGTGGGAAGCTTAGGGTATCACAGATGACCAAATGAAGAAAGTGTTATAGCTCCAAATCTCACTCTGGATGATTGTGATGCTGCACTCATGGCCTAGGGCAACCCCTCCTTCCAGACCTGGTCCAAATATTTAAAAAACAATGTTTTACTCCCTACACGTGACATTGCCCTAAGCTAAACGCGTGTGTACATGGGTCCATATATACCCAACCCACGTATATGTCTTAAAACACTTAAAAAAAATTAAATCTCCTTAATTCCGGGTGGAGATCACGAGTTTTACCTGTTGATTACCTATTAGTGCCCGTGGCCCAACTGTTCCCAACAAATTCCCAACTAAAAAATTACTTTGGGGGAAGTATAAAAAGGATTCAATGGGAAGGCCTAAGGAGAAGAGAGAGAAATATCACTCTGCTGAGATTATCCCTGACCAGGTCTGAAGATCCTTGTGCTTCCAGCACTTCCCCCATTACAGGAAACCCTTGTTTCCTTGTGTTATGATGTCTTTCTACTACTTGAGATATCTTGGAGTAAGTCATGGAAGGAGTTTGTTGAAGGCTTGAGACTGGACGAATCCAGAGGACGGTTCCACTTGGAGCCTGTGAAAGGAAGACTCAGGTGAAATCATTCCTTTCTGTACTTTAGTTATCTATAATAAAAGAAACACTTGTCTTGTTCCTGATATAAATCTTCTTCATGTTTATGATATCAATGTTATGATTCACATATGAATGGTTGTTTTAATTGTATAACTAACTACCTTTCAATATGCTATGAAGATGATTTCTTTATGATGCTTGGTCAATATACTGCTATACTTTCTTGAATTGATTGTTTTGCAGGTTGAAGGACTAAAAGGAACTCCAAGAGGGTTTGGACCCTGGCTGGATCTTCCCAAACGAAGGACTCCTTGGTGCACCTCTCTTCATACAGTTTTTTTATATTAGCATCATGGCTGTATCAACCCAAGACCCTAGGGGAATTTATCTCTTAATAGAAAGGCATGCTGGTTAGTGCTCTGCAGGACTATGCACTAATGTGGTACATTAAGTACAGTAATGATAACCCAACATCTGCGTTGGTAGATATCTAGGCCACATAGAATAGATAATTCACTAGACCTAAGTCTCAAGCATAGTCGATTGTAGGATTCAAGGAGATCATGATGAAGCTGGGGCAGACACCCTCGGATTTGGATCAAAGACTGAAGTATACAATCCATGAAGCCAACATGAACCTAACTAATGGGCAACACCGTGAATGGTTTGTGTCCTCACACCTACCCCCCCTAAGGGTTACGCTGTCACAACAAAAGATTGGGACCCAGGCAGAACCTTTGGAAATCATGATGAGGCTGCATGAGACACCGATGCAAGATGCTAATTTGGGGGTTTAGCGGATTCATGCACAGTTGCAAAACCTTTGTCTCGAAATGAAAAGTCTAAAGCAGGACAGAACAACTCGACCAGAGGCATGTGAATAAGTTTGGTGCTTAAAATGCAAGGGTCATGGGCATGACAAGGATCACTGCCCAGTCGTCGCGAATTATGTTGCAGTAGGAGGACAAATGCCTCTACGACTGGAGGTCGCGGCAGGGCCAAGTGCAGGGTCTACGCTATGGTGTGCTATATGTGAGGTGGCTGGGAAACATGCAATCGATAGTTGCCATTTTCTGCAAAAATTCGTACAAATTCCACAACAACTCTTTGGCAATTATTGTTAATCAGTAGGTCATAATGAGCGCAATTGTCGTAGTTATGAATTGATGATGGGAAGGACACCTGCACATAGGGTGTAGACAAAAATACGGCCTCCAGACCAAGGCATTGGGGGAGCAAGAGGTGAGTATCAGGGGCGCGACCGATGCCAAGGTGGAGGAGGGCTTGGGAGAGGTCGAGGACAACTGAATTTTTACAATTGTGGAGGCCAAGGACACTATCTGAGGGATTGTCTGAATCCAATATGATTCTCATGCCACTACTATACTCAATTTGACAATGCGACTAAGGATTGCCTAATATTATTGGCTAAGATTCACGAAAAGGGGGCACAACCTCCACAGTTGACGTAGAACCTCTAGATGGTGAGGGCTGAGCCCCGTGAGAAAGAACCTAAGGTAAACATTATGCGGCGAAACGGAACTACGACGGGGGAGGGTAAAGGTAAGTAGCCTGCTAAAGGCAAATGCATCTACAAAGCACCAGAAAAGGAGAATGGTTTTGATCTAGAGCATGCAAGAGAAACATTTATGGAAGCAAAGAAAATATTTGTAGAGGCTGTTAGTTCCAGTCTTCGCAGTCTATCACCAGGGATCAACATGAGCTCTTACTATTTCTAGTTTTGCTAGATGTGTTTCACATGATGTTCAACAGAAAACATGTCACAATTGTGTCCATCAAAAGAAGCTCAGAAAAATCTTTCCAATGGTATATCACGCTTCCATAACCGGTTTCTAGATTAGAAGATATGATCGAAATGAATGAGTGATTATTGGTTATGCATGTTTTGAGGTCAGTTGCTGCGCACAATGACAAGTTTAGTACAAAATCAGTTTATGAAAGAATGGTAAGGAATTTTTCAAAAGGGAAAGAGGTTTCTTTTCATCACATATCAAATAACAAAAATCTCCTTGATTTTATGCACAGGTGCTACTATGTGGGAGATATACAATGATATTTGGAGCCTACATTTAAACAAAGCAAAATTTTCATATTTTTTACTGTTTTAGTCATTTTAGTGTGGGGCCATTTTACAACAGATGGAAAGTAATTTTGAAAAACCCAAAGAGTTCTTTTTAGTAACAAGCCATAAAACAAGAACCCCTTTCAATTTATTCATAGGTGTCATTAATTGGGATATGTGACTAGATCGTTACAACTCATTTTCACAGATTTAAATTTTTAATGATTTTCTGTTTTAGAGATGATTTTGTGGAACAGATTGCAAGTAACTGGAAATGAATTTTCCAAATTTGAGAGAGGTTTTTCTCCAACATGACCTTATCTACAAAAAAATCTTTCAGTTTTGTAACAGGTGCTATGGTTTAGGAGATACGAGTTCATCTTCAACACCTATTTTCAGAAATTCGGCCCAAGTTTAATGTAACTGATTCTATTTTGAAGAAAATGGTTGAGCTCAATCCCTTAGTACAAGGATGAGAAAATGTATATATTTTATGAATTTCATAGTGTAGGGGTTGATTTTTGTAAATGGTTGGACTTTTGAGAAAGCCTTGAGCTTCATTGTACACTCATATCAGCATTTTGGCTAAGGAATTGAGACTAGGGTTTGCAGCACTCTTTGGGATCCATGTGGCAATTTGTCTTGGTACAGTTCTTTTCTTTGTAATTGTGAATTTTATTATGTGTTAAGTATGCTATTCTCTATCTTGTTTCTTCTTAACTAAACAAACAAGAGTGTAAGTAGAATCCATTGAAATTGCATTGCTCTACTTGAGGTTTGCTTTAGTTTCTTGATGTTTTCAGCTATTTGGAGAGGATCCATGGTTCATCTTGCCATCTTCAACTCCTCACCTGTCTAATCCCTCCATAACATTTAGTTTATGTGCCAAAATCAATTTCCTACCTTGCCCCATCGAGATATCTGAAAGACTGAGCCTCAATCCCCGCACCCAAAATCTACCTTTCCATCTGAGCCAACAAAAACATCATTTTATTCAATCAAACTTTTTCACACATATACCTAGCCTAACATCAGTATTTCTATCATTCATCTCAAGCCCTCATCGATTATAATTTGTTGAGATTGACCCAGAGAGAGCCCTCTCCCGACCTGGTAGGGCTAGCTACCAGGTTAAGCGTGGTTTGATGTTGGCCCTGGATCCTACCTTCCTCAGCCTAAGGTAAATCTAGGCTCTAACATAGTGGCAACTCCACTGGGGAAGAAAGTGTTTGTTTTTTAGTGTTCTTCGTTTCATAAACTACAGATGGAGCCTAAATTTATGCCAGGTAGCCTTCGAAATGCTCTTTCTTTGCATTAGCGAAAGTAGATAAACGCTGCTTCAGTCAATCTCTGGTCTAGTCTTATAAACGAAATATCTAACTTGTAAATTTCCCCTGTACATGTACCAAGTTAGATCTGCTTGTTGATGGTGGACAATGATCAGACATATTAAGGCTGAAATCATCTACCTGGTGACTCCACTGTTCAAAGTCCTGAGTTTCAAAGTATTGATGGTGGCTCCACTGGCTAAATGAAGGACTTAGATGTTGCTTCTATTTGTTCAAGGTATTCATGTATCGATTTTTCTAATCTTCCTGGTTTTCCTAATTAATTACCAAAGGATGCATAAATTTTGAGTAATGGCCCTAAATTCAATGGGGAAGATCTGACTTTGACTCTAGAACATATAGAAAATTTTAAAACATTTGTGGATTTTCTTAGAGTTAAAAAGGAAGATGTCTTCATCAAATTGTTCTTTGATTCGTTTCAAGGCAAATGTAGAAAATGGATTGAAGGTTTTCCTATCAGATCTATTAAGTCCTTTGCAGATTTTTGGCATATCTTTCTTGAAAAATGGATGGAGAAAAAGGAAGAATTCAAAATAGAGGTGCCCTCTATTCAAGGTTTTAGAGAATGGGAAGATATGTGCATGGATGATGAGGTATATGAGAACTTTGCTTCATCTCTTTCTTCTTATTTGAAATCTTATCGATGCAGCCATGAAGTTTAGCTGCATTTTTTGCAAGAGTTTGCCATCAAAATTGAAGGAGATCTAATTGAATTGGAGACCCAAATAAAATCCCAGGATTTGGATTTTCGAGTCCCATTCTTTGGGGACCTTTTTCAGCAGAAGGAATAGAAGGTAAGGCTGCTCGTGGATATTTGCATTCATAGTTTGCAGCTGGAATCATGTATTGAGGAGTTGGGGTAGCAAAAAGAGTCTTGTTTTTTCGATCCTATTTCAACATACATGGAAATTTTTTTCAGTTTGAATGATAGATCAAATTGTCTTTTACATAACCAGACTCATTATGTGCATGTATGGCTGTCATCATTTACATTTGTGTCCTGGTTGAAGCACTTTCAAGTAGCATCCTTGTCACAGTTACTTGATTGGTTGATATGGCATTACAACATTACTTGATCTATCAATTTTGCAGCAAAGTGGGTTAGACTTTTACATAAATAAGCTTCCTAAGGCAGCATTTCAGTTTCCGGTATTTGTTTATGTACAGGTTGCAGTATGTATATGTTTTTGGATTGGTATGAGTTGTTTTGAGTTTGCAACTGTTTGACTCCACGACCCAATGGATGAGGCACTTGGGCTACGGTGTTCTTGAAACCTCCAAGGAGCTACCATCCCCAATGGAGCCGATGTTAGTTCCAGTCTTCGCAGCCTGTCACCAGGGATCAACATGAGCTCTTACTATGTCTGGTTTTGTTAGATGTTTTGCACATGATGTTCAACACAAAACATGTCACAAGTGTGTCTATCAGAAGAAGCTAGGAAAAATATTTCCAACGGTATATCACGCTTCCATAACCAGTTTCTAGATTAGAAGATATGATCGAAATGAATGAGTGATTCTTGGTTATGCATGTTTTGAGGTTAGTTGTTGTGCACAATGACATGTTTGGTACAAAATCAGTTTCTAAAAGAATGGTAAGGGATTTTTCAAAAGTGAAAGATATTTTTGTTCATCACATACCAAATAAAAAAAACCTCCTTCAGCTTATGCACAGGTGCTACTATGTGGGAGATATACAATGATATTTGGAGCCTACATTTAAACAAAGCAAAATTTTCATATTTTTTACTGTTTTAGTAATTTTAGTTCGGGGCCATTTTACAGCATATGGAAAGTAATTTTGAGAAACCCAAAGAGGTTTTTGTTAAGAACGAGCCATATAAAAAAATCCTCTTTAATTTTATTCACAGGTGTCATGAATTGGGATATGTGACTAGATCTTTATAGCTCATTTTGACAGATTTAAATTTTTAATTATTTTCTGTTTTAGAGATGATTTTGTGGAACAGATTGCGAGCAAATGGAAACGAATTTCCCAAATTGGAGAGAGAGTTTTCTCAAAAATGACTTTATCTACAAAAACCTCTTTCATTTTTGTAACGGGTGCTATGGTTTAGGAGATACGAGTTCATCTTCAACACCTATTTTCAGAAATTCGTCCCAAGTTTAATGTAACTGATTCTATTTTGAAGAAAATGGTTGAGCTCAATCCCTTAGTACAAGGATGAGAAAATGTATATATTTTATGAATTTCATAGTTTAGGTGTTTGATTTTGGTAGATGGTTGGACTTTTGAGAAAGCCTTAAGCTTCATTGTACACTCATATCATCATTTTGGCTAAGGAATTGAGACTAGGGTTTGCAGCACTCTTTGGGATCCATGTGGCAATTTGTCTTGGTACAATGCTTTTATTTGTAATTGTGAATTTTCTTATGTGTTATGTATGCCATTATCTATCTTGTTTCTTCTTAACTAAACAAACAAGAGTGTAAGTAGAATCCATTGAAATTGCAGTGCTCTACTTGAGGTTTGCTTTATTGTCTTGATGTTTTCAGCTGTTTGGAGAGGATCCATGGTTGCCCTTGCCCTCTTCAACTCCTCACCTGTCTAATCCCTCCATCACATTCTATTTTAAGTGCCAACATCAATTTCCTACCTTTCCCCATCGAGATCTCTGCAAGACTGAGCCTCAATCCCCGCACCCAAAATCTACCTTTCCATCTGAGCCAACAAAACCATCATTTTATTCAATCAAACATTTTCACACATATACCTAGCCTAACATCAGTATTTATATCAGTCATCTCAAGCCCTCATCGATTATAATTTGTTGAGATTAGCCCAGAGAGATCCCTCTCCCGGCTTGGTAGGGCTAGCTACCAGGTTAAGCGTGGTTTGATGTTGGCCCTGGATCCTACCTTCCTTAGCCTAAGGTAAATATAGGCTCTAACAGAGGCCTATACCTTAGGAAGTCAGGAAAAACCAGCTGAAGAAATGGACTCGTCCATGATTACCACATTCTTGGAGACCTGCACGAAGCTGCTCTGTGATAGTAAGGCTGTGAAGGGACTGCAGGAACTGATCAATCTATGCACTGGTAAGGATGGTGCTACTAGTGAACTACGTGTGGTCAGGAAGCTTGGCAAGAAAAAGGCAAGGACTGGGTGTGAAACGAGTCTCACCATGTAGATAGGGGAGTATGAGATGGACCAAGTTATCCTGGATCTAAGGTCCAATGTGAATGTTTTGCCAAAACAGACTTGGGAAAGAATGGGGATACCTGCTCTCTAGTGGTCTCTGATACAGTTAAGAATTATGAATCAATAGAAGATTATCCCAATGGGGAGACTGCAAGGGGTCATAGTTGACATCGAAGGCGCGAGTGCACTAGCGATTTGAAGTAATAGAGATTGTGGATGATAGAAATCCCTACCCCATTCTCCTTGGAATTGATTAAGACACTTACATGAATGGGGTAGTTAGCTTGAAGAAGCAAAAGATGATATTTGAAAAGAAGTCGCTTTTCATAGTGGTGTCATTGGATCCCATGGAGGGACCGCGCTATACAGAACCAGTCTGAGATTATGAAAGTGATGATGATCTGGACCATATTTACAAGATAATAGCATGAGACCAGGATTGGGTGAATCCAACAGCAGACGGACGTATTGCATGGGACCGCGAAAGCTCCTACAGGTCAGTTTCAGATGAAGAATTAGAACACTGGCAGAACCGGCTGCATGAAGTATCTACACTGCATTGTAATATGATGACCAAGTCATGCATTACGTGTCATCCAAAGTCAGGGATCTGCCTCATTATGATGGGCTAATTGATGTTCATTACTTTTTGGATGCATTTGAAACAGAAGTGTTGGAGAAACATCGCTTCTAGGCTTTGGACTGGGTACTGCACGCTACGCCCGCAAGATGGTGGGGTATGCACAAGGATAGTTTAAGTGATTGGAGCTACTATAGGAGGATGATGAGAATATGTTTTGGGCAGCCAAAAGTGCGGATGATAGATAAGTATGATGTAAGGGATGATTTGCATGATCACCTAGCCAAATTGACAAAGGCTTATGGAGCAGAGCCCTAGCCTGAATGGGTGAATCTATTTTGTCATACCCTGGGTGTCATACTAATGAATTGGTACTTGGAAACTGATCTCCACCATGGCACTGAGGAGTGGGACATCTTATGCCAGGGATTTATAACTACGTTCATCTTTGAGGATGGGTTTGACTATATTGACGTGACGTTACAGGAGGTTAAAGCAACAACCTTTAGGATAGCGCAAGATCCTTTGGACTTGGTCCAACCTGATTGAACTACCTAGATGAGCCACGCACTGGAATGCTATAACATGACCACTAAAGAAGAAGACAAGGATCCTTGAAAGATTGATATTCCAGAAACTAAAGGTCAACATGAGACTGAAGGTCTGCAGATAAAGGATCCTGACATAACCGTGCCACTGGAAACCTGGAAGGTCAACATTGGGACAGAGATGGAACCAAAATTTGCAAAGATTGGGGACTATTGAGATGATGCGACAGCAGACAAGGTTGCTAAGCTCCTGCGCGAATATCAGGATTTGTTCCCCATGAAGTTTCTTGATTTGAAAGGGATAATAGGAGACCTGGGTGTCATGAAGATTACCCTGAAGCCGAATGCAAACCCTGTACAAGAATACCTTACTGCCTTAATCCTAAGGATAAGGAAAGGGTTCGCGCTGAGTTAGATAAGATGCTCACGACATGAATTATTGAACCAGTGGAAGAATCTGATTGGGTAAGCCCAATAGTGGTTCAAGAAAATAAACAGAAAGAAGAAATAAAGATATGCGTGGATCTCCAAAAGCTGAATGATGCTTGCATACATGATCCCTTCTTGACCTCGTTCACTGATGAGGTCTTGGATAATGTAGGTGGCCAAGAATCATACTCTTTCACTGTTGGGTTCTTTGGGTACCATCAGATCAAAATCATGTTTGAGGATAGAAGTAAGATGACCTTCGTGATTGAATGGGGATGTTTTTAGTACACTGTAATTCCTTTCGATCTGAATAATGCACTAGCAATATTTTTGCGCGTAGTCATTGCGGCATTCAAAGACTTCATTCATAAGTTTCTGGAGGTATACTTTGACAATTGGACAATGTTTGGATTGGTCAAGCGTCATGTGGCAAGTCTGCCCTTAATGTTAGATACATGTTAGAGATATCAGATCACACTCAATCTGAAGATGTGTCTATTTTGTGTCCCTTTCAGGATCGTGCTGGGTCATGTGGTATGCAGACAAGGATTGATGGTAGAACCCATGAAGATCATGGTGATAATCAACTTGGAGGTGCCAAGGAATTTCTTGTGCACGTGGACGCCTCATGTATTATGCTATGGGTCGTGCTAACACAGGCGAGCGAGGGGGAATTGGACCATCCTATAACATTCGCGAGCAGGAAGCTGTCAAAGGTTGAGAAGAACTATTCCACTACAGAGCGCAGAGGACTAGCCATGGTATACGCGCTCCAAAAGTTCAGGAACTATTTGCTGGGTGGACATTTTAAGATGTATACAGATCATTCTGCATTGAAATACTTGGTCAATAAGCCTGTGTTGGGGGGGAAGATCTGTAAATGGTTGTTGTTGTTCTAGGAGTACAACTTTGAAGTTATTGTGAAGCCAAGATGACTAAATGCGGGACCTGATCATCTATCGCACATTGAAACGGGAGAGGAACCTACTAATTTAGAGGAAGGGTTGCCCGACGCACAACTCTTTGCAGTGCGCATTGCAGACAGTCACTTTGAAGATATCATACATTTCCTGACGATGGGAACTGCCCTAGAAGGGTATACAAGCCAATAGAAGAAGGAGTTAGTAGTGTGTGCAACAGACTTCTCTGTCATTGCAGGACACTTGTACAAAATGGGGTCAGAAGAAATATTGCGACATTATGTACCTAACTTTGAGTGAAGTATCATTCTTGTGGAGGCTCATGGACGATTTGCAGGAGGACATTATGTAGGAAAAGCAACAATGCAGAAGGTTCTGCGTGCTGGGTTGTGGTGGCGAACTCTACATAAGGATGCGAAAGTATATTGTAGGGCCTATGACGCATGTCAAAAGACTAGCAGGCCATTTTGGAGGGATGAACTACCTTTGATGTTGCAGGTGACGTTATAACCATTCGAGAAATGGGCGATCACTGTGGGCCCAATTCAGACTTCGGGAAAGAAGATAGGTGCATAGTACATCATCACCGCAATTGATTACTTGACTAGGTGGGTGAAGGCACAGCTTGTGAAGGACTGTACAGGTGTGACAACAGCAAAGTTTCTTTTCGAATAGGTATTGAAAAGAATTGGCCGTCCAAAGATCTTGATAAGCGATCGCAAGTACACACTTTCTTAATGAAACCATCAATGCTTGACAAAATAATTTCAGGTGTATCATCAAAAGAGCACGCCTTATCACCTGCAGGCCAATAGGATGGTGGAAGCATTCGATAAAATACTAGAGAACACACTGATGAAGGTTTGAAATGCTTAGAGAAGTGACTAGGGTGTGTGTGTACCAGCGGTGCTATGGGCCTACATAACAACTTGCAAGAAGTTGACTGGGCAAACACCTTTCATATTCATGTATGGTGTAGAAGCTGTGATGCCAATGGAATACATTGTACCTAGTCTGCGCATAGCGGTACTCACAGGAATGGCGGACCACGGAGCCTTGGAAGAGAGACTCGCACAACTAGCAGAGCTTTAGGAAGAACGATTTCTAGCTGGATTTCATCAACAAGTTCAAAAGGAGTGTGAAAAGGCATGGCACGATTAGCACATCAAACTGCGCACCATCAAGGTAAATGATCTAGTCTTGTTATATGACAGTAAATTTGATAAATGTATAGGGCGATTACCAATGGTGGAGTAGTCCATTTGGTCAAATTGAATGGAGAACCCTTCCCAGGGAAGGTGAATGGCAACCAATTGAATCCATACACTGGTGATCTAGCTAGGTGACGATATGATGGAAGCAGAGTCTTAGTGCTCCAGGCATCTGAAAGGAAGAAGTGCAGATAGAGGATATCCCCTCTTGTAGCACAGACACTCAGACAGAGGGTATCCCCTCTTGTAGCATAGGCACTTAGACAGACATACAAGCCAAAGACATTCTGATGCACCACGACCCTATTTTACTAAATCTCCAGGAGTTGGCACAAGTCTGGCACACTTTGGAATGATATGAACAAGAAATAGCTTCCCTGCAGAGATATCAAGAGCTGCAGAAACAACTTAGGGAACTAATTATAACAGAGAGCGAGACCTTTGACAGGTATAGAACGACGGAAGAAAAGCTGGAGAAGGCAAAATTTAAGCTAGATAGAGTCATAAGTCAGAGAAGCACCATCTGTTCACTCTATTCAGATGTCCTGACATGTAGGTCTCCCGCCACCAATTATGCCTTGTTCTTATTCGAATGATACTTGTTATTGAAAATCAAATCTGTAAGAGTTCTTAAACCAATTGAATTAGGGACAATCGAAGATTTTATAAATTGCTGCAAGCAACATGGTGTAAAGGTCCAAAGGCTTCTTTGTGAGTTCTACCTACACAATTTCATATTGGAAAACAAGGTGGAAAAGAACCCTAATCCTTTTGTTGGAGACGTTCAATTCCAGGATTTTATCTCGTTTGCAGTTAACCAACTCAAATGGTTTAAAGATTATAATGCATTTCAAAGATAGGAACATGGATTGGATCTTTGGGTGAGGAGTGAACCTAAAAACCCTTTACAAATGTTTGCCAACCATAAAAAGCTGATGACACAAGAGGGCATGATTAAAACTTTAGGGCCCATACATAAGGAGATTGTGTAGAAAGGAATAACATATTTCCTCTCCATTCAAGAAAGATCTCTGACTGCATCTAAGCTCAGATGGATGAACTCCACTATTAGTGTGAAAGAAAGGGGACCATTTAATTACAGGAATTTTAAAGTTGTTGCAGCCCGGATGATCACCTAGAGAAATCTTATTATGAGAGAAGGACCCTATTGGTTGGGATGTCGGTTTCGGAGTCCCATTATTTGGTATCCTCTTGAAGGGTATCGGTCTGACTATGAATTGCCTGAAGGAAAAGAAAGCCCCTCCTTTGCACTCCTGGCTCGAAATCATAGCTTTAGGCAAAATTTTGAAGCCTTCTCTCCAGCCTACTCTTTAACTGCATTGCATAAGAACTGTTTACTTTTCATGAGGACATGAAGCAGGGTAAGCAGGGGAGTATGTTGAGTTATGCAATGGGTATGTATTTACTCTCAATTACAATGCCTTTTTCCTCTTTTCTTATGTCTTAAATACCTTGATACGCTAACATATTGATGGATTATGATAAGAAATGAATGAACCACTCTTGATTAAGATTTAACCACCATAACTAACTCTTAATCATTTTTATGCAAAAAAACGACGAAAGGAACAGCTGTTGTTCCCTAGATATGGAACAACATAAACTAACAAAGGAGGAATAAGGCACATCAGTTGTAGTTAGGCCAGAGGACGAATTAGAAGGATCAACGCTAAAAAAGAAGAATGTCAGAAGATAGAATTCAGTTGTGAATCCCTCAGGATCTCCCGATCCTAAGGGATCACATTTTATCTTTTACCCTTTTTTGACTATAAAAGTAAAAACTATAGGAGAAAAGGGAGTCAGTCGATCTCTGTTTATTTAAAATTGTAATTTTAATTTATAGACTGGTGCTTTTGGGGAACACAACTTTGTTGTAATGGGGATTGAGTTCAATTTTTAATACATAATTTACGTTACTATTCATTCACATTCTCTGAAGTAGCTCAGCAGCATTTGCTGGTGGCTAAGGGCTTGGCCTCTGGTGGATCAAACTGCTACCCTTTGTGTTATATTTTCTAATTTATGCAAGTTTGAGTGGTTTGATGTTTTCCATTCTCTGTAAGTTTACCTTATTTATTATTTGCCGATTTCTTGTATTGAAGATAGTTTACTTTCCTTATCTGATCCATAGCTTTTTCATTTGATTCCATTCGTGCTTACTGTAGATTTAATTGATTATCAGTTAACACATTGAATCTTGTTGAGTGTGGTTATTTAAAGTCAGCTGAAAGAGATTGGTTAGTACTACTATGCTCTCAGTTGATGTTATTGTTAATTTCATTGCTTGTGTGAGATTTGATTAGAATTCAGTCTTAATGCTTAGATGTAGTATTTCCTTTAACAGTTGCAAGTTGAGTTTTATAAATGCATCTGTTTACTCCTGTATCAAAGGTTTATACTTCATTGTAAAAATAATTACTCTTTGGATTCATAGCTTGCACATATTGTGTACACTCTTTGAATAAAAGGACTTGCCCAGGTTGATAATTAATGTGAGGCAATTAGGAGTTTTAGAAGACACCTATTAGCACCCAATACCTTCGTCCAGTTACCAGCTAGAGGAGTCTGCATGGGTTTGCACTTCTCCATGTGGAATCGCTTGAGTATCTCATTGCCATACTTGCCTTGAGACACAAACACTTCCCCATCCTTTTGCCACACTTCCATGCCTAGAAAGTAGTGCATAAGACCCATGTCTTTCATCTCGAACTCTCTTGCAAGGTCCTCCTTGCAAGACTCGATCAACTGATCATCACCTGTCAAAATTAGATCATCCACATAAAGAACAATGATCAATGGCTTACCTTCTACCATGATTTAGTAAAGGTTCACATCTGCTTCACTCTTGATGAAGCCAAACCTGGTGAAATAGATGTTGATCCTGGTGTACCAAGCACGAGGTGCTTGCTTCAGCCCATACAAAGCCCTCTTGAGTCGGCACACATGTGACTCATGATCGATGGTCTCAAAACCTTCCTACTAGTCAATGTACACCTCTTCCTCAATCCTCCCATTGAGGAACGCAGTCTTCACATCCATATGATGGATTTTCCAACCCATCTGAGCTGATAGTGCCAACATCGATCTGATAGATGAGTACCTTGCTACAGGAGCAAAAGTCTCATCATAGTCGATCCCCTCGACCTGTGAGAAACCACGGGCAACAAACCTTGCCTTATGTTTCTCAACATTGTCATCAGTTGCCTGCTTTACCTTGTAAAGCCATCAGGAACTGACCATTGACTTGTCCTAAAGTCTTGGGACAACATCCCACACACTGTTTCGAATGATAGAGTCATACTCCTCTACCATAGTATCAACCCAAACTAGTTGCTGCACTGCTTCCTCGAAAGAAGAAGGTTTGGTCTCTACACACTCCCCAACCAGGGCCATGTAACCAGCGTACCGTCGGGTGATCTCCTTTGTCTGCACTGGGAAGATGGTTGTCCCACATTCTCTTATGCATCCATCATCAACCTATCAGCTTCCCTTGAGCATTTCCACCTATCTTTGGAAGACTCAGCATGAGTGGATGTCTCCACTCCCAGATCCTCTACATGCGGCTGCTCCGAATTAGTCTGAGGATCCTCCTCCTTAAGAACTAAAAGTTCCTCCTCTGCGTGCAACTTGAGCTCCCTCTCAAGTGATACTCGCATGGCTTTTTGCTCGTCAAACTTCAAATCTTTGCGTACCACTGTCCTCTAACTAGTAGGTAGGAACGCCTGATAGTTATGGGGTGTATCATTGTACCCCACAAGTATCCCCAACTCAGCTATTGGATCTAGCTTCTTCCGGGCATCTTTGGTCACATGGAAATAAACTGATGATCCAAAGATCTTGAAGTGACTCACATCTGGTCACTTCCTGGAAAAAGCTTCCATTGTTGTCTTCATCCCCAATATACGGTGCGGGCTTCTGTTCTACAAGTATAATGTTGTATTGCATGCCTCAGCCCAAAAATGAAGTGGTAGGATTTAGTCATGCAACATCGCTCGAGCTGCTCCCACAATCAATTTGTTCTTCCTTTTGGCCACCCCATTCTGCTATGGGTTATGGGGTGCCGTCAACTCTTGTTTAATTCCTTTTGCTACCCAGAAATCCTTAAACTGTTGGAAGACATACTCTCCACCATTGTCGCTACGCAAGGCTTTTATTTTCTTTCCAGATTCTTTCTCTGCTAAGGCTTTAAACTCACAAAACCTTGAGAAGGTCTGATTCTTCTTCCGCATAAAGTAGATCAACATCTACGAGAAAAATATTCAATAAAAATAACATAGTACCTTTATTTAGCGGTGGAGGTTGTAGATAATGGTCCACACACATCTATGTGAACTCGCTCCAAGACTGCTCTAGCTCTACCGTCTTGATCCTGAAAGGAATATTTCACATACTTACCCAAGTTACAACCTTTGCATGTTTCCATCTGCTCCAGTTTTCCCTTAGGAAGTCTGGTAAAAATTTGTTGCATGATCTTCAATGCCACATGGTGCAAGTGGCCCAATCTTCTATGTCATAGCTCGCTAACATGTTGGCTCTACACCAACTCTGCTTTGGAACTCAATGCAGCACAATCGTCTACCTCCAGCTTGTAGAGTTTCTTAACTCGAAACCCAATCCTCTTGGTCTGTCCAGTGCTAATATGCCTCAAGAATACCTTTCCTTTACTAAAGACTACATCATAGCCTTTGTCTTCAGCATAGCGATGGACACAAGATTCTTCTTCAGACCCGGTACATACTTTACATCAGTCAGGGTGGGCGGAGATCCATGCTCCCTCTAAAACACAATTGTACCTTCACCTGAAACACAGTACTTTCCATCATCGCCCATCTCGATCTGCATTTGGAGATCCTTCTCCTCCAAGGTATTGAAAAGATTCTTGTCACTGGTCATGTGGAATGAAGCTCCACTATCTAGGTACCAAACACATCCTACCATGGATGAATCCATGCATGCGATGAGAGAGAAATCCAATTCGATCTGTGAGGCCAGTGCCTCACCATCTGATCCCTTCGAGGATCCCTTCTTGGATTTCTTCTGTGGACAATTCGTAGCATAATGGCCCACCTAATGACAATGAAAGCATCTCAATTTTGATTTCTCAAACTTATTCCCACCATGGGAAGAACTGGATTTGGAATGGGACGCCTTCCCTTTCCCTTTCCTCACCTTACTCGTTAAGGCTATATTTTCTTCATCATCTTGCTTTGATGAAGATCCATCTCTTGTGCTTCTTCTTATCTCCTCTTGCATCATATTTGACCAAAGTCATTCCCAATCTAGCAGTTTGTCTCTTCCATATACTGAGTCTTGGTAGTTATGCCAGCTCTTAGGAAGATTGAGGAGAGAAAGAATCACCATGTCATCATCGGTTGTCGTAATCCCTACACTTCCAAGCTCATCCCTGCAGGTGGTGAGCTTGTTCAGATATGTAGAGATCGTTTCACCCTTTTCACACTTGATTTTCAAAATCTTGTCTTTTAGCACCAACTTCCTCTGATTGCTACTATTCTAATATAGATCTTTCAATGTTTTCCACATTGAAAACAGTGTCCCCTTCCCATGGAGACTCAAGACTATGTGGTCTTGAACTCCCTTCAGAAGGATTCTCCTCATTCTAGCCACACATTTCTTCCATTCCACCAATTCTGTAGCATTAATTGCTGCTAGCTTGGCAACTTCTCTATCAATAAGTCCTTCAAACCGTTGTCCTCTAATACTACTTCCATGCAATCCTTCCAGGCTATATAATTCGAGTTGCCATCAAGGGCATACTCAAGTCTTAAACTCTTGAATGCCATTGGTGAAATTTGAGATCTGATAAGAATTCAAATTCTATAATCAGGAACTTGAAACTTGAAACTTCTCCCTTCTTTGTATATTGTTCTTCACTTTGATCACCTTTGCTCCAATACCGTGTAGAATTTCCCACTATAAATCACCTGATAATGCAATATACTAAAGAAAAATACTTGATCTACGCCTACAAACAAACTTGCGGAAGCTTAATCTATTATGAGCAAGATCAAATAGAACACATATAACAAAGAATGAGAAATCAATCACACATGAACACAGAAGAATACTCTGGGGAATGCCTCAACTAAAAACCCCGATCTCTGTATTATCATACAAGTGGAAATATGTTCGAATTACACAAAGCTTTAGCTCACAAGCTATCCAGCTGTCAGTACAATCCCTAAATATAGCTCACAGACTGAATACACGCAACATATGCCTTCCTCCAATCCTCCAAGCCTCCTATTTCCTTATGCAGCTTCTCATGGGGTCCAATGCTACCACCTGTGTGAATTGTCCCCATCACACACTCATCAAACTTAGAAGTAACTGCGTAATCTCCAAGGAATGAATTCCTTCTGTATGCAAGATATATCCTCAATGGAATATTCCTACAACTGATAGTACATTATCCCATCATCTGATCTCAAATGGGTCTTTGACTGAATTGACATGCATGAGTTATTTATGAGAGAATATTCAGTTATCTGAAGTGTAGCAGTTTCATGCATGCATGCATTAACTAACTGAACTCACAATCAATTCAACAAATTGTTGGAACTAATCTAACTAGACTTAACTCAATTAACTGAGCTAACTAATTACAACTCAAAGTACAAATCATCCTGCTCCCCTTTAATCAAGGGATAACTTCCTCAATCAAAGGGGAAACTGTTGCATGTCTTCACATAAACTTCATGTTTGATTTTCTACAACTAATTAACTCAAGATGAATTAATTAGTTGTTTTAAAAATAGCTACTAAGATCAAGTTCGAATTTTAATTCTCAATTTTAGTTTAGGGACTAACTAAAATTGGAATGTATCCTGAAATGCTATTTATAGCAGTGCTATTTTTAGCACTTCTATTTTTAGCATTTCTTGTTGCTATTTTAAACAGATCTTTTGTTGGCGAGTGTGCTTGATTTGTGTGTCCATGATCCAATCAGTTACAACTTGTTCCATGCAATCTGGATTTAACTCTGTTGGTGTGAGTTGTTCTGCAATGTTGGATGTGTCTAGTAATGGTGGAAAGTATGGCCGAAGGTAGTCCACATCGAACACTGGGTGCAGGCCAAGGAATGGGGAATGCTGAGCTCAAATGAATTATCTCCCACAACCTTGGTAATGGTATAAGGACCATATCAGAGTGGTCTGAGTTTCCGATAGGCTCCCGTAAGGAATTCCTTTTGCAAATGCAATCAGATCTTGTCGCCGACCTGAAACTTGTTTTGCACTCGATGTTGATCATGCCACTGCTTGTACTTGGCATTTCATTTCTCCATAATGTCATGGACGTGCTGGCGGATATGTTGGATGTGCTCAATGAAACTATTTTTCTTATCTGTTTCGGATTGGACATGAGTTGAATCTTCCTGTGTAGTTGCAAATGGCATGGCCACATCAATGGGACATAGTGGCTAGAATCCCAAGCCCACCTGAAAAGGGTTATGGATAGTCGAGCTCTGGAGAGCCCGATTATAGTTGTGCTGAACATATGGGAGGCTCTCATCCCATGTGCATGGATGCTTTTAGTTGTACATGCGTACAATGTGTACGATCATCCTGTTGACAATCTCTGTCTGGCCATCAGTTTGGGGATCGAAGGTTGTGGAATTAGTGATTTTGGTGTCAAGCATAAACCAGAGACTGGACAAAAATTTACTGAGGAACCTGTTGTCCCGATCTGAGATGATAGACTGTGGGATCCCAAAGTGTACCCACACTCGTTTAAGGAAGAGTTTAGTAGTGGCTTCTGCTTTGATATTCTTCTTGCAGGCCGCCATAATGGCCATCTTTGAGAACCTGTCAACGACCAAAAAAACATAGTCATTTCCATGCTTAGTATAAGGAAGGCCTGACATGTAATCCATGGAGATGGATTCCCAAGGTCAACTAGAGGTAGGCAACGGAGTATAGAGGCCTTGCTTCTTGATGATCTGTTTGGAAATAGCACAGGCAGTTGAGGACCTGATGTACTTTCCGACAGCCTGTCGAAGATTCGGCCAATAGAAATACTTTTGCACTACTGCCATCGTTTTCTCGTCCCAAAATGTCCAGTAGCCCGACTGTAGTGTGCTTCCCAAATCATCTTGGCACATTCACTTGAAGGAACACAAATGTGACCTAGTTGGCATAACATGGCATAATGGAGGTGAAAATCTGTAACATGCTGACCCTCCAAGAGTGTTTGGTATGTGTGGCTGAATTTTGGGTTGCTTTTGTAGAGAAGTGGCCAATTAGAAGTCTCATTCCCACAAGAGTTGAGCACGGTGGTTAACGCCATGATCGGTGGTTGACTGAGGCAATTTGCAACATTATTGGTAATGCCCTTCTTATACTTGATATTCAAATGGAACTATTGTAGGTATGTGGACCACTTCTGATGGCAATCATTCTGCAACTTCCCTTGCATCTGTATGAAATGTAGGGGCCGGTGGTCTATGTGGATGACCGTTTCCTTCCCCAAAATGTAATGCTTTCATTGTCGGCAGGCCTGCACAATGGAATACATCTCTTTTTCATAAGTGGGATACTTCCAGACTGTGTCTGAAAGTGTCTCACTGTGATATGCCACTAGATGCCCATGTTGAGTAAGGACTACCCCAATAGCATAGTCAGAGGCATTTGTATCTTTCTTAAATGGTTGTTGCAAGTCTGGTAATGTGAGCAATGGTGCCAAGTAGAGGTGATGTTTCAACTCTATGAGTGCCTTCTATTGAGATTTAGACCAAGATAATTTTTCTTTCGCTCCTCCCTTGGTGACTTGACTCAAGGGACAAGTGATATGAGAAAATCCCAATACAAACCTACGGTAGAAGTTGGCAAGACCCAGAAAGCTGTGGAGCTCTGTCAAAGCGGTTGGAGATGGAAAATCCCAAATGACTTGGATCTTGTCTCGATCCACATGCACACCTTGTTCATGAATAATGTATCCCAAATACTAAACTTTGGTCATGCCAAAAGTGCATTTCTCCAAATTGACACATAACTTGTGTTGTCGTAGTGTTTGGAGAACTTGTCGGATGTGGTGGAGGTTCTCTTCCCAACTCTAGCTGAAGATCAGGATGTCATCCAAGTATACCACTACAAATGAGTTGGTGAATGGCCACAAGATGTCATCCATTAGCCTCATGAAGGTTGCAGGAGCATTCGTTAACCCGAAAGGCATAACCAACCATTCGAAAAGGCCCTCCTTGGAGTTGAAGGTAGTCTTCCACACATCGGACGGTTCAATTAATACATGGTGATATCCTGACTTCAAATTGATCTTGCTGAAATATTTTTTCCCCTTCAGTTGGTCCAGAAGGTCATAAATCCATGGGATCAGGTACCTATTCCAGAGAGTGATCTTTTTCAGCACCCGATAGTCAATACAAAGTCTCCAAGTCCCATCCTTCTTCTGTACCAACATGATCGGGCTCCCATAGGGTGATGAACATGGTTGGATGTGACCTTTCTGCAGCAGCTCCTGAATCTGCCTCTTGATTTCATCATTCTCCAGAACGGAGCACTGATAGATTGGTCTGTTGGGCAATGACGCACCTGGGGTTAGATCGATGGAGTGCTTGACCTGACAGTGCAGAGGAACCCCCACGGGGGAGGTGGAGATGTACTTTTACTCCTCCATGACCTTGTCCATCTTTAGTTGTCATGTGGAGGGGCACTATCTGAAGGTCGTGGCCATCATCTTCTTTTTTCCTTGAGGGCATATCATCCGGAAAACAAATTTCCCGGTTTTGGAAATGAGCTTACTACATTGTTTTGCAGTAGCCAAAGAGATGGAAGTAGGCAGTTCTACCTCCGGTATCTTGTACAACTTATTTCCAAAAGTAACAATAATATCACAAGGCCTTGACTCATATACAACATGTTGCTTCCAGAAGTATGTTTGGCCTACTAATACATCACAAACATCAAGGGGAGAAACATCACACAATACCTCATCTATGAAGGGCTTGATGTTGTATGGAAGACGACACTGCTGGCTCACGCGAAGTTCTCGTCCTTGGTGAAGCCACCCGATGGTGTACAGTTGTGGATGTGTTGTGGTTGGTAAGCCCAGCTGCTTCACAACCTCTACCGAAATGAGGTTCTTTGGGCACCCACTCTCGACAATGAACTGTAGCGTGGATCCCTTTACCCATATCTAGGATTGGAAGACGCCTCCTCCTCTGGATTTTCAGGTTCCTCCTTCTGGATCTTCGTGGTGGCTATGGTGGCATTGGACTGCACATCAATAATCTACTTCCCTTTGATAATTGTGGCGTTGGAATACTTTAGCTTTGCCACCAGTGACTGATTGGCCTGACACTCAGTTGTGTTGTGATTGGAGCTCTTATGGAACTCACACCACTTTCCCGTGTCCTTCTTCGGCTTCACGGTGTTATTCTTTTCTTGCGGCATTGGCGGGTTGTCCTGGGACACCACGCCTTGGATTTTTCCTTTGTTCAATGGTTTGGGGGCGCCTTTCCCTTGCTTCAGATTTGCAGATCTAGAGTCTCTCTTCTTCTATATAGAATTCGACTTGATCTTGACAGCGTATCGGTACGCCGTGCCGAGTGAGGAGATGTCCAGGAAATCCATCTTGTCTTGGATGTACCTATGTAGGCAACCACGGTATTTGAGTACCAAATGCAACTCTGAATCCTTGATACCCAACTTTGTGTGAAGGGTATGAGAAATATTGGTAAACTTTGACACGTCTTGGTCCCTTCCCTGCCACAACGTGGTCCACTTTATGTATTTATCCTCATAGCTTTTGATAGGGTAGTACTACTCCTTGATGGCATTCTGGAATGAATTCCAAGTGGCTGTGGCTGGAAAAAGTGAGGCCATACTTTCATCCTTTTACTCACAGTAGGTTTCCCCCAAGTCCTTGACATGGGCAATAGCTTTGAGAAGAGCGAAAGTAATCTTTTCTTGGCCGGAAAAATCATGAACAAAAACATACCCTTCTAGCAGATTTAACCATTTATCTATATCGTCTGCATCTATCTGACCCTCAAATATGGGAATGTCAAAGTTAACTTCTACCTTAAATGGTGCGGTGCTTCCAGAGTAGCTGCTGGAAGTAGATGCGTCACCCCTGGGTAGCCGCTAAAGGATCTGGGAAAACTTGTCCATCATGACCTTCCTTTGTTGCTCGAGGGGCTATTCGAGCAAGATTTTGATAGGATATCCTGCTCCCTTGTCTTTCTTTTTATCCTCCATGGGAGGCCGTCGTGATTTGCGAGGCTAGTCTTGCAAAGGTTCGACCAGTTCAAGCCCTAACTCCTTATATCCCGACCTCGTTGGGGACATGCAAAGAAAAATAGAGAAAGAGCAGACTGCTCTGATATCACTGATCAAGATTTAAACATGAATGCAAAAAATTATAGATATAACCATAAATACAGATATATAGTAAAAATAATACTTCAATTTATTAATGTGAAATGCTGAAATATGCTTACAAACAAAAATGGAAATAAACTAGCTCGGGTAATGGTAGCTTATCTTTGAGGAGAGATGTGGCAGCTACTTGCCTCTGAATTGTCTTACAATGAGGCTCGAAGGCCTATTTATTGTTGAGAAACAATGGAAAACCATAAACATCCAAAACCCTAACCCTAGGAGATGAAGCCCCAAACTATGGGCCCCGTTTTGGGTAAATTGGTACGTCAACTTCTCATTTTCTCATTTTTCAAGTTTGAAAGTGTGTACATGCTTGTCTTCGATGCACAATGTGACATGACACCATCGTACGTCCATAAAATTCCTTTCATGTGCTTTCCATATTTACTTTTATGTCGATGCATCCAAGCTTCGAGCATTTTGGTTTACATTGTTCTATCTTTCTTACTTGGTTTGCTTGCATATCTTTCTTATCAATCATGCTCTCGCCTACATGGGCTAACAAATGCACTGATGGATACATTGGAAGTATCACTTCATGTGAGTTGGCCCATGCTCTACTTAGGTTAGGAGTAGGAGTAGAGTTTTCTTTTCTTGATTGTTTCTGATTTTCTTACCTTTTTTTTCTTTTTCTTGCTTCTTTCCTTTGCTTGTTTTCTTTTGCACCTATAAGTTAGTTTATGCATGAACTTCTCTTTATGATTCATTAGATCATGAGAACCCCCCTAAATTTATAAGTATAAGAAATGGGTGAATATCCATGGTATATAGGAAAAATGGAAGGCGATTTTATCAATAATATAATATGTATATATAATTTTCCTGGCTAATCTCTCACCAGGCATGGCGAATATTTTACTCAATTATAAAATCTTGTAAGATCTGGTTATTACCATGGGTTATCATAAACCTCGAGCTTAAAAATTACTATTAGTAATTTATAAAAAGTAAGAAAATTAATAGTTGATTTTTATTTTATTTTTTATTTTAACCAAGCTAAAATGTTTAACATACATTAAATTACAACATCCATTTTTACTCATCCACCAAGCCCCGAGAGTGATCAAATATTATCAAATATTTTTTCACTCTATGCTAGAGTGCATATCATGATATTTGATACCTCTGGGGTAAGTAGATCCAGAGTAAAGATGGATCTATGTTGGTTTAATTCCCCCATTTAAATAGGCTACATTCCAAGTGAATACCATGGGTCAATACCATGTGCCATTTTGGTGAATACCATGGGTCAATACCACGTGCCATTTTGGTGAATACCATGGGTCAATACCATGTGCCATTTTTATTTTATTAATACTAATATTAGGGTTAATAATGTCTTTTTGCATGGTATTAATAACAATCTAGTCCATGGTATTTGTCCCATAGTATTTTTCCCATAGGTTACACCTAAATATAATGCAGTTTTTGAGTGTTCGTAACTATAAGGTGACTTATGGAGTAAATATAAAAAAATGTTTTATTTGTTTACCATACCTCTTGTTTATTTATATTTTTGTTAATTTACCATACCTCTTTTACAAATATGGTATTTGGCCCATAGGATTCACTTAAATAAAACCTCTTTCTTGAGCCTTCATAAATAGTGTTAGTGTCAGTCTTTACAGCCTTCCTCCAGTGATCAAATGTGCTCTTACATAGTGATTTTGAAGTGTCAAGGTCAAATTTTGTCATTTCAGTGAGTCTTCAAGCAAAATTTGGTCACTAGGCATTAGGTCTAGGGTTTGCCTAAATGTCAGTCCATGTCACTATTCAGCTGAGTATATCATCATTCATATGGTTTTCATTATCATATCAGTTTCTAATGAGTCATTTTACACCTGGTCCATGCTTCAGTTGCCACCCAGGCAAGGTCATTTCCCTCTCCTAGGGTTTTGAAGCCAATTTCTCTTGGATGGTCAAATCACCGGCAAAACTTGTTTCCTGATGTTCATACACCTTCCCCTATCCTTAAAGTACCTTATCAAACACTTACCATCCCTTAGATCCGCCAAATTCCTCATTTTTGCACAAACCCTAGTTTCTAGCTACAATCTGGCAATTTTCTAGGTTTGGCCTGTGTTTTGCCCTTTTCGACCCCTTCCCCTCACTCAATCACTGAGATTCCACTTTACCCTGTTTCCTAACATCCTTCCCCACTCCCAAAAATTTCCCCAAGAATTTAGAAGCCCCCTATCCCCTTCATCTCGCTCCATTTCGACAAAATTCCTTGCTTCGCACATCGGGACAAGTCGCACTCAAATGATGTTCCAGAGCAATCAAAGATGAATTTTGCAAAACTGAGAAAGGTTTTTGTCCACAACATGCCAAGGAAGAAAAGCCTCTTTCACTTTTTACACAGGTGTCATGGTTTGAGAGAAATGTCAAAAATACCGGCGAGAACAAAGGTGCTCCAAGGACGGTTGGCCAAAACACAAAAACGAAGGAAAACGCCCGATCCACTCCAAATTTTGGTCAAAGCCTCTTTGACTAAGTATGGTACTTGATTGGGGACTCCCAGACCAAATTTCAAGAAATTTGGAGAAAATTTTGTCATTTGTGAATTTTTTGTGCAATTTACAGGTTTTTCCCAAGAACTGGTCTCACCCCAGGTGAGACCAGTTTGAAGGGCTGCTCGGAATTTTAAAAACTTGGCATTTTTGGAAAGGGAATTCAAAAAGAAAAATTACCAATACTTGGGAGAAGCCTGATTTTGAGTTTTGAGCCTCCAAAAGCTCAAAATACACCTAAAAAATGACTTTCTGCCCACTTTTTGAGCTGCAGAAAGTGACCTTGGGAGAAATGGTTTTTGAGGGGTCAAATCAACACCAAATTCAGAAATTCCACTTGGGATGGAAAGTAGACAGGCCAAGCTTTCCAATGAGCCATCTTGCACCTGATTTGGACCAGCGGAACCCACTCAAAAACAGCTGTAAAGGGGCGCGACCAGAACTTCCAGGGGCGCGACCAGAACTTCCAGATTTGCCAGAATTCACATTTTTGGTCAAAAAACACTGTTTTGACTATGGTTGACCATTTTTACTTGTAGATGATGGATAAATGTAATATTTTCATGGCACTTTGGTAGATTTTATCTTTCTTTACCCTTCTAGAAGCTTCCATGATGTAAAAAGTGAAAAATTAATGCATGGATGAGTTAGCTAAGTAATAGAGGCAAGTTGTTAGGTTGCCTATTTTCTAGTTCTTAGTTTAGAATTAGTTCAAACTACTCCTAGGAAGCTGAGCTCGACCCCTAGAGGTGGGGAAAGGAGTTAGATGGTCTAGAAGGTCTATATTATGCTCTCTCCTTCTCATTTTCATGGTTGGACTCTTGTGGAAGGAAGCTTTATTGTATATTGTGCATCTATTTCTGCAATTGAAGGCAAGGAAAGCCAGGGTTTTACAGACATCTTTGAGGATTCTTGTGGATCTGATTGTTGATGGTGTGTTCTCTACATGTTCTTGTAAGTTTGTTTATGTGTTTCATATCTCTCTTATACTTCTAAATTGGACAGATGAAGTGGTAAAGTTTGAACTCATGTTTTGACATGCTCAGCTTTTTAGTTTGTTCAATTTTAATGTTTTCTACTGTCTAGAGAGGATTCGAATTGTGTGTTTGCCCTCTTTAGCTTCTCCTCTATCATCTCTGATCATCCATCTCAGATTAAGGCATCAGCACTCATTCCTACCTTGCCCCTTAGATCCCCCTGTGAAAACTGTGCTCAATCCCCGCACCTTGAATTGCACTTCCACCAATTGCCACCAAAAACCCCAAAAATCATTAAATCAACCCCCTTATCAATTTACTAGCCTAAAATCTTTATTATTAATTGGTCAGCCTAATCATATTGAAAGATCTATCGAATCTGACCCGAGAGAGCCTTCTCATACCTCGTAGGGCTAGCTACGAGGTGAAATGGTTTGATGTAGCCTTGAGAGTTTGTCTATCTCAGCCTAGGTGAATTCCAAGCGCTAACATATTGGCGACCATACTGGGGAGAACAAAGTTGTTTGTCGATTGATGTGTTTGTTTCATAAGTCTTAGACGGAGCCTGAAGTTACGCCAGAAGCCTTCGAAAACGCTCTTGTTTTACATCAGCGTTAGTAGATAAACGCTGCTTCAGTCAATCTCCGTGAGCTTGTGAATACCACCACTTCATTTGCATTTCACCCCAGTACATGTATCAAGTTCAGATCTGATTGTTGATAGTGGACAACGATCAGACACTAGAAAGGCTAAAATCATTCACTTGGCGACTCCTTTCACTGAAGAATCCAGCAACCTGTGCTTCATGGTGACTTCACTGCAGGAAGATCAGTAGCTTTGAGATTTTCAAGATGGATCGGATTGCAAGAAGATATGCTCCCCTGAGCCGAGATCACATCCCAGGTTTTCCGAATAAAATTCCAAAGGTAGATTGGTCAAGGAATCTGCCTATATTTAATGATGATGGTAAGAAAGATGCTGCTCTTCATCTAATCAGATTTCATATGCATATTCGCAAGTTGAAGGTGGATTTTCCGGAAGATTGCTTGATGAAGATATTCTTGGCCACTCTGGAAGGTGCAGCCCAATCTTGGTATGAAGGTTTGCCGCCTGCTTGTATTTACTGTTTAAAGGATTTTCATGCCTTGTTCATTGAAAGATATCAAGTTTCTTATCCATCATTAAATTTGGTTCATGACTGCTGCAAGCATGCTTATAGTTTTATCGAAAGCCTTGAGAAGTTTTATGAAGATGATAATTTCATGGATGAAGAGATCATGGAAGCATTGTATGAAAATCCGTTTCAGCAGCACATAGAGATCTTAGAGGATACTTGTCAAGATGATCAGGACATTTTGCAGCAGAATCAAGATCAGCAGGCTAAAGATGGTCATATGGTGGAAGATGATGAAAGGGAAGAGCTTATTTCAGATCTGCCCTCAGAAGAAGACAGCATGCAGATTGAAGAAGACAGGACAGCTACATCAGTTCTAGATTCAGATTGTGATGGCCAAGCATACCTTGTGCTGGAGCCCATCAAAGAGAGCTCTACTATTGAGATCATAGACAGCGTTTTGGATTCGGATGTTCATGAACAGCAAGGTGAGATCTTTGTGCAAGTAAGTGATGAATCTCCTTTCAATAGCTCAGTAATAAATGATAGTTTGAATGCCTTGTCATATGAAGATAATTATTGTTTAAGCAAAAGAAACCAAAAGGCATTGTCTCCTTTGTCCGAAGAGGAGATAGATCAGCTCTTAAGAGGTCTTGCTCCAGCTCAAGTTAATGCAGATTTGCAGTGCACACATGGTCAAGAAGATGATGGTGGACCTTCTTCCTCTTCTGAAAAGGATGACAGTCTTGTAAGCAGCTTTATAGATCAGCAGGTTGAAATTTGTTATATGGCTGAAGATGGTGAAAGAGAAGAGCTCATTTCAGACCTGCCCACAGAAGAAGACAGCATGCAAAGCCTGCATGAGGAGGTAATTCAGTCAGTTCATGAAAATCAAGATGAGATCTTCATTCAAGTAAGAGAAACAGTTCCTTTGGATGAATTTATGGTAGATGATAGAACTGTCATTTTTGCACCTCAAGAATCAGCTGAAGTTTCTTTCCTTATGATTGAAGAATGTAATGAGAATCTGGCTGTCTTATCATATGAAGATCACCTACCATATTATCTGACTACCGAAGATCATAGCATAAGGGATTACCTTTCAGATTCTTCATATGTTTCATGTGTTGAAATGTTTTTCCAAGAACAGATCTGCTCATCCATTTGTTCAGAGATTTTTGAAGCCCATGAGCATACTTTTATCGAAGCACATGATGAAGGAAGATCAGAGTTTGAAGCAAAGGATACCTTGTTCTTTCAGCAGGAGGTGGCAGTGGCGAATCTTCATGTTTTTCACGATCCTCTAGCAAGTTTGTTGCAGCCAGCAGTGATAGTGTTTATTGCAGTGTTCAGTGATGAAGGAGATCATGGTCAGCTATGTTTTTGGATGCTCAGTTATAGGTTTGTACTGTTGACCAGAAGATCTGATAAGAAGAATCAGTCAAGAAGGCATCTGCTTGATTGGTTGCATTGGCATTATGATATAGTTTGATGGTATTTTGTCTTGTAAGAAACACAGGTGGTTGTCATCATGATTTCAAATCTTGATGGACTGCTGCCCTTCATAAGCTTTGTAAGTTTTGTTTTAAGTCAAGTCATGAGTCATTTGTGTTTGGTCTGTTGAGTAAGTTTTTCAAGTTATTTCAGTTTGCCATCGAGTCGGTTTGAGTCAAGCATCAGTTAAGTTTCAGTCAATTGTCAAAGTCAAATAAAGTTGTTTTTGAGTTGGTCACATGTGAATAAATTGACTCCATCGCCCAATGGTTGCAAGCACTGGTCTACTCTCCCAGATGTCTAAGGTTCTTGGCACCTCCAAGGAGCTACCATCCCCATTGGAGCCAATGTTAGTGTCAGTCTTTACAGCCTTCCTCCAGTGATCAAATGTGCTCTTACATAGTGATTTTGAAGTGTCAAGGTCAAATTTTGTCATTTCAGTGAGTCTTCAAGCAAAATTTGGTCACTAGGCATTAGGTCTAGGGTTTGCCTAAATGTCAGTCCATGTCACTATTCAGCTGAGTATATCATCATTCATATGGTTTTCATTATCATATCAGTGTCTAATGAGTCATTTTACACCTGGTCCATGCTTCAGTTGCCACCCAGGCAAGGTCATTTCCCTCTCCTAGGGTTTTGAAGCCAATTTCTCTTGGATGGTCAAATCACCGGCAAAACTTGTTTCCTGATGTTCATACACCTTCCCCTATCCTTAAAGTACCTTATCAAACACTTACCATCCCTTAGATCCGCCAAATTCCTCATTTTTGCACAAACCCTAGTTTCTAGCTACAATCTGGCAATTTTCTAGGTTTGGCCTGTGTTTTGCCCTTTTCAACCCCTTCCCCTCACTCAATCACTGAGATTCCACTTTCCCCTGTTTCCTAACATCCTTCCCCACTCCCAAAAATTTCCCCAAGAATTTAGAAGCCCCCTATCCCCTTCATCTCGCTCCATTTCGACAAAATTCCTTGCTTCGCACATCGGGACAAGTCGCACTCAAATGATGTTCCAGAGCAATCAAAGATGAATTTTGCAAAACTGAGAAAAATTTTTGTCCACAACATGCCAAGGAAGAAAAGCCTCTTTCACTTTTTACACAGGTGTCATGGTTTGAGAGAAATGTCAAAAATACCGGCGAGAACAAAGGTGCTCCAAGGACGGTTGGCCAAAACACAAAAACGAAGGAAAACGCCCGATCCACTCCAAATTTTGGTCAAAGCCTCGTTGACTGAGCATGGTACTTGATTGGGGACTCCCAGACCAAATTTCAAGAAATTTGGAGAAAATTTTGTCATTTGTGAATTTTTTGTGCAATTTACAGGTTTTTCCCAAGAACTGGTCTCACCCCAGGTGAGACCAGTTTGAAGGGCTGCTCGGAATTTTGAAAACTTGGCATTTTTGGAAAGGGAATTCAAAAAGAAAAATTACCAATACTTGGGAGAAGCCTGATTTTGAGTTTTGAGCCTCCAAAAGCTCAAAATACACCTAAAAAATGACTTTCTGCCCACTTTTTGAGCTGCAGAAAGTGACCTTGGGAGAAATAGTTTTTGAGGGGTCAAATCAACACCAAATTCAGAAATTCCACTTGGGATGGAAAGTAGACAGGCCAAGCTTTCCAATGAGCCATCTTGCACCTGATTTGGACC
This sequence comes from Pinus tabuliformis, assembly GCA_031772625.1. Lineage (NCBI taxonomy): Eukaryota > Viridiplantae > Streptophyta > Pinopsida > Pinales > Pinaceae > Pinus > Pinus tabuliformis. Next base: position 335,483,295 of record CM062814.1, on the reverse strand, counting down.
AGTGGAACCCACTCAAAAACAGCTGTAAAGGGGCGTGACCAGAACTTCCAGGGGCGCGACCAGAACTTCCAGATTTGCCAGAATTCACATTTTTGGTCAAAAAACACTGTTTTGACTATGGTTGACCATTTTTACTTGTAGATGATGGATAAATGTAATATTTTCATGGCACTTTGGTAGATTTTATCTTTCTTTACCCTTCTAGAAGCTTCCATGATGTAAAAAGTGAAAAATTAATGCATGGATGAGTTAGCTAAGTAATAGAGGCAAGTTGTTAGGTTGCCTATTTTCTAGTTCTTAGTTTAGAATTAGTTCAAACTGCTCCTAGGAAGCTGAGCTCGACCCCTAGAGGTGGGGAAAGGAGTTAGATGGTCTAGAAGGTCTATATTATGCTCTCTCCTTCTCATTTTCATGGTTGGACTCTTGTGGAAGGAAGCTTTATTGTATATTGTGCATCTATTTCTGCAATTGAAGGCAAGGAAAGCCAGGGTTTTACAGACATCTTTGAGGATTCTTGTGGATCTGATTGTTGATGGTGTGTTCTCTACATGTTCTTGTAAGTTTGTTTATATGTTTCATATCTCTCTTATGCTTCTAAATTGGACAGATGAAGTGGTAAAGTTTGAACTCATGTTTTGACATGCTCAGCTTTTTAGTTTGTTCAATTTTAATGTTTTCTACTGTCTAGAGAGGATTTGAATTGTGTGTTTGCCCTCTTTAGCTTCTCATCTATCATCTCTGATCATCCATCTCAGATTAAGGCATCAGCACTCATTCCTACCTTGCCCCTTAGATCCCCCTGTGAAAACTGTGCTCAATCCCCGCACCTTGAATTGCACTTCCACCAATTGCCACCAAAAACCCCAAAAATCATTAAATCAACCCCCTTATCAATTTACTAGCCTAAAATCTTTATTATTAATTGCTCAGCCTAATCATATTGAAAGATCTATCGAATCTGACCCGAGAGAGCCTTCTCATACCTCGTAGGGCTAGCTACGAGGTGAAATGGTTTGATGTAGCCTTGAGAGTTTGTCTATCTCAGCCTAGGTGAATTCCAAGCACTAACAAATAAAACAAGGGTTATGGACTAAATATAAAAAGAGGTTTTATTTATTTACCATACGTATAGTTTATTTATATTTTTATTTATTTACCATACCTTTTGAGTAAGTATAAAAAGATGTTTTATTTATTTACCATACCTCCACTTTACTTATATTTTTATTTGTTTACACCCTTGCATGTATGTAACGTGACTTATGGACTAAATATAAAAAATGTTTTATTTATTTACCATACTTCTCATTTTTATTTATATTTTTATTAATTTACCATACCTCTTTTACAAATATGGTATTTGGCCCATAGGATTCACTTAGATAAAACCTATTATTGAAAATGGGCGAATGGATTCACTTAAATAAAACCTATTCTTGAAAATGGGCGAATAGAAGGTTGTAACTCCTAATTTTAAGGGCTAAATTTACCTTTTTTACCCCTCCCTTAAAATAAGGTGGGCTATTTGAGGTGATTTGTAAAAATGTACTGTCATACAAAATATTCGCCCACTAAAAATTTAAAACCCCTTAATTTCGCCAAAGGGCGAACATTCGCCCCTAAAATTTTCTATGTTGTTGTCCATCATCTTAAGTTTTCTGATCATGGATTTCATGATATTTTTATTCATTTATCTGATCATGATTCTGATTTTTCTGCTGTTGATCTTTCTATGCCAGTGGTCTTTGATGATCCATCTCTTGATGAATTGGAAACTCCTCAGGTTGTCGAGGCACTTCAGCCCAAGTTGATGGTTAGGTCAGGTTCTTGTAGCCTTGAGGTTAGTTCCACTTCTGATAAAAAATCTATTGAATCTCCCTAGGCTCATCATCACTCTATTGTTTAGACTAAAAATCAATCTATTTCATAGTTTTCACATCCTCCATCAAAACCACATGATCCTATTGCTCATGCATTGGAGGAGTCATATGTAGAAAGCACTGTTGTGAAACGAAAGTTCTCTTATTTTTTTATGTTTTCTCATTTTTCAAGTTTGAAAGTGTGTACATGCTTGTCTTCGATGCACAATGTGACATGACACCATCGTACGTCCATAAAATTCCTTTCATGTGCTTTCCATATTTACTTTTATGTCGATGCATCCAAGCTTCGAGCATTTTGGTTTACATTGTTCTATCTTTCTTACTTGGTTTGCTTGCATATCTTTCTTATCAATCATGCTCTCGCCTACATGGGCTAACAAATGCACTGATGGATACATTGGAAGTATCACTTCATGTGAGTTGGCCCATGCTCTACTTAGGTTAGGAGTAGGAGTAGAGTTTTCTTTTCTTGATTGTTTCTGATTTTCTTACCTTTTTTTTCTTTTTCTTGCTTCTTTCCTTTGCTTGTTTTCTTTTTCACCTATAAGTTAGTTTATGCATGAAACTGTGTTTGGCTTCTTAGACAAGCGGGGTGAAATCCAAGAGGAACTTGTACAACTATAAACACTTGGTTATATGTCTATTCCCTCTCTTTATGTGAATCTTTCATTTCTTCTAGTCGATGATACTCTGATGGAAAATACGTTCCTTTCAGAGAGGGTTATGGTGAAATCACGATGCTTGCACTCTTAACTAGTACCATATAATCTAATCATTTTTATATATTCACTGAACCTTTGTCAACTCAGTCAAGTAGAGTAAGAAGAGGCAGAAAACATTAAAAAGTATGTCAGAGGTATATATAAATATGCTTATTTGAAGGTACAACCTCTTCTACTCTCAATAAGTTGGGATGCCTCTTCTGCCTCATGAAATAAATAAGTTCCTATGCATAGTTCTTTTAAAAACGAAAAAAATGAAAAAAATAAAATAAAGGCGAAAGAAGAGAAAGGATTCTTGCCAAGGAGGTGAAGAAATTAATTGTACGGGGGTACTATCCAGGCTCGTTGGCATCGAATAAATTCTTGTGTTCCTGAAATGACTCCAGTAGGGTACTATCCAGGTCTGCTGGGAGTGGAGCAACACTAGAGATGAAACTAAAACTCTAAGAGTCCATATTACTTGTGAATTTATCTATCCCTCATCCCCAATCAAAAGAAATTAGTTTGACTTGTCTTGGTATGTGTGTCGCTGATAAGGAGAATGGTAGGGACTACATCTTTAACCCAAACTAGTGAAGAGGCTATGATAATTGAATAATAAAAAAATACTTCCAGAAGAGTTAGACTTGATTTGCATGAGACAAGGTCCATACAAAGAGTTGGAGTTCTATCAGTGTGTCGCCAATGTTGTAGCAGCTACCCACCCTCTAAAATTTTTCCCATGCTTCGTTTTGAAGCCTCCCTTCTAAATGATAGCAGCTCATCTTGCACTAATCCAGGTACTTGTGCTTTGATTAAGCCTCATCCTTTTCATCTTGTCTTGTGTTGCTTACTTTGTTTATTGTCTAACCCACAAGCTGATATCTTGACTTGGTTTCCATCAAATTTTGGGCTTGTCTTAGAGAACCCCATGAAAAAATTCACAGATGCGATGGATCTGAAAGCCTAGGTAAAACAATACATTGATCACAGAAGTGTAAAATATGAAACTGTGCAATCCTTGAGGGCAACTATCCTTGCTCTCAGGAATTGCGCAGTCCAAGTTAACAGTGATCCTTAAGCTCCAAAATTATGCACTGCTAGTTGACAACCAACCTTCAGATGAGAAATTGTGTAGAGCATGAAAGGCAGCCTAGAGCCACTTAGCCTAGAAATTGTGCAAAAGCCTTTGTCGGGGTAGGGTCCCCTAGGGTCGATTTTGGGGTTAAAAGCCCATGTTTTGGGGAAGAAATAACAAGTTTTTGTATATAAAGTGTAAAGTGTCCACACTTTGTGGTCGCGAAGTGCGTAGATGTAAAGTGTCATAAAGGTTTTCCACCCTTCTTTTATGTAAGTTGTGTTGGCTTTAGAAGATCAACCCATGGTCCGTGAACCATGGGATTGTATAAAAAGGAGAGACTTAGAAGAGTCTAAGGCAATTTTTGGCAGTTAAGTCGTTGATGGGTCAGTAAGAGACAATATCAAAGAGTTTTAGAATTATAAGAAAGGCTTTGTAGCTGTGTGCACAGAGGCCTAGGGTAGAAGTGCGCAGCTGAGTGTGTGAACCCCTTCAGTTGAGTGCACAGGGTAGTTAGAGTCAGTAAGAAGATTTGAAGTACTAATAAAGAAGATTACTCTGGAAATATCTATGTTTGATCTATTTACTTCTATTATGAATAAATGTGGTTATGTTATGCTGAATAATGGTTTCATGATTTAATGTTGTATTGATGTGCGAATCTATATGTTTTACATTGTTATCTATACGCAAGTAATAATATCTGTTTACACAAAGGACATATTAATGCATATTGAAGCTATCAGATACTTAAGCTGGTCTGGGTAAATATAGAAGTACGAGTCATTAAAGAAGCATGTATGTGGTTGATTCACCTAGTTAGGGTCTGCGAATGATAGTCGTAGACCTTTGCAATGGTCTAGATGGCCATTAAGAGAGGTATATCGATAAGTCCTAAAAGCCTTATCGATCTGTGTGAAGGTAGAGTTGTTATAGACATTTTTGTGCCTTACAGCATTGAGCATGAAATGTCCATAATATAAGGGATCCAAAGTCCCTAAACATGTTGTTCCTACCCCTAGAGGAACAAGGCTAACAAACTACAGCAATTCACAAAAGTTCTCCACCAAAAAACACTCAAAAACAAGTCAAATCAGGATCATGTCAACAGCTCCACTGACCTTCTGCGCTGAATGTCAACTGCAACACTGGCTACCTGCATTGAATGTCAAAGGGAACACTGGCTACCTACGCTGAGTGAGATTGGACATGTGGCAGGCTCATTCCTCAAGGTGTCAAAACCCAGGAAGCTTCCAAAATGACATTTGCCTCAGGGAATTCGACTGGTGATGAGTAAGAGGTTCCAAATCTCCAAGTGGAAGCAAGAACCTCCAAGTGGAATCAAGAACTGACAGAGGGAGAGGACACTAGTCAGATCTCAAGCTGACTCATCCTCTCTCCAAATAGCTATATATGGATCTCTCCTCCATGAGATCTGGAGGCTGGAATGTTGTGATTGCATAGAATTGCTGCTAGTTTGAGATTTGAATCATTGGGTGCTTAATGCTTTGAAGGGGGTGAAGATAGGAATTTCATTTGCTGGGAAGAGGTGCTGGATTGGAGCCCTTTGGGTTGTATCTCTTCCCGAACCTTGTTATTCATCAATAAAGCTATCTTGTTTTCTCCTATATGCTGATGTTTTCTTGATGTATGATTGCATTAGTGTATTTGATTTATTTCTAATCCTGAATCATTTATGAATATGAATATCTATCTTTGTGTTGTGTTCTTCTCTTGTCGCAAGTAGCTGTTCTCTTGTGATCTCGCAGGAATCAAGTAGCTGTTCTCTTGAAGCTGGACTAGCGAGGAGGCAAGTAGCTGTGAACACCCAAAGAGAAGAGGATCTAGCTCGAGGGACAAACGGAAGACACCGGTGAGTCCATTGATCCCTCTTCTTTCTCAATTCATAAAGGAAGAAATACTTGAATAGCTGTCTCTGTTTGTTGCTAAGGCACTGCCACACCTTAGGTGGATAGGATCGTCCTGCATAGGCATTTTTCCCCACAACAAATTGGCGACTCCACTGGGGAGATCTGTTTAGTCATTTTATTTGTGTTTCTATCATTGTTTGTTTCATAGACTCAACAGCAACAATCGAACTGCATTCCCGGATGCAAAGTAAGTAGTTGTTGCCTTGATCCTTCACTGGATTTTGTCTATGATCTGAACAATAGACTCACAAATGATTTGATGATCCTTTGTGATAGATCTTAGGACCCCTTCAAAGCATCCCTTTGATATTACCTTGCTTGTGTTTCTGATTTGGCCTGAAACTGTTGATTTTTTAGCAAACTGTGACCCAGAACCTGAGAGAAACGAGAGTTTCTCCTTTCAGCGCAGACCCAGTGAAGGGATTCTGCATTTCAATGCAGTTCCCGAGTGGGACACCTGTGCTGAATGTCAAAACCCCTGTGTTGAGGGTGCGTTGATCCAGCTAGGCTTTGTGCTGCTGGGGTTCTCTGCTCTCTGTTGCCCTATTTTGATCTCTGTTTTTTGCAGCCTTTAACCAACGTAGGTACAAGTCTGAAAACTCCTTTTCTCTGCTTGCTTTCCGCCTCCTTTTGTACAAAAAGACTTTGAGTGTTTTTATGTGTTTGTGGCGTCATTCAAAGTTTTCCTTTGCAAGAGTGAAATATTCATCCTGTAGCCCTTGATTTAGATCTGTTGGTTGTGATCTTAGGAGAGAGTTCATTGGCTGTTTGCAGATTGATTATACATTTACTTTTGCTTGTGGTTTGATTTTGTCTCTTTTAAGTGTCAAAACAAGTATTCATTTCGAGAATTGTTAAGTGTTGTAATCTCTTCTACCCTCTCTGATTTCAAAAAAGTAATCTTGTTTGTATTGATCATTTAAAAGCAAATTCAAAGTTGTACAAAAAGCTTTCTTTGTAGGCATCAATACTAAGAAAGCGGAAAACAAACACCTGCATTGTGCATTTTGCATCTTGATAGTTTGCATGTCTGATTTAGGAAAAGTGCATTAGAGTGTGCTGATTGCTCATTGAGAAAAGATGATGTCTTTCTTTTCCCTTTGTAGTTAGGATTTTCATCTGTCGAAAAGATATATAAATCTTGCTTATCATCTTTAGACTGCATTTAGGAAGTTGTATCATACATCTCGTGGTGATCCATAAAGGCAAACTGCTAATCAAGATCAACCTAAAATAAACTGAATGAACTTAACAACGCTTTGTAACATAACGCACAACATAGAGGTCCAGGCTAGAGACGTGTTCCGGCGTCGTAAAACCTGGTATCTTACCATTGAGTGGTTGGGTGATTCCTCCACGGTGAAGCGATAAGTATCAGTATGGATTGTGCTCCCATGCACCGTCGCGTATATATTGGGAGACCCCTATAGGAATAAAGCCTTTATCCATAGGAAGCTGTGTCGGCCGCCCTACTGATCGCAATGCACTGAACACAACATTCGGGAAGATTGACCGCCCGTACCTTAAAAAGTATTCTGCGGTTTTGCGAAAAGTTTGGCACACCCTCTACCTAGAACTCCAGAGCAGTTCCTTTTGGCCTTTTTCGGACTCTATAACAGAAAAAGTCCATCTGAGCATTTGTCACTTCGGGCTCGTTAAAACATCGAAGGAGACTAGAGTCATCTTTAGCTTTTTCTCGACTCTTTAAAACTGAAAAAGCAAGTTGTGTCTAAAAGCGTCTAAAAAATTCATTCAAATCGGAAACACATTTTCCCCTCTTGTATTTTGGTTGATCGAGTAATCCGCAATCGTGGAAGAAAGTCGATTGAAACCCCGTCGTTTGCGAAGGCTTACGAGTCAACTGTCTTTGTCTCCGGAATCGAAAACAGTACGGACAAAGCGAACTCGTTTAACCGGTTCAAAATCTCCTATAAAAGTTAGAACAAGTGTTCCAACAACATCTGAGATTCCGGTTACTGCAAACATTTCTGGAAACCCTGCCTCTATAGAAGAAGTTCAACAGCCACAGAAGGACAGTGATACTGATCCTAGTCTGAGAGCAAACACTTGTGTCACTGAACCAGTTCCACCTGTAACCGGTCCAGAGAGTCTTGCTCCTCAAACATCTGTCGCTGTCGATTCAACCCCTTCTTCGGCACCAGAAATATTTTACGGACCTGACGGTCTTCCTCTTCCACCTGGTTTGATTGCGATAGAGGAAATTGTAGAAGATCCGCAAGCAAGTACTCCAACACATTTTGGAGTAGGGGTCACTCTATTTCCTGCTACATCAGAAGTTAGTCTATCACTCGTGGAAATTCCTGTAGAATCGCTAGGCAATCAATTGGATAGACTCAAAATGTCTGAACAACCGTCAACATCTAGGACTGTGTCAAATGACACAGCGACAGCAGAACTTCCTGCCGTCAATCCGACAATGTTTGCCGGCATACCATCTGTCCCAACTAGCTCTCAACCGCTAGAAGGAGTCCATCCAGGGACTATTTCGACAGTGTGGTCTGTTCCTGTTTGTTCATCTGGAGTAATATCCGGTAATTCTTATGTTGAGACTCGACAAATTGATCCCTTTGGAGGTCAATTTGGGCCATCCAGTCCACAAGGGCAATTAATTCCCTTGAGTTCCGGATTACCACCGTATGGGGGGCAGTATGCCCTTTCATTACCCCCTCCGGGAGGATATCCATACGGGAGTTCTCAACCATATTCAGGTTATACTGGAATTGCGACAAGTAGTTGGGTACCTATGCTACCCCAACAACCAAGAGTTGTGTATTCTATGCAACAGTGTGTACCTGTGACGAACATCCCGACTACACCGGCTATTGTAACCGTGTCGCAAGTTCAAACGATGCCTGTTGTATGTCAACCTCAGATTTCTCAGGTTGTCATGCAACAGCCCCTTGACCCTGCGACTCAACCACAATCGCCTACTGGTGGGGCGACACAAGTACAAACGGGTACAATTACCCCACATCTTGGTCCAACGGTTAGTATAGCGCAACAGAACATGGCTTCACAACCATGGCTGGTGCAATACCAACAACCACAATTCCAACAAGTGTACCAAGGTTCTGAGCAGCAGATCTTTGCGAACAGTGGACAACCGTACATCCAAAACGGTCAAAACCAACCACTTTACAGTGGTCAAGTCCACCAGCCGTATCAGTCATACCAGCATCAACTCCATTATGCTGGTATGCAAAGACCAACTGTTCAGGCAATCCCATCATATCCTGGGTATGCTTCACCTAACCTGAATCAACAGTTACCATTCGTGGCAACTCTAGAGTTACCAGATTTACACCGGTTAACAAACGATCCAATTGCTTATGCCCCTTGGTGGCCAGCGATTCCTCACAAACTTCCATCAGACATTCCTAAATTCAATGGAAATCCAGGTGAAGACCCATCGAATCACGTGATGACATTTCATCTGTGCTGTTCATCAAACACCCTAAACGATGATCCGATAAGGCTTCGCCTTTTTCAGAGGACGTTAACAGGTCCAGCGGGAAAATGGTATATTGAGTTACCTAGAGCTTCGTTCGACAATTTTAGCTCCCTAGCCACGACATTCTTAATCCATTTTACATTACCAATAAGGTATGAAACGGGAATGGAAATATTAACCAACTTCAAATAGACAAAAACTACTCATATATCTGATCATATACATGAGTGGCGACGTCGTCGTAGGATGGTAAAAACATACGTTCCCGATCAGCTATTAGCTGAATGGTTTATAAAGTCGTTACTTCCGGCCATAACGGAAGATGTGGTGAAGGGGGGAGTCGTAACAAAAGAGCAAGTTATAGCTCGTGCGCAATATCTAGCCTTGGTTTACACTCAGTCTGGCACGCTCTACGACAAAATACCTGACGCCCCTAGACCGGAATTCTCAATTCCTCCTCCTCCTAAATCAAATAGTGACTCTCATGCCGGCGATGGTGTGATTGGCACGAAAAACGCGAAATCGAAAAAGGCCAACTCTAAGAAGGCCCGTAAGAATTCGAATCAAGATGCAAAAGAAGAGATTCTTGCTTCGGAAGTAAATGTCGTATCAGCAGATAAAGGCAAAGAAACCAATCAACCAGGAAGCAAGAAGAAGCAAAACAAAGGGAAGAAGAAGAAACAGGATGAGTCATCTCCTGAAAAGCCTTCTTCAAACCCTCCTGGAAAAGGGAAACCAAAAAATCCATGTTTTATATGTGATGAGGATCACTGGACACAAAATTGTCCATACAAAGCTGAGCTTAAAAGATTCTTTAAGAATTCGCAAACCTCAGCTGTGTTAACTGATCCGTTCCCAAACCCAGGTCAAAATCTGGTTGATAGTGGAAATGCTTCCCCGTCGCAAGTGCTAATGTTGTCGATCTCGAAGCAACAAAATGATGCTTTGATTTCGACAAGGAACAAAGATTACGGGAATCCGCAGCTGTCGAATGGCAAGGAAAAAGATCAACCAAGCAGTTCGACAACAACTTCGAAAGAAGTTTTACCACCCATCATTCCTGAATTAATAATAAAACCGCCAAAGGGAGTAGTACACAAGTCGACGTTTAATCCTCGCGCCAGAGCGGCGCAGCATTATAACATAGTGGAAGATTTGGCCCAATCGCCATCCGCTATGTCGACTCTTGAAGTACTACAAAATTGTCCATCCCAAAGGCAGGCGTTGTTATCAGCCATTGGTGGGGTTGATCCTACGGATTCCAATCTTGTATCCTTTGACCACAAAGGATACGATCCACAGTTACCAGCCCAACTAGCTTTCCTCATCCAAGTGAAAGCCCTCAACAAAACTGTTCATCGAACAATTATTGATGAGGGGGCATCAGCATGTATTATGTCGATGAGTTGCTGGAAAACTTTAGGATCTCCAACCTTGTCGCGATCCTCGACAACATTAAAAGCATTCGACGGAAGGACATATACCCCATACGGTATCCTAAATAACTTGAAGGTTGAACTAGGGGAAAAACAGTAGAAATAGATGTTGAAGTCATCGATGGGAATCTTGATTACAACATTCTACTGGGAAGACCATGGATTTATGCCATGGCGGCTGTTGTGTCGACCTATTTTAGAAAAATCGCATTCCCTTTTCAAGGAGGGATTACGATCGTTGACCAACAAAACTTCCTCCCTAATGGTTCACAAGTTACAGGAAGCATTCCTATGATCCATGGAAGCGACCATTCGCTTCAAGATATTGGAGTAGGCCTACTGAAAGACCCCACCTTAATGGGAACTTTCGCACTTCCACCTCCGATCTATATAGGGGAAGTAGCAATGGTAAGAGCCTGCAATATGATATCTTCTACAAAGATCTCAAAAGACAATATCAACATGGATCATGCAATGGTTTTGCCCCCAAGCCCCGTAGAAATATTGTAGCAATCACTGTTTCGGGCATGGGAGGCGAACCCAAATCAACGCTCATCGAGCGTTTGGGTAGATAGGTCTAGAGAATATGGTACACCTTCAGATCCTTGGTCGCGAGTGCATGGAACCGACGAAGGAATTATCGAATCAATGATGATTGAAGGAAAACCATGGAATGATTACCACCATCGTTCCCTTCTTCCAGATTGCGAAGAAGATACTCAAGAAGACCTCTATCACCCTTCAGTCTTTGAATTCCTTTCAAATACTGTAAATACGGTGGATTCCGAGCGAAACTTATCCAATATTGAAGAGACTATAGCCATAAATATCTCGACCAAAACAGATGTTGTAGAGAATATTCATGTTGGCAAAGGTTGTTCTCCTTCAGAACTGGAAATATATAACGCTCTTTTTCGCGAATTCAGAGATGTCTTTGCTTGGTCATATGATGAAATGCCCGGCATTGACTCGAGTATCGTTGAACACGAAATTAAGATGTATCCAGATGTCAAACCGGTAAGACAGCGGCTTAGGCAGGTGCACCCCAAGAAAGCCGCTGCCATTAAAGCAGAAGTTGAAAAACTCCTACATGCTGGTTTCATCTACCCGGTTCCTCTAACCGATTGGGTATCGAATATTGTCCCTGTTATGAAGAAACAAGGAACAATAAGAGTGTGTGTCGATTATAGGGATGTAAATCAAGCTTGTCCAAAGGACAACTACCCTACACCCTTCATCGACCAGATAATTGATGAATGCGCCGGATGTGAAATCTTTTCATTTATGGATGGATTCTCCGGGTATAATCAAATTAATATCCGCCCACAGGACCAGTCAAAGACTGCATTCATCTGTCCGTGGGGCACATTCGCTTATCGAAAATTACCCTTTGGTTTAAAGAACGCAGGGGCGACGTTTCAGAGGGCGATGAATTATGCCTTCCATGACATCAAGAGCATCGTTCAACCATATCTCGACGACCTTTCGGCTCACTCGCGAAAGCGGACTGATCATCCGCAGCATTTAAGAGCGATATTTCTACGTTGCCGACACTACAAGATAAGACTCAATCCACACAAATGTGTGTTTTGCGTCGGTTCTGGTCGTTTACTTGGCTTTGTAGTCTCTAAGGATGGGATTCGTCTCGACCCGTGTAAGGTTCAGGCAATCATTAATTTGCCTCCACCTTCAAATTTGCTTCAGATTCAGAAACTCCAAGGGAAAGCAAACTTTCTGAGGAGGTTCATTCCAAATTACGCAGAACTTGCTAAAGGTTATACACGTCTTTTGAAAAAGGATGTACCCTTCGATTGGGACCAGGTTGCGCAAGCTTCCTTTGATGCTTTGAAAGAGTCTCTAGTAAAAGCATCATTAATGTATGCCCCTGATTATCTTAGGGATTTTAACCTGTATCTGGCTGCAGCGGATACGACCATTGCGATGGTTTTAGTTCAAGAAGTCGATGGAATTGAACATCCTGTATATTATTTAAGTAGAAACTTAAATGATACAGAAAGTAAATATTCTTACGTTGAAAAGCTAGCACTTGCTGTTGTTCAAGCGGTACAGAGATTTCGGCATTATATACTCTTTCGGAAAACTACCATTCTGTCAGATTGCAACCCCATGACTTATATACTGTCGCGACAGTTGCTGGGGGGCAAATATTCAAAATGGATAGCAATCCTTCAAGAGTTTGATCTGGAATTTGTGAAATCCAAATCAAAGAAAGCTCTAGTATTCGCAGAATTATTATGCGATCTCCCATCGTCGTCCAACGATGAAACCTCTGAGGAATCGATCGTGGATGAGACTTTGTTTCTGATATCTACAAGCAATGAGTGGTATGGAGATATAATCATTTATCTCCAAACCCAAAAATTTCGGCCAAACACCTCACACTCTGAACAGAAACGTATTCGATACCAAGCAAAAGACTACATGATCGTCGGTGATACTCTTTACCGTCGTGGTATCGATACAGTTCTGAGGAGGTGCCTCACCCATGAGGAAGCCGAAAAAGCCCTGAATGAGTGTCATTCAGGCGCGTGTGGGGGGCATCAATCTGGTTTTGCTACAGCACAAAAGATCTTACGAGCATGATACTTCTGGCCAACCATGTTCAAAGAAGTTGCCATCCTTGTCAAATCTTTGATAGCAAAACCAAAAGACCACCCGCACCGCTGCAGCCGATAGTTGCAGTTGGGCCATTCGCCAAATGGGGCATCGATTTCATGCAATGTAACCCCACCTCGACCGGGGGCATAGGTATATTATAGTCGACGTTGACTATTTTACCAAATGGGCCGAGGTGATGCCTACATTGGATAATACTGGTGAAACAGCTGCCCTATTCTTTTTCAATCATGTAGTCGCCAGGTTCGGCGTACCACAGGCTATAGTTACAGATCATGGGTCGCACTTCCGCAATCACATGATGGTTGAATTAGCTGCCAAACTAGGGCTATCTCACGACAGCTCTACTCCGTATTATCCGCAAGCCAACGGACAAGTTGAAGCAATCAACAAGGTCCTGAAGCGTATGTTGCAAAGGATGATCGGGGTTCACAAAAGAAGATGGCACCTAATCCTGTACGCAGCCTTGTGGGCTTACCGAACATCGGTAAGAAACGCAACCGGATTCACACCTTTTCAACTGGTGTATGGTCTGGAAGCAGTCTTACCAATCCAGTGTGAAATCTCGTCTCTTAAACTCGCAATTGATCTTCTCCCCGGAACTTCAGAAGAAGAGGCTCGTTTCTTGGAATTAATCCAATTGGATGAAACCCGTCGTGATGCCGCTTTGGCTAACGAAGCCCATAAGAAACAAGTCAAGGCGCAGTTCGACAAAAATGTCAAACCCCGTGTCTTCTCAGAAGGTGACTTGGTCTTGCTTTATGACCAAGAATCCGATAAATTGGGAGCAGGTAAATTTAATTCTTTATGGATGGGCCCCTATATTGTCAAACGAGTGTTAGCAAAAGGAGCCTACGAGTTAATGGATTATGACGGAATTCCACTGGCGCAACCTCGTAACGGGTTGTACCTCAAGCGTTACTATGCTTAAATAGTAACCAGCATGCTTTTGTTGTATTTTGTTTTCGCTAAAGTGGTTGTTATTGGTCGAGTAATCCACCTTTTTTACATTCATTGCAGATGTCGAACCTTTTGGAGACATGTGTGGGATATGCCGACGGAGCAAGTCGTAGTTCGCGGAACCTATCCTCCGCAGCCTGGGCCATTTTTTATCCAAGCGGCGAGTTAGTAAGTTTCAGAGGGGTATGTATTGGTCAATCAACGAATAACATCGCTGAGTATAGCGCGTTGATAGAACTACTCTCTGATGCCATCACCCATGGTATACGCCGACTAGTTGTCAGGCTAGACTCACAGCTCGTAATACTACAACTCAATGGTATATATTCCGTCCGCAACCCAGCTATTTATCGCATGTTCCTAAGGGTTAAGATTTTGGAAAGACAATTTGATTCAATTCAATACCAACATATTTCCAGAAACTTAAACACATTAACCGACTCATTAGCAAACTATGTGTTAGATAGACATTTGCAACATTTATAAAAGGAAAAACATCATCAATGTTGTACATATGGATCATAAAACTCAACCAGAATAAAAGCTCGACGATCAAAATATATATATATATATATAAGTTGTTTATGGTTTACATATAATGTTCTGTAACCAAGACAAAATCGGTCACATGACCCAAAAACTCAAAAATTCTAGGGGGCACCCTAGCCTAATGATGCTCATGATAACACGTCACGGCCTGTGCTATCATACGCAAGAGACGAGTCCATCGTCTAGGCACACCAGTAGTATGTCGCTGCAACTGTAAAGGTAACTCATCGATCCTCACATCGGGAATGCCGAGAGTAAGGCTCTCAACCTGCTCCTGCACATCTGTAAGGGTCTCAGCTACGTCAAGGTCACGGAGAATAACCCTCCCAACAGTCTCCCCTGCTGGGGCAGCGACTGGCGCTCTCGGGCAAACTGCTGGACGAACAGGACCAATGCAACTGTAAAGGTAACTCATCGATCCTCACATCGGGAATGCCGAGAGTAAGGCTCTCAACCTGCTCCTGCACAGCTGTAAGGGTCTCGGCTACGTCAAGGTCGCGGAGAATAACCCTCCCAGCAGTCTCCCCTGCTGGGGCAGCGACTGGCGCTCTCGGGCGAACTGCTGGACGAACAGGACCAACATCTGCAAGCACACATGAGTTTGATTAAAGTCTTGATAGAATAAAGCACAGGAACATTATGAATAAAAACAATAAACAGTGATATGGTTGAAATTCTTACCAGTAGCATCCCACTGCTCGCCGTCTGGCAGTACCAAATCCGGATCACCCCGGAAATCCATACCAACATATGGATACTCGGAATAGACCATCTCCTGACGCTCGAACCACCTGAAGAAGGTAGCAGTGAAAGAAATCTGAGATTGACCAGCATGCCTAGACATGTGATCAACCCATCGCTGCATGCGTGGTTCAGTGGGAGAAGGCAAGCCGAGATCAATGTACTGTGGTTGCATCAGTGGTATTTTCTCCAAGGCAAAGGCAGTCAGAATAGAACCAAATCCAAAGTTCTTCAGCTTCCCGTCCTTTACCTTGTTCAATTGAATTTTCATCTGAAGAAGTACTGCATCACACCAGTTGAATATTTTCGGTTGGAGACACTCCAAGGCGTGCTGCACATAAGATCTGTTGGCAACATGAAGAGATGCGCTGCCGGCCATCCTACCAATAGTATACAGAATGGACCTGAGAGGCCTGCTAGTAATCTCACGGATAACAACCTTGCCGTCTCTACTCGGCTGGGACCCTTCCCTGCAATACTGGCGGACATAATCTCTCACGGAGTCATTCCCTCGGGCTGAACCGGACAAAGAAATGGGGGCACCCCGCCTCGACAAACCAGTCAAGAAGTAAATGTCTACCACGGTCAAAGGAATGGGTTTGCTCCTGATCTGAAATACTTGGTTGATAGGATCCCAAGCATCAAGCATATACTGCAGTAAGGAGATCTGTGCTCTCATGCTAGAGATACGGAAAAACTTCAGCAGGCCACAGTCCCGCAGCGCGTTCACCGTGACAGGGTCATGGAGGGCAATCATATCCTCTTCTTCATGTTCTCGTTCTCGCCATGTAAGGGTCATTTTGCTCAAGAGTCCCTGCAAAACAAACAAGAGAAGGAGTAAGATCCTGGATTTGATGAGAAACTGGCAAAATTTTCATCAAAAACTGTGCCAAAGAACTGTTTTTTATGCCCAACGCAACTGGCTAGTGTCCCACCTGCGTTGAAGGTCAAACTGCCTTCATGCAGCTTGACATTCAACGCAGGTTTCGAATGGACTGCCTGCGCTGAAGGTACAACGCCCTAACAAAACCCCAGGGGCTCAGGGGAACAGGAAAACAGGCACAGAATGGAAAAAGGAAACCATGAAAAGAAAGAGCTAGGGTTTAGCTCCTACCTGGTCCAGACGGCGCCGAAAATCGTCCGCAGAATCTCCCGGAATCAGCTGATGAAAATCAAGGGGAAAGAGGCTCCTCCAAAGCTCCAACAAACCAAGTTCAAATGAAATGGTAAAATGAGAGGTAAAAACACTTTTTATTTGCTTTTTACGTAGTTCAAAGTAAAAATTAATGTTTTAATCTCATTTTCAAGCAAATGTTATTCATTTCTAACTAGTTTGATGCAGCAATTTGAAAAATGCAGTACTATCGTTGAAAAGAGAAAAGCTAGTTATGGTAAAAAATCAAAAGTAGACCATGTATCGAGCAGTTTTAGCACACAGTTCATGCTCGTTAAAAAATAAACGCAAAGATCCGAGCAGTTTTAGCACATAGTTCATGCTCGTTAAAAAATAAACATAAGATCGAGCAAGTGTTTCAACCCGTGTTTAAGCTCGTTAAAAAATGAACTACTGCGAATGTAAATTTATCAGCCATTAAAGCCTTGGTCGTGTGCACCATCACCTGCACTTTTCTATTGGCCGATCATTCACCTCCATTTGATTGTTTACCCATTTTGAGGAACAGCTGCAAAGAGTGATTTCACTAAGCCATCCTTGTGACACTGCCGTGATTGGAATATTCCAAGTCGTACCTGGAATCTGCTGCTGCCCTGTTCATCACTCGTTCCTCAAAAGATGAGTCTTCTTTAAGCTCTTTTCAACTGACTCGTAAAATATGAAAGGATTGCCGAGTTTTGGCCTATCAGCTCGTTAAACGACCGGAAGAGCTATCCATCCTCTAGATTTTAATCTTTTTGGACCTGAGGGATTATTGCACAAAAAGATCGAGCGCTTGTTTAGTTCGGCTCGTTAAAACTATCGAAAATTCATCCCTTCTGTATTGTTTTATACTTTTTCGGACTTAAGGGATTAGATGACGAAAAAGGAACTTTGGAGTTATCTTTATGTACCTTTTTAGACTCTCTAAAATTGAAAAGGACCGAGTTATCTTTGTCGTTAGACTCGTTAAATGCATTAAATAGCGACAAACTTGTCTTTAGACGAGAACGAGTTTCCCTATCGCTAGGCTCGTTAAAACATAGCGATGGGCTTGCCCGAAGGGTAGGTTATAGAACAAGCATATGTTATCCTCCTCAATATTGACAAAAATAAAGAGGTACTGGTCAGTAATGACTGGGGAAAAATTGGGAGAGACAAGAAAACTTTGATGGTAGCAAGTTGCTCTTGAACATGACACTTTTCCTCCGTCCCACAATCGGGTTGGGTTGTTTCATTCACCGGTCCCATCACCATGGTCTCGCCATACCATCCACATATTGGGGTAATGCTACCGATCCATCACATCAGTGTCGCCATATGTTCAAGAGAAGTCGTTCAGAAAGAGTCAACCATGTCCCATCCACTGCCATACATTATCCTTCATCCTTTCATGACTGCCACCCTGAATCATATGTCACAGATCATTTTCACCTCATCAAAATCATTAGCTCCGTTCCGTGTCATTGATGTGGGATTCATTAAGGCCCTCCTTTGACGGATCGCTTCTTGTCGACATCAGCTCATTATCCAAGAAGATGATCTAGGAACACCCCCTTCAGTACTTTGAAGCTTGCATGCCTCAATGGCAAGTTTCTCACTTCCGGCGACAGGTATACATCAATGACCTTCGACCGAAAGATTTTGCGTGGTGTTCGACGCCAAGTCCTTTATTCACACCACGTGAATTGTACTGCAGTACCTTGAGGGTCATCATCCTTATCGTTGATTCCTCTCGCGCTTGTTAACAGTTTACATCATTGACTGGTAATCAAGCGATGTCTTTCCATGTTCGACTTCAGAAAATTCTCACATGGATCGACTTGTACATCGAGTGAAGATCGGACGAGATTGAAGACCCCGGATCTAGTTTCATCCATCCGAGCTGCGATATATATTCAGGAAATAAAGACATTGACATGTACAGCATTGCAGCAGATAATCATCCTATAGAAAAGGATGATGATTTCATCAAAATCATCAGTCTACCATCAGACGATTGTCTGTTCTATGTACAGAAAAATGAATTTATAAAGCTGAGCATGGGAAATGCCCGACTCAGCTAGATCATGAAAGCAATATGAAAAATAATGTATTGTATTGTATTGTATTACAGGTCTCCTCCCGGCAATGAATGAACTTCGGATCCCCCTGATAAAGCATTTCGCCCGATAAACAGCCTCATACTTTAGGGGGCAACTG
The DNA here is from genome assembly GCA_031772625.1 of Pinus tabuliformis. Taxonomy (NCBI): domain Eukaryota; kingdom Viridiplantae; phylum Streptophyta; class Pinopsida; order Pinales; family Pinaceae; genus Pinus; species Pinus tabuliformis. Next base: position 335,464,552 of record CM062814.1, on the reverse strand, counting down.
TTATAGAAATTTTTGTACCTTACAACATTGAGCATGAAATGTCCATAATATAAGGGATCCAAAGTCCCTAAACATGTTGTTCCTACCCCTAGAGGAACAAGGCTAACAAACTACAGCAATTCACAGAAGTTCTCCACCAAAAAACACTCAAAAACAAGTCAAATCAGGATCATGTCAACAGCTCCACTGACCTTCTGCGTTGAATGTCAACTGCAACACTGGCTACCTGCATTGAATGTCAAAGGGAACACTGGCTACCTGCGTTGAGCGAGATTGGACATGTGGTAGGCTCATTCCTCAAGGTGTCAAAACCCAGGAAGCTTCCAAAATGACACTTGCCTCAGGGAATTCGACGGGTGATGAGTAAGAGGTTCCAAATCTCCAAGTGGAAACAAGAACCTCCAAGTGGAATCAAGAACTGACAGAGGGAGAGGACACTAGTCAGATCTCAAGCTGACTCATCCTCTCTCGAAATATCTATATATGGATCTCTCCTCCATGAGATCTGGAGGCTGGAATGTTGTGATTGCAAAGAATTGCTGCTACTTTGAGATTTGAATCATTGGGTGCTTAATGCTTTGAAGGGGGTGAAGATAGGAATTTCATTTGCTGGGAAGAGGCGCTGGATTGGAGCCCTTTGGGTTGTATCTCTTCCCGAACCTTGTTATTCATCAATAAAGCTATCTTGTTTTCTCCTATATGCTGATGTTTTCTTGATGTATGATTGCATTAGTGTATTTGATTTATTTCTAATCTTGAATCATTTATGAATATGAATATCTATCTTTGTGTTGTGTTATTCTCTTGTCGCAAGTAGCTGTTCTCTTGTGATCTCGCAGGAATCAAGTAGCTGTTCTCTTGAAGCTAGACTAGCGAGGAGGCAAGTAGCTGTGAACACCCAAAGAGAAGAGGATCTAGATCGAGGGACAAACGAAAGACATCAGTGAGTCCATTGATCCCTCTTCTTTCTCAATTCATAAAGGAAGAAATACTTGAATAGCTGTCTCTGTTTTTTGCTAAGGCACTGTCACACCTTAGGTGGATAGGATCGTCCTGCATAGGCATTTTTCCCCACAACAAGAGTTAGGGCATAAAACGACATCACTACCATCTCTGGGTGTGGAAACTTGGTTCCAACACCCCCCCATACTTCTTCGGGTGAGAATTCAGTCCATGCTCCGCAAATTGATACTGAAAGTGCTAGTACTGTAGGGATTTGTTTGGCTAAAATAATATTGAACCTAGGTCAGGGCCCACTAAGCCATCAAATGGTTCCATTTCCAAGACCGAGATCTACATAAGGAGATGTGTGATGTCGCATCACTAGAATCTGACTAAGAAGAAAATTGAAGACTGGTTGGATAGGAATATCCATGAGTTTGTGGCGCAATTAAACAAAAATCCACAATTGACAAAAGAATAGTGGTTGGATAGATATCTGTACACAGAGATACACGAAATCTTCTTCTATTCCTTCCTAGTTGAATTATATGAGTGGATCGCTAAATTGGCAGATGACCAAGGAAGGTGGAGGATTAACAATCTGATAGTGTGGACCCTAGAGTTAGTGCAGATATTAGAAGCCCCTGAAGATAAGATCGCACACGCTGTTGATCACTGGCTTTATCATATCATAGGAGGATTCGTGACAGAGTTCGCGGTCGATACTTCGATCAGCTATAGTGAAGCAGAGCGCCGCTTCTTCAAGGGACCGTGAGGTAAGTGTTTAAGGTCTTTAAGTACTTGGATTAAGAGGATCTTGTGTGAAAAGCGGGTTATACAGTTAACTCGATTTTTGGAGCTACGTGAAGTGGAAAGATCTTCAGGGATAGAGGGAGAAAATGCCTTGAATATAGCTCGCTGATCGAGCCTCTTCTGAGTGACGACGAGGAAACAACACAGGCTTCACCGCAGAGTGTTGTTTAGTTGAATAAGATGAGGGTTCCCGCGAATACCCCATCCATCCATCCACCTCCGCATTCACCTCCACCACCACCTCCACGACCGTTCAATATGGCGAACACAGTAAATTTTCCCATTTTCAAGGGTTTGGGAAATGAGGACCCAAACCAATTTTGGTTCGTCGCGAAGATCGTAGGGGAGGCTTAGGGTATAACTGATGATTAGATGAAGAAAGAAATGTTCATCACTGCTTTACAGGAATGCACATTGACATGGTACATTAAGTACTGCATTGATAACCCGATGGATTCATTAGCAGATATTCAGACTGTGCTGAATAAGGAGTTCAATAAGCCTAAGTCTGAAGCATAATCAATTGTGGGATTCAAGGAGATCATGATGAAGCCTGGTGAAACACCCTTGGATCTGGATTAGATATTAAAGTGCATGATCCGTGAAGCTAACATGAATCTTACATATGGTCAACACCACGACTGGTTTGTTGATTCGTTCTTGCCTCATCTGAGGGTTGATTTATCATAGCAAAAGATTGGGACCCAGGAGGAGGCCTTAGAGATTGTGATGAGATTGAATGAGACACCAATGCAAGATGCTAATTTGGGAGTTCAGCAGATTCATGCATAGTTGCAGAACCTTTGCCTAGAGTTTCAAAGTCTGAAGAAGGATAGAGTGGTTTAGCTAGAGGTGCACGAAAAAGTTTTGTGCTTGAAATGCAAAAGTCAGGGGCATGACAAAGATCAGTGTCCAGTCTTCATGAAATATGTTGCAGTAGGAGGACCAATGCTTTTGAGGCCAGAAGATTAAGGAGGGCCAATTACAGGGCCCGTGATTTGGTAGCTAGAAAACAAGTGGCAAACAATTTTGACGTGCTACAGAAATTTGTATAGGCACCGCAATAGATATTTTGCAACTTCTGTCAATCAGTGGGTCATGATGAGTGTAACTGCCATAGGTATGAGCTAATGATGGATAGGACACCTGCATATAGAGTCTAGGCAGAAACTCGGCCTTCGAATCAAGTCATTGGGAGAGCGCTCAGAGGATTTCAAGGGCGCGGACGAGGCCGAGGTGGAGGAGGATATGGTAGAGGTCAAGGATAGGTGATTTGCTACAACTGTGGGTGACCAGGACACTACGTGCAAGAATGCACGAACCCGACGCGCCAGAAGACTACCCTGTATTATTAGGTAAGATATGCGAAAAAAGGGGTGCAGCCTCAGTAGCCTACCCAGAATCTTAAGATGATCAGGGTTGAACCCCGTGAAGAGGATCCTAATGTGAACATCGTGCTGCGAAGTGGAATGACCACTGGAGAAGACAAGGGAAAGCAGCCTAAAGAAGGTGAATGGGTCTGCAAAGCTCTAGAAAAGGAGGCCGAGTTTGATTTGGAGCATGCAAGGGAAACATTTATGGAAGAAAAGAAAAGCTTCACTGAGGATTCTACCTCAGAAAGTCAGGATAAGCAGTCTGAAGAAATGGACCCATCCATGCTTACTACATTTTTGGAGACCTGTATGAAGCTGCTTTGAGATAGAAAGGTTGTAAAGGGATTACAGGAGTTGATCAATAAATGTGTTGGTAATACTCCTGATGGACCACGCGTGGTCAGGAAAATTGGTAAGCATAAGGCAAGAACAGGGCGGGAGATGAGACTCACCGCACAAATAGGAGAATATGAAATGGACCAAGTTATTTTAGATCTAGGGCCTGACGCGAATGTTTTTCCTAAACAGAGATGGGATAGAACGGGGAGACCTATGCTGCAGTCGTCTCCTACTCAATTTTGAATGGAAAATCAACAAAATATTATCCCCATGGGAAGATTACAGGGAGTGATAGTCAATATCTAAGGCATGAGCGCATTGGCCGATTTTGAAGTGATAGAAATTGTGGATGAAAGAAATCCATACCTTGCACTCCTTGGGATCGACTGGGCTATCGTCATGAACAGGGTGATCAATTTGAAGAAGAGGAAAATGTCGTTTGAAAGAAAATCTCTCTGCGTAGTAGTACCGTTGGATCCTGCAGAAGGACTGCGTTACACTGAACCAGTCCGCCATTACGAAAGTGATGATTATTTGGACTAGATTTATAAGATAATGGCACTAGAACAAGACTGGGTGAATCTAACAGTTGATGGATGTATTGCATGGGAGCACGACAGCTCCTGCACATTAGATTCAGACGAGAAATTGGAACACTAGGAGAATAGATTGCACAAAGTGTCTATGCTATGTTGTAACATGATAACCAAATCACTACGCTACGTTCCAACCAAACCAGGGGACTTTGATCTGGTTAAACAAGTTCACTTTGTCCGGAATAGTTTCGTTTCTAGAGTCAAAGATGGTTGACGCGTAAGTCTCCGCGAATGACGGGTTTTCGATTGACTTTCTTCCACAATGCGGATTACTCGATCAACTCAAAATAAAAGGGGAAAAATGATTTCGAATTAAATGAATTTTAGACGCCTTGACATAACTTGCTTTTTCAATTTATAAGAGTCGAGAAAAACAAAATATGACTCTAGTCAACTTCAATTTTTAATGAGCCTGAAGTGACAACTACTTAGACAGAACTTTTCCTTTAAGGAGTCTGAAAAAGAGGAAAAGAGACTACTCTGGAAATCTAGACAAAGGGATTACCAAACCAATCGCAAAACTACAGAATACTTTTTACGGTATTGCAGTCAATCTTCCCGAATGTTGTGTTCAATGCATTGCGATCGATATGGCGACAGACACGGCTTCCTAAGGATAAAGGATATAGCCTATTGTGGTCTCCCAATATATACTTGACGATACGTGGGAGCACAAGTCCATACTGGCAATTGTTGTCTCAAAGAGGAGGAATCACCCAACCAGCAATGAAAGCGATAGTTACCAAGCTTTACGATGCCAGAATACGTCTCTAGCCTAGACTTCTAAATGTTGTGCATTAGGTTCCAAAGCGTTTTTATGTTCATTGAATTTATTTTACAGTTGATCTTTCTTAAGAAATTTTCCTTTCAGGTTCACCGCATGATGTAGATATATAATTCCTAAAATGCAATCTAAGATGATAAACAATCGTTTAATCTTCTTTTTGCAATGAAAAACCTAGCTACTAACGAAAGAGAGATGATATTCTTTCAACATAGAGCAGAGACCACACACTAGATGCACTGTCCTAAATCAAACCAACAAGCAGTCTAAATGCAAATGCACATGCATGTATTTGTTTTTCACTTTCTTAATGTGTGAATGACATAAAGAATGCTGAGTACAAATCTGAATTATCTTTTCAAAGTGACAGTACTAACAAATTTCTCTCAAAAACGAAACGAAGATAATGACGACACTTTGCGATTTTGAATTGAAAACTGCTTTCAACACTTGAAAAACCACTAATTCAAATCAAATACAAGAGTAACAGTATAATCGGCCATCAAGAACAATAGGATTCTTTTCTTTGACTGAAAATGACACTTGCGACACTTCCAAATCAAAAGATGATAGTTCGATTATGCTACTTCTTTGTAAAAGAGAACTGTAAATGGTGCACAATACATAAAAACATTCACAATTATTTGTACTATGGAGGCGGCATCATGCAAAGGAAGGGAGTTTCCACAGCGGTATACTAATCACAGACAGAAAAACTCCTAAATAAAGCTAAAGAGAGTGAACAAAGAAACCAAAATCTAGAAGCAGAAGAGGTCTTATCTGATCAGTGCATCTGCAACACAGGGAAAGTGCGATGCAACACACCTACTGCACATGGGAGGTGCGATGCATCTAAATTCCCAAGAGGAGAAAGTGCGATGGTCCAGGGACGAGACTTCAACTTGGTTCTTGGTCATAGTTTTCAGCTTAGTTCAGGGATTTAGGCCGAGCTAATGATAGTCAGTAAATAGAAATCACAGGGGCTGATCTAATGAAGTTACTAGAGCCACCACTAGGGCAATTAGGATGTTTGCAAATCGATTGTTCAGTTTATAAACAAAACCCGGAGATAGACTGAAGCAACATTGATCTACTTTGCACTTGCACAGAAAATGCAGTTCGAAGGCTAGCTGGATTGACTTCAGGCTCCGTCTGTAAGTTTATAAAACAAACAAATATAGACAAGCAAACAATCTATTCTCTCCCTAGTGGAGTCGCCATTTTGATATCTGGAAATCTAGTGTCTATGCAGAGCTGCCAGTCCCACTAAGACAGGTAGCTATCTTAGAAACAAACAGATTAAGGTTACTTTCATTTTCCTTTATGAGAAGTAGATAGGAGAGGATCAAAGAATACCAATCTCGATCTTTCGCTCGGTTCTTTGCTTGTTCCTTCTCCTCACCGACAGGTCTTTGTCGCTTCTCCCTTGACCACTTCGCTTCAAAGAGTACCTGTAAAGTCAAAGCAGCATAATACCTTCAAAGTGAAAAGATCTACAATCATAAACAATATAGGACCAGATATATATTGACCACACAAATGCATATACTATCAGACATACGAGAATGTGGAGGAAAACTTGAATAGCTTTATTGATGTAAAGATTAGAAGAGAGGATTACAACCCATTGATCTGACCCAGCATCATCCTCCCAGCATGAAAGCCCTTCTTCACCTCATGAAAAGCTTAGATCACCCAACACTATGATATTCCACCAGGAAACCAACAACACTTCCTTACAAGATACAAAATTCCAGCCTCTCCTCCGGATCTCTGGGATGAGGGATCCATATATAGATATTTTCAAAGGTGTGAGTCAGCTCTGGGTTTTTTAGTGGTTTCCTCTTTCTGATAGTTCTTGGTTCCACTTGGAGATTTCATTGATCTCTTACTCATCCCTAGGCGAATTCTAAGAGGAAAGTGTCATATGAGAAGTTTCTAGAAGATTCCTTAATCATCCACATATAAAATTGTCTCTGCCACTTGTCTATTCTAGCTCATCGGAACCTGTAGAAGGAATTTTCAGTATGCATCGCACCTCCCGTGTGTAGTAGGTATGATGCATCACACCCTGACCATGGAGCAAGTGAGATGGTCCAATTTTGACCAGTTCTGAGTAGTTTTTCATGGAGAACTTCTGGGAGATGATGTAATCAACTGACCTTTCTCCTTTAGGGTGTGAAGCAACACTTTTAGGGACTTAGAAGCCCTTGGTTTATGGACATGTATGATTGGGGTTGCAAAGCCCAAAAATGTCTATAACACAAGGACTTTTGATATCCCACTAACATCTGCGTTTTTGTTGCCATACCTAGAAACCATGGAGTTTCGTGTTGATAGTAGAATAAGATGTGTGCCTACTGCTCAAGAATGCATTGCTTATAAACCATTGTTACCTGACAAAAACCAAAGAGACAACACAATATCAGCATACAAAAAATCACCTACCGAAATATAATCATAACTTAGCAAAGAAGTCTAAAAGATGTTCTTTATTAATAAACTTTGTATTCGGAAATATCGTTTCTTTATATTTAAAAAATACTATGTTGTAAAACACTTTTGTCTATTTATCCAGGTAATTATATCATAGCATATGTCACACACTAGCAATCTACAGTACCTAAAGAAAATAGATTTCGAAAAGAACTTTGAAAACTATAAGTTTGTCATTAAAGATTTAATTAATTTAACAACAAACCAGTTGGAGTTTGAAAATCAAAATCATTCATAGGAAATGAATAGGACAATGGCAAAAGGCGTTATTCATACAAATAAAGCTAGAGTCACTATTTCCATTACAGATAACTGAAGGGCAGTGGTCTAATAATTAGAGCTTATTTTCTAGGAAGACTCATCAATACCACCATTTTTTTTCCACAGTCTATTGTGTCTCTAGATTCATATTAGATATATTTCCATTCTCAAGTTCTACCTTTCAAGTATTGATTTCTGGCTCACCCTTTAAAACACAATTCTACCACTCCATTTTATTTTGTTTTGTCAAGACACTTGGCAGGACCTTCCCATCCTCTATTTTACATCATCAATAACCATCCATCAATGATATAAACAATAACAGATACACAACAAAGGCCAAAGTGTTATTGGGAAAACTAGTGTCCATTCAGAGCTGCTAGTCCCACTAAGATGGGTAGCTATCTTAGAAACAAACAAACTAAAGTCACTTTTGTTTTCCTTTATGAGAGATAGATGAAAGAGAAGCAGAGAGTACCAACCTCAGTCTTTCGCTAGTCTCCTTGCTTGTTTCCTCTCTCCCTTGATAGATCTTTCACCACTCCTTTCTCACTTGTCCCGCTTCAAAGAACACCTGTAGAGTCAAAGCAACAAAATACCATCAAAGCATATAGATCTATAGCCATAAACAATGTAGGATCAGATGTACATTAACCATATAAATGCATATACAAATAAAAGATTCAGAGATATACAAGCATATGGAGGAAAACTCAAATAACTTTATTGATAGAAGTAGTAGAAGAGAGGATTACAACCAGGCTGTCTAATCCAGCATCATCCTCCCAGCATGAAAGCCCTCTTCACCTCATGAAAAGCTTAGATCACCCAACAATACAGTGTTGCACAGAGAAACCAACAACACTTCCTTACGAAATACAAAATTCCAGCCTTTGGATCTCTAGGATGAGGGATCCATATATAGATGTTTGTAGGTAGGTGAGTCAGCTTCTGGGATTTTGATTAGTGTCATCTCTTTGATAGTTCTTGGTTCCACTTGGAGATTTCATGATCTCTTACTCATCCCTGGGCGAATTCAAAGAGGCAAGTGTCAAATGGGCAGTTTCTAGAAGATTCTTTGGGTTTCCACCTAGCCAACTGCCTCTGCCATTTGTCTGCTCTCACTCATCGCACCCTACAAAAGGGATTTTTAGTATGCATCGCAATTTTTTCATGTGGCAGGTGAGATGCATCACACCCTTAGCACTGAGCAGTCTGTATGGTCCTGTTTTGACCCATTCTTAGTAGTTTTTCAGGGAGAACTTCTGGGAGATGATGTAATCAGTTGACCTTGCTCCTTTAGGGTATGAAACAACTCTTTTAGGGACTTAGAAGCCCTTGGTTTATGGACATATGTGATTGGGTTTGCAGTGCCCAAATATGTCTATAACAGTTGCCCCCTAAAGCATGAGGTCGTAAATCTTCTGATGTCGGGTGAAATGCTTTATCATGAGGATCCAAGGTTTTTCGAACTAGAAGGTGACCTGTAATAAGATACAATACAATACATTATCTTCATAATATTTTCATGATCTAGTTGAGGCGGGCATTCCCATGCTCAGATTTATAAATTCATTTTCATGTACATAGGACAAACAACCGTCTGTGTGGTAGACTGATGATTCTGGTAGAGCCATCATCCCTTAGCTTGGATGGTTATCTCTGCAGCTATGATGTACATTTGATGTTTTTATTTTTCTGAGTATATCACAGCCCAAATGGATGAAACGAGATCCGGGGTCTTCAAAACTCGTTCAATCTTCGCCCGAAGTACAAGTCGATCCATGTGAAAAGATGCTCTGATTTCGAACATGGAAAGACATCACCTGATTACCAGCCAATGATGTAAGCTGTTAACAGGCGCGAGAGGAATCACTAATAATGATGATGACCCTCAAGGTACTTTAGTACAATTCACGTGGTGTGAATACATGAGTCGATGTCAAACACCACACAAAATATTTCGTTTGAAGGCCATTGACATAAACCTGTCGATGGAAGTGAGAAACTTGCCATTGAGGCATGCAAGCTTCAAAGTACTGAAAGGGTTGTTCCTAAGTTGGCTTCTTGGATAATGAGCTGATGTCGACAAGAAGTGACCTGTCGTAGGAGGGCCTTAATGAATCCCACATCTACGACATGAAACAGAGAAAATTATTTTGTACAGGTGAAAACAATCTGATGATACAAGGTTAAGGGTGGTGGTCATGAAAGAATGAAGCGTGAAGGTATTGCAGTGGATGATACATAAGCTGGATTGGTGAATTCTTTGAGCGACTTTCTTGAACATATTGGCAACACTGAAATGGATTGGTAGCGTTAACCCCAAAAATGGATGGTACAGAAGACCAATGGTGATATAACCAGTGAATGAAATAACCCAACCTGACTCAATCATGGTGATGGAGTGAAAGTGTCATGTTCAAGAGCGACCTACTACCAATAAAGTTTCTTCAAGTTTTCTTCCCAATTTTTCCCCAGTCATTGCTGACCAGTACCTCTTTATTTTTGTCAAGCTTGAGGAGGATAACATATGCTTGTTCTATAATTTTCCCTTCGGACAAACCCGTCACTATGTGTTAACGAGCCTAGTGATAGTGAAACTTTCTCTTGTCTGCATGGACAAGTTTGTCGCTATTGTTTTAACGAGTTTAATGACAACGATTACTCAATTCTTTTCAATTTTAGAGAGTCTGAAAAGAGACGAAAAGGAAACTCCAATGTTCCTTTTTCACAATGTAATCCCTTAAGTTCAAAAAATTGTAAAATAATATGAAAGGGATGGCTTTTCGATAGTTTTAACGAGCTGAACAAGACAAGCGTTTGATCCTTTAGTGTAAAAATCCCTCAGGTCCAAAAAGATTAAAATCTAGAGGAGGGACGGCATTTCTGATCACTTTAACGAGCTGGAGTGGCCAATTGCTTGGCAATATTTTCATATTTTATGAGTCAGATGAAAAGAGCTTAAAGGAGATTCATTTTTTGAGGAACGAGTGATGTTTTCTAATAGCAGCTGGTTCCGGTAAGGTTTGGAACTTTTCAATCACGGCAGTGTAAAGAAGGTGGCTAATAGGATCACTTGTCGCAACTGTTCCTCAAAAGGGGTAAACAATCAAATGGAGGCGTATGATCGGCTAAAAAAGAGTGGAGGTGATGGTAAGAACATGACCAAGGTTTAAAAGCTGATAATTATGCGATCGCAATGGTTATTTACTGAAGGTGGGTTCATTTTTTAATGAGCTTAAACTCTGGTGGAACATATGCTCATTGCTAGGTTTATTTTTTAACGAGCTTGAACTTCGTGTAAAACTGCTCGTGATAATTGTCAGAGACGTTCGATTCACTGTTAACACTATGTTCCCTTGACAGACGTACTACCTGTTCAATTGCTCCATCAAACTTATTAGAAACAAGAATACATGCTTGAAAAATGAGTTAAAAAACTAATACTTTACTCGAATTATGTGAAAAGTAACTTAAAAGTGGTTTTTACCCTTCATTTTACCATTTCATTTGAATTTGGGATTGTTGGAGCTATGGAGGTGCTTTTCCCCCTCGATTTTAATGAGTTGATTCTAGGAGATTCTGTGGACAATTTTCAGCGCCGTTTGGACTAGGTAAGAGCTAAATCTGAGCTCTTCAATTGTATTCTTTCCTTTCTGAATTCTGAGCATGTTTTCCTGCTTTTATGAGCCTCTGGGGTTTGAACATTTCATTTTGTCCCCATCGCACCTAATATAGATCGAAAGATGTGATGCATACTAGGCTGGCCATTGGCCAGTTAGTATGCATCCCACCCAGTACACAGCTAGGGTGCGATGGGCGCAAGGAGGAAAGTTTTTGCATTGATTTCTCATGGAAATTTTTCTTATTTTTTTCCAAATCAGGATCCTAATTCTTCTCTTGCTTGTTTTTTATAGATTCATTGGAACAAAATGGTTGTTACATGGTGTGAATGTGAGCATGAAGAAGAGGACATGGTTTCCTTACATGATCCGGGTACGATAACTGCATTGCGAAACTGTGGCTTGCTCAAGTTCTTCCGCATATCTAGCATGAGGCAACAAATCAACTTGTTGCAATATTTCCTTGATGCATGGGATCCTACCAACCAAGTGTTCCAAATTAGAGGCAAATCCATCCCTTTCAACTTTGAGGACATCTACTTTTTGACCGGTTTATCGAGGCGTGGTGCCCCTCTCTCACTATCAGATTTCGCCCGTGGGGGCAAATCCATGAGGGATTATATTTGCCGATATTATAGCGATGGATCTCAGCCGAGCAAGGATGGTAAGATTAGCATCCGAGATGTCATTGACCGGTCCTTGAGGACTATATTATTCACCTTTGCTAGATTGGCTGGTAGCACGACCCTTCACTTGGCCAACAGGTCCTATATGCAGTACACCTTAGAATGCCTTGAACCAAAGGTATTCAACTAGTGTGATGCAATACTTCCAGTGATAAAAGAATAGCTTACCAAGGTGAATAACGGAAGATCCAAGAAATTTGGTTATGGTTCTATTCTGACCGCTTTCGCCTTGGAGAAGATCCCACTGATGCAGCCACAGTACATTTCCCTTGGCCTACCACCACCGACTGAGCTACGGATGCAGAGATGGGTTGACCTTAAGGCCATGCATGTTGGTCAATCACAGGTTTCATTCTCTGATGCCTACTTTGAGTGTTTCAATCGTCAGTAGATGATTTATGCCAAGTATCCATATGCTGAGATGGATTTCTAGGGTGACCGAGATTTGGTGCTGCCGGCTCGCGAGAAGTGGGGTGTCATTAGTAAAAATATCTGACCATATCTTTGTTTATTGCTTTTATAATGTTATTTTTCTTTTCCTTTTATATTATCAAGACTAATAAAAACTCATGTGCATGCAGATATCAGACTAGTGCGCCCGAGAGTAGCAACTGTCGTTCCAGCGAGAGAGGCTATAGGGAGGATTGTCCTTCACGATTCGGACGTAGCCGAGACCCTTGTAGTATTACAGGATCTGATCAAGGGTCTCACCCTTGGTATTCAGGATGTGAGGACTGACGAGGATGTGAGGACCGATGAGTTCCCTCTAATATTATAGCACCATACCACTGGTGTGTCGAGCCGATGGACTAGGTTCTTACATATGATTGCACAAGCTGTGACTTGTTATCACCAGAACCATTAGTCTAGGGTGCCCCCTTGCATTTTTTAGTTTTTGGGTCGTATGACCAATTTTTTCCTGGACACAAAACACTATGTACAAACTATAAACAGTTATATATATATATATATTTTTGATTTTCGGAGCTTCATTTTGGTTTAAGTTATATGATCATGATGCAAATATTGATGAAATTCTTTTCTTTTACAAATGTCGCAAATTTCTATCTAACAAATAATTTGCTAATGAATCAGTTAATGTGTTTAATTTTCTGGAAATGTGTTGATATTGCATAGAATTGATCTACCTTTCCAAAATCTTGACCCTTAGGAACATACGATAGATTGCTGGATTCCGAACGGAATAGATGCCGATAAATTGTAGAATGACGAGTTGTGAGTCTAGCCTGACGACAAGTCAATGTATGCCATGTGTGATGGCATCAGAGAGGAGCTCTATCAATGCACTGTATTCAGCGATGTTGTTCATTGACCGACCAATACATACCCCTCTAAAACTCACTAACTCGCCGCTTGGATGAAAGATGGCCCAGGCTGCAGAAGATAGGTTTCGCGTATTACGACTCGCTCCGTCGGCGTATCCAACAAATGATTCCAATAGGTTCGACATCTACAACAAATGCAAAATTGGATTACCTAACCAAAACAATCACTCTTAACGAAAACAAAATGTAACAAAAGCATATGAAGCGGTTACTACACTTAGTCAAGCATAGTAACGCTTAAGGTACAACCGTTTTGGGGTTGTGATAGTGGAATCCCATCGTAATCTACTAGCTCGTGGGATCCTTTTGCTAATACACATTTAACAATATAGGGACCCATAAACAAAGACTGGAACTTACCTACTCCCAATTTATTGGATTCCTAATCGTAAAGCAATACCAGGTCACCTTCTGAGAAGACACGGGGTTTGACATTTTTGTCAAATTGCGCCTTGACTTGTTTCTTATGCACTTCGTTAGCCAAGGCGGTGTCACGACGGGTTTCATCCAGTTGGATTAATTCCAAGAAACGTGCCTCTTCGTCTGAAATTCCAGGGAGAAGGTCGACTGCAAGCTTGAGAGATGAAATTTCGCACTGAACTGGTAATATCGCTTCCAGAACATACACCAGCTGAAAGGGTGTAAATCCGGTTGCATTTCTTACTCATGTTTAGTATGCCCACAGGGTTGAGTAAAGGATCAGGTGCCAACTCCGTTTATGGACTCCAATCATCCTTTGCAGCATGCGCTTCAGCACTTTTTTTATTTCTTCAACTTGCCCGTTAGCTTGCGGATAATACAGAGTAGAGCTGTCGTGGAACAGTCCTGATTTGGCAGCCAATTCTACCATCATGTGATTGCAGAAATATGATCCATGATCTGCGACTATAGCTTGTGGAACACCGAATCTGGATACTACATGATTGAAAAAGAAAAGAGCAGCCATTTCGCCACTGTTGTTTAATGTAGGCATCACCTTAGCCCATTTCATGAAATAGTCAGCTGCGACTGTGATATACCCATGCCCCCCGGCTGAGGTGGGGTTACATGTCATGAAATCTATGCTCCATTTGGCGAATGGCCCAACAACAACTACTGGATGCAGAGGTGCGGGTGGTAACCTGGTTTTGCGGTTGAAGATTTGACAAGCATGGCAACTTCTGACTGCGGTTATGCAATCTTTGGACATTGTTGGCCAGAAGTAGCCTACCTGTAAGATCTTTTGTGCCATGGCATAACCAGATTGATGCCCCCCACATGCACCTAAATGACAACCATTCAGGCCTTTTTCGGCCTCCTCATGGGTGAGGCACCTTCGCAGAACTGTATCAATACCACGACGGTAAAGTGTTTCACTGAAAATCATGTACTCTTTTGCTTGGTATTGAGTACGTCGTTGTTCTGAGTGAGAGGTATTAGGCCTATATGTTTGGTTTTGGAGATAGATGATTATATCTCCATACCACGAATCGCTTGAAGATATCAGAAACAAAGATTCATCCACGATTGTTGCTTTGGATGTTGAATCGTTGGACCACGATGGGAAGTCGCATAGTAACTCCGCGAAAACTAGAGATTTATTTGATTTGGATTTTACGAATTCCAGAGCAAAATCGTGCAAAATTGCTATCCATTTCAAATATTTGCCCCCAAGCAACTGTCGCGACAAGATGTGATTCATGGGGTTGCAATCTGACAAAATGGTACTTTTACGAAAGAGGATGTAGTGTCGAAATCTCTGTACTACTTGAACAGATGCGAGAGCCAACTTTTCAACATAGGATTACATGCTTTCTTTATCATTTAAGTTTCGACTTAAATAATAGATAAGATGTTCGATTCCATTGTCTTCTTGAACTAAAACCATTGTGATGGTCGTATTTGCCGCGGCCAGATACAGGTTAAAGTCTTTTTGATAATCAGGAGCATACATTAATGATGCTTTTATTAAGGATTCCTTTAGAGCATCAAAGGAAGCTTGCACAACCTAATCCCAGTTGAAGGGCACTTCTTTTTTCAACAGACGCGTATAACCTTTAGCAAGTTTGGCGTAATTTGGAATGAACCTCCTCATAAAATTTGTTTTCCCTTGGAGTTTCTGAATCTGAAGCAAATTTGAAGGTGGAGGCATATTTATGATTGCCTAAACCTTACATGGGTCGAGGCGAATCCCGTCTTTTCAAACCACAAAGCCAAGTGAACGACCATAACCAACACAAAACACACATTTTTGCGGATTGAGTCATATTTTGTAGTGTCAGCAACGTAGAAAAATAGCTCTCAAGTTCTGCGGATGATCAGTCTGCTTTTGTGAATGAGCCAGAATATCGTCGAGATATGGTTGAATGATGTTCTTGATGTCATGGAAGTCATAATTCATAGCCCTCTGAAAAGTTGCCCCTGCATACTTTAAACCAAAAGGTAGTTTGCAGTACACGAATGTGCCCCACAGAAAAATAAATGCAGTCTTTGACTGGTCCTGTGGGCAGATATTTATTTGATTATACACAGAAAATCCATCCATAAATGAAAAGATTTCGCATCCGACGCATTCATCAATTATCTGGTCGATGAAAGGCATAAGGTAGTTTTCCTTTGGACAAGCTTGATTTACATCCCTGTAATCGACGCACACTCTAATAATTCCTTGCTTTTTCATCATAGGAACAATGTTCGATACCCAATCAATTAGAGCAACCGGGTAAATGAAACCATCATGTAGATTTTTTTCAACTTCCGCCTTGATGGCAGCATCTTTCTTCGGGTGCACCTGCCGAAGCTGTTATCGTCCCAGTTTGACATCTTGATACATCTTAATTTCGTGTTCAACTATGCTCAAGTCAATGCGTGGTGTTTCTTCATATGACCATGCAAAGACATCTCTAAACTCGTGAAAGAGAGAGTAATATACTTCCAGTTCTAAAGAAGAACAAGATTTGCTGGCATGAATATTCTCTACAACATCTGGTCTGATCGAGATATTTATGGCAATAGTTTCTTCTATATTGAACAGATTTCGCTCGGAATCCACCATATTTACAGTATTTGATAGAAAATCAAAAACTAAGGAATGATTAAAGTCTCTGGAACAATCTTTGTTGTAATTCGGAAGATGGGAACGATGGTGGTAATCTTCCCATGGTTCCTCTCCTATCATCATCGATTGAACAATTCCTTCGTTTGTAGAATGTACATGTGACCAAGGATCTGAAGAGGTGCCATATTCCTTAGACCTATCTACCCAAACCCTTGATGAGCGTTTACTTGGGTTTGCCGCCTAGGCTGAGAACATTGATTGCTACAATATTTCTATGGGGCTTGGAGGCAATACCTAGTGATGATCCATGTTAACATCATGTTCAAGAACCCTCTGAATAGAGGATACCATATTGCAAGTTCCCATCGTGGCCACTTCCGCCAGATTGTTTGGAGGCGGTAGGGAAAAAGTACCCATCAATATAGGGTCTTTTAGTAGGCCAACTCCAATATTTTGAAGTGATTGAGAGCTTCTGTGGATCATCGGGATGCTTCCCGTAACTTGTGAACTATTGGGGAGAAAGGTTTGTTGGTTGATGATTGTAATTCCTCCTTGAAAAGGAAATGCAATCTTTCTTAAATATGTTGACACAACAGCTGCCATAGCATAAATCCAGGGCCTTCCCAGTAAGATGTTGTAATCGAGGTTTCCATCAATAACTTCAACATCAATTTCTATTGTTTTTCCCCCCAATTAAACTTGCAAGTTACTTAAAATCCCGTACAGAGTGTATGTCCATCCATCAAATGCTTTTAACGTTGTTGACGATCGTGACAACGGTGGTGAGCCTAAATTTTTCCAGCAACTCATTGA
This sequence comes from Pinus tabuliformis, assembly GCA_031772625.1. NCBI lineage: Eukaryota > Viridiplantae > Streptophyta > Pinopsida > Pinales > Pinaceae > Pinus > Pinus tabuliformis. The sequence continues at coordinate 335,447,440 of CM062814.1, read as the reverse complement.
CATAATACATGTAGATGTCCCCTCATCAATAATTGTTCAATGAATAGTTTTGTTGAGGGCTTTCACTTGAATGAGGAAAGCGAGTTGAGCCAGTAACTGAGGTTCATATCCTTTATTATTAAAGGCCACAAGATTGGAATCCGTTGGGTCAATCCCACCTATCGCTGATAATAGAGCCTGCTTTTGGGAGGGGCAATTTTGCAGTACTTCAAGTGTCAACATAGTGGACAGCGATTGGGTCAGGTCCTCTACTATATTATAATTCTGTGCTGCTCTGGCATGAGGACTAAATGTCGATTTGTGTACTACTCCCTTTGGCAGCTTTATTGTTAGCTCAGGAATGATGGGCGACACAAATTTGGTCAAAGTTGTTGTTGAACTACTAGGTTGATCAGTAGCCTTATTGTTCGAAAGTTGTGGATTCTCGTAATCTTTATTCCTTGTCGATATCAAAGCATCATTTTGCTGTTTCAAAATGGACAAAGTAAGCACTTGGGATGGGGAAGCATTGTCACTAGCAACCAGATTGGTTTCTGGGTTCAGAAACGGATCAGTCAATACCGCTAAGGTTTTTGAGTTCTTGAAGAATTTCTTAATCTTAGCTTTATGTGGACAATCTGCTGTCCAATGATCGTCATCGCATATCTGACACCCCAAAGGAGACGAATCCTCCTTTTTCTTCCTTTTTATTTTCCCTTTCTTTTTACCCCCTAGTTGCTTCAATTCTTTGCCCTTGTTGGTTGACACAACATTAACCTCCAAGGCAAGAAGTTCTTCATTTTTCATTTTGACCAGAAACCTTACGGGATTTCTTAGATGTAGCCTTTGTGGATTTCGTGCTGGTCGTATCTATCATGCCATCACCGACATGAGAGTCTTTGTTTGATTTAGGAGGAGGAGTAAGGGAAAACTTTGGTCTAGGAGCATCAGGGATTTTGTCATAGAGTATTCCAGACTGAGTATAGATTAGGGCTAGATATTGCACATGAGCAATAACTTTCTCTTCAGTGACAACCCCCCCTTTAGCCACATCTTTTGTAATAGAAGGTAACAATGACTTAATAAACCATTCAGCTAGCAGCTGATCAGGAACATATGTTTTTACCATTCTACGATGACGTCGCCACTCATGAATATGATCACATATGTGAGTGGCTGTCGTCTATTTAAAATTGGTAAGAAGTTTTGTTCTTGTTTCGTACCTTATGGGTAACTAAAAATGGGTTAAAAAGGTTGTGGCAATGGCACTCAAGTTATCGAATGAAGATCTAGGCAATACGATGTACCATTTTGCTGTTGGACCAGTTAACATTCACTGGAAAAGGTGAAGCGTAATTGAATCATCATTTAGAGTGTTGGACGAACACCATAGATGAAAGGTCATCACATGATTTGATGGATCTTCACCTGGATTTCCATTGAATTTAGGGATATCTGACGGAAGTTTATGAGGAATATCCGACCACCAAGGGGCGTAATCAATTGGATCATTTGTTAGCCGATGTAGATCTGGTAATTCTAAAGTTGCAACAAAAGGCAACTGTTGATTCAGGTTTGGCGAAGCATGCCTAGGATAGGACGGGATCGCCTAAGTAGTGGGCCTTTGCGTACCAGCATAATGTATTTGACGTTGATAACTTTGATAAGGTTGATGGGAATAACCATTATGATAGGATAGATGGTGACCGTTTTGAATATATGGCTGCCCATTACCCGCAAAGCTTTGTTGCTCAAGTCCTAAGTAAGATTGCTGGAATTATGGTTGTTGATATTGCACCAGCCATGGTTGCAAAACCATTTGTTGTTGCCCAATACTGGATGTTTGACCAAGATGAGGGGTTATAGTACCCGTTTGAGCCTGGGTCGCTTCAATTAAGGATCCACTAATCGACGATTGTGATTGGGTCACGGAGACAAGAGGTCGTTGTATTACAACCTAAGATACAGTAGGTTGACATACAACAGGCAGCGCTTGTATTTGCGACACTGTCACAATAGCCAATGTAGTGGGAATATTCAACACAAGTTGATTCGGTTGTATAAAATATAAAACCCTTGGTTGTTGGGGTAGTATTGGTACCCAACCACTGGATGTGATTCCAGCCTGACCCAAATTCTTTTGTGAACTCTCATATGGTTGTTCTCCTGGAGGGAACAATGAAAAGGCATATTACCCCCCATATGGTTGCAATCCAGTGTTCAAAAGAAAAATTGGTCTTTGGAGATTAGACTGCCCAAATTTATATTGTTGCGAAGGATCAATTTTCTGAGACTCAACATAAGAGATTCTAGATAAGGTTCCGGATGAACACATGGGAACAAATCATACTGTCAAAACAGTCCCTGGGTGGACTCCATCTATCGGTCGAGAACTAGTTGGGACAGATGGTATACCAGGAAACGTTGTTGGAGTAGCAACAGGAGGTTCTGCTGCTGCTGTGTCAGATGAGACAGTCCTAGATGTCGACGGTTGTTCAAACATATTGAGTCTATCCAAAAGATATCCTAGCGATTCTACAGGAACTTGTGATGAAGGGAGATTAACTTCTGAAGTAGAAGGATATAGGTGGATCCCAGTTCCAAAATGCAATGGAGTACTGGATGGAAGATCCTCCTCAATCTCTTCTATAGCAATCAATCCAAGTGGAAGAGGTAGACTGTGAGGTCCGTAAAATATTTCTAGTGCCGAAGAAGGTATAGACTCTATAGCGACAGATGTTGCAGGGGTGACACCTTCCAAATCAGTCCTAGATGGAGCTGGTTCAGGAATAAGAGCAATTACCATTACATTAGGATCAGTTCTAATGTTCTCTTGTAGCTGCAAAACTTCTTCTGTAGAGGCTGGGATACCAGAAATATTTGGAGTAATTGGAGTCTTGAGGATGTTGAAACACAAGTTTCAAGCAAACCAGGAGACTTTGACCCAGTTAAACGATTTTGTTTGGCCCGGAATGGTTTCGTTTCTGGAGTCAAAGACGGTTGACTCGTTAGTCTCCACGAATGATGGGGTTTTGATTGAATTTCTTCCACGATTGTGGATTACTTGATCAACTCAAAATAAGGAGGAGAAAATGTTATTCTGAATTAAATGAATTTTACGACGCTTTAACACAACTTTCTTTTTCAATTTTTAAGAGTCAAGCAAAAGCTAAAGATGACTCTAGTCGCCTTCGATTTTTAATGAGCCTGAAGTGACAAGTGCTCAGATGGACCTTTTCTTTTAAGGAGTCTGAAAAGGAACGAAAGAAACTACTTTGAAAATCTAGACAGATGGATTAACAAACTAATCGCAAAACTACAGAATAATTTTTACAGTACGACAGTCAATCTTCCTAAATGTTGTGTTCAGTGCATTGTGATCGATAGGGCGACAGGCAGGGCTTCCTAAGGATAAAAGTTATAGCCTATTGTGGTCTCCCAATATATACTTTACGGTATGTGGGAGCACAAGTCCGTACTAGCACTTGTCGTCTCAAAGAGGAGGAATCACCCAACCTACAATGAAGGCGATAGTTACTAGGATTTACGACACCGGAATACGTCTCTAGCCTAGACTTCTAAATGTTGTGCGTTAGGTTCCAAAGAATTTTTATGTTCATTTAATTTATTTTACAGTTGATCTTTCTTAAGAAGTTTTCCTTTAAGGTTCACCGCATGATGTAGATATACAAATCCTAAATATGCAATCTAAGATGATAAATAGTTGTTTACTTTCTTTTTGCAATGAAAATCCTAGCTACTAAGGAAAGAGAAGTGAAATTCTTTCAACATAGAGCAAAGAGAACACACTATGATGCATTGTCCTACATCAATCTCCACAAGCAGTCTAAATGCAAATGCACATGCATGTATTTGTTTTCCGCTTTCTTAATGTGTGAATGACAAAAAGAATGCTAAGTACAGATCTGAACTATTTTTCTTTTAAAGCGACAGTACTAACAATTTTCTTTTCAAAAGCGAAAGGAAGATGAAGACGACACTTTGTGATTTTGAATTGAAAAATGCTTTCGACACTTGAAATACTATTAATTCAAATCAAATACAAGAGAAAAAGTGTAATCGACTATCAAAAAGAGGAGGATTCTTTTCTTTGACTGAAAACGACACTTGCGACACTTTCAAATCGAAAGACGACAGTTCGATTAAGCTATTGTTTGCAAAGGAGAACTGTAAATGGTGAAAAATACATAAAAACATTCACAATTCTTTATACAATGGAGGCTAAATAATGCAAAGGAAGGGAGTTTCAATAGTGATATACTGATCACAGACAGCAAAACTCCTTAATAAAGCTGAAGACAATGAAGAAAAAACCAAAATCTAGAGGCAGAAATAGTCTTATCTGATCATCGCACCTGTAACACAGGGAAACAGGGATGTATCTCACCTACAACACACGGGAGGTGCGATGCATCGAGACTGTCAAGGGGAGACAATGCGATGGTCCAGGGACGAGACTAGGATTCATTTTTGCTCACAGTTTGCAGCTTAGTTTAGGGATTTAAGCTGAGCTAATGATAGTCACTAAATACAAAGTACAAGGGCTGATCTAATGAGGTTACTTGAGCTACCACTACGGAACTTAGGATGTTTGCAAGTCAGTTTTCAGTTCGTAAACAAACCCGGAGATTGACTGAAGCAGCATTGATCTACTTTGCACTTGCATAGAAAATGCAGTTCGAAGGCTAGTTGGCTTAACTTCAGGCTCCATCTATAGTTTATGAAGCAAACAAATAGAGACAAGCAATCGAACTATTTGTTTCCCCAGTGGAGTCATCATTTTGTTATCGGGAAAACTAGTGTCCATTAAGAGCTACTAGTCCCACTAAGATGGGTAGCTATCTTAGAAACAAAAAAACTAAAGTCACTTGTGTTTTCCTTTATGAGAGATAGATGAGAGAGAAGCAGAGAGTACCAACCTTAGTCTTTCACTAGTCTCTTTGCTCGTTTCCTCTCTCCCTTGATAGATCTTTCGCCACTCCTTTCTCAATTGTCTCGCTTCAAAGAACACCTGTAGAGTCAAAGAAGAAAAATACCATCAAAGCGTAGAGATCTATAGCCATAAACAATGTAGGATCAGATGTACATTAACTATCTAAATGCATATACAAATACAAGATTCAGAGATATACAAGCATATCGAGGAAAACTCAAATAACTTTATTGATAGAAGTAGTAGAAGAGAGGATTACAACTAGGATGTCTGATCCAGCATCATCCTCCCAGCATGAAAGCCCTCTTCACCTCATGAAAAGCTTAGATCACCCAACAATACAGTGTTGCATAGAGAAACCAACAACACTTCCTTACAAAATACAAAATTCCAGCCTTTGGATCTCTAGGATGAGGGATCCATATATAGATGTTTGCAGGTGGGTGAGCCAGCTTCTGGGATTTTGATTAGTGTCATCTCTCTGATAGTTCTTGGTTCCACTTGGATATTTCATGATCTCTTACTCGTCCCTGGGTGAATTCAGAGAGGCAAGTGTCAAATGGGCAGTTTCTAAAAGATTCTTTGGGTTTCCACCTAGCCAGCTGCCTCTGCCATTTGTCTACTCTCGCTCATCGCACCCTACATAAGGGCTTTTCATTATGCATCACACTTTTTACATGTGGCAGGTGAGATGCATCGCACCGTTAGCACTGGGCAATCTGTATGATCCTGTTTTGACCAGTTCTGAGTAGTTTTTCAGGGAGAACTTCTGGGAGATGATGTAATCAGCTGACCTTGCTCCTTTAGAGTATGAAACAACACTTTTAGGGACTTAGAAGCCCTTGGTTTATGGACATATGTGATTGCGATTACAGTGCCCAAATATTTCTATAGCAGAAAGATGTTATTATTGTATACCTATGTTCTAGGACTCATCTGACCTTACTGGTGCAAAGAGCTCACCCTAAGAAAATAACATCCACGTGGAATTTACAAAACTTTTTTAAATCAAGCTCCAAGTACACCAATCAAAATATGAACATTCTTTTAATCAATAAAATCTCTGACTTAAAATAAAAGTGGCCTATAATTGAATGTTATATCGACCATGTCAAGTTACTAACATCGGGTGAGAAATACAATCCATGCATATTGGATTAGTGAAATAATTGATCTGGTAAAGCTCAAAAACAAATGAGTTAGAGCTAAGAAATGCAAATAAATGACTTAGAACTAAGACATGAGGTTTCCCTTTCAATCCTGTCATTAAATAACTCTTCTTTATGTCACTTACCATTAAACTTTTTCTGATACCGGGTGGAAGTGGTATTCTAACATTTACCTCTAATAGTCTGTTTCCACGACTACTTCTTAAGATCCGCTCCATTACCAACATTTGGGTCGAGATAAGATACATGCAAAAACCATCAACATGAAAATCAAATCTACATCCTTTTAAAAAATGGGAGGAAAAAAATATCCACAAATTGAAACAGACTATAGGATACCTCATTCCTGCAACATGATTATCTTGTCATGAACAATAAAAAAATAAATCAGGAGAAATGTAATTTTTTCCACATTTTGACAATGAAATATTTTGCATATTGTATGAACAATTGATGAAAAAGTCAGCTAAGGCTTGTCAGCATCAAGATTATAGTAAAACATAAAGGAACCGCTCCAACACATATATAATCCTAAACATAAGTATCTATACTCATAAGTATTTATTGAGGACATTTTATTTCGTGAAAATATGGAATTCAAATCTTTGAAATAACACAATTTATGGTACCACTTCCTTACGAAGTCCATTCATTCGATTATTTACGAAGTCCATTCAAGAATTTATTCAAAGTTCAAAGTTCAAACAATTAACATGTAGCCTAAAAAAGCTCAGATTTGAAAAGGAGATAACCCAAATATGTAGAGTATACATCTCACATTTATATATCCTAATTTCCAAACATTGAAATGACACTTTTTAGCATACTATTGTGAATTCAGCCTGAAATTCTAGAAAAAAATATTGATGGTTATTTTGCTAATATAGAAGTTTTATACATGCATTTACTTAAACAATTAGCTTGCAATCTCAAACATATCTAAGGATGCACACAATACGTTGCATCTTTAGTGCTAGTGTGTGAACTTGAGACAACGAAGTCCAACATTTAACAGTTTGCCTACAATATGCACTAGCCGAATAGGTGAACAATAGTATTGTAGGTATGTGTTATGAATATGTGTATTGCAGGCCAGTAAGAGTATGGTTGGACAATATTGTAGGTATGTGTTATGAATATATGTATTGCAGGCCAATAAGAGTATGGTTTGACTAATAGGTGAACAATAGAACTGTAGGTGTGCATTATGTATCACTTACCTAAATCCAACACCTTCAGCATAGAAATTTCAATGAATATGTCCAGAACTGGTAGGTAATTTGCAAAATGAAAGAGTTGGCTTGATTGTTTCTAGAGAAGACTAGATTCTTACATTGTTCAATGTAAATTCATGACACTTTTCCAAGCTTAGATTGAATAAAAAGGAACCAAGCTAGAAGGTTATTTAAAGAATCCTTACTTAGCTAGGGTAAAATGTTAGCCCATTTTTTTCAAAAAGCATAAATGTAAAAAATTTAAGAAATACAGTGAAGAGACTGCAGAAATGTTCTTATCAAACCACTAACGTAAACAAAGCTAAGAAATATTGCTTTTTAAAAGAGATATTCATGGTCAAATTAATAAGCAAGTGACATTTTAGCATAGTTAATGCACTAGTGCTCATGTCGTAGTGTCCTAGGGCATGCTAGGGACTACATGGAGCACTCATGTACATCTAAAGAAGAGGTGGGGGGACATTGAGCTACAGTCAGGAGGAATACAGGCGATGTGGGGCAGATCCTTAAGGTACCCAACCTCTTGGATTATACCTTACTACGGGAGCCCCAAAGAGAGAGTAGCAGGACTAGTAGATGTGGGTAGAGATGGATGTTGATGAAGCAGAAGATAGTGATACAGTGTAGGAGTCCCTGGGCAGCGTGAGGCTAGCAGGCTGCAATAGCGCGAGCCTTAGTTGCAATCACAAAGGGGCCCTAGATGCAGTCATGAAGGGAGACCTAGAAGCAGTCTTGAAGGATCTCTAGCCATAGTCGAAAAGGAAGCCCTAGCTGCAGTAAAAGGCAGCCCTAACAACAACCAAAATGAGGCTTAGCCATAGCAAGAGAGAGGCCTAAGACGTAGTCTAGAGAGAGGCCTAAGATGTAGTCAAGAGAGGAATAAAGATGCAATCAAGAGAGGCTAGATATGCAGCAAAAGGAAGGCCCTTGTCCATAGCAAAGGAGGCCCTAATCCATAGCAAGAGGGTGGCCCTTATCCGCCATAAAGAAAACGCATATAGCCATAGTCAAGGGAGGTCTAAAGCATCACTCAGAGAGGCCCTAGATGCCGTCAAAGGGAGGCCCTAGCCACTGCAAGAAGGATCCATAAGAAAACTAGAAAGAATCCCTAGAAGTAACGTGGAAGTCTTATGTTTTGCTTTAGGTACAGTGTGCGAAAGATAGGTTGTTTTGAGTGTTGTTCTTGGGTGATCTTGTAGGGAAAAAGGCCGAAGTTTGAAGTTTAAGATTACAACAAGAAGAGGAATTCAACGTGGGTGAAATAGGGTTTTTTTGTAGCCATTACGGGAAGACTGAAGTGCTGAAAAGAGGCCGAGTATCTTGCTTGAAGCTTCAACTAAAGGATGACTTAGCTTAATAAAGTTCATGATGGCCTTTTACAATCAGATACTTATGAGCGAACCTAAATCTTATTATTGGGACTTATCCCAATATCCTGATAGGTGGGATATAGAGGAAAAATATGATCTCCCTTTCTCCATTGTATTCCTCCCACCTTGAAAATAAAAAGGGGACATAATGAATTTCATATACACATACTTAATAGATATATATTCCCAATCACTTGCCATATTCTAGTTGCACCTGCTTGAGCCAAGCTCAAGGAATTAGTCAATTTGGAGCATGCATATCCCTACTTATTCTCCACATGCCTCAGAGTGGATCTCTCTATCCCTATAGTGCCAACAAAAGGGTTTGGGTATGGTAAGGGCTGCTAGCTAGTTTTTTGAACCTCTGTATTTACATCTATTTTCACCTGGCCTTACCCTACTCTCATCTCTATGTGTCCTAAAATTAAACCAATTACACAATCAGAAACTTTGTTCTTGTGTGGTATCTCAAAATGCTTTTCAAACATAAAATTACAACACACTATCATAAGGAGACTACTCATGGTTTAACATATCAAACTTGACACCTTACATTAACAATTTCCTTTTACGTGATGCCAGTCTTCTACCCAGGCCTTGGAACCATGGCTAAAGGGGTGTAATACATGACCGAGGGTTTGCACTGCCAGTCAACTTAATTATAACTAATTATGAGAACAAGATAGCATTGTTTTTATACCAATTTTTTAAATTAAATATTAGCTTCCTGTATGAATTACAGTGCACTGATAGAAAAAAAGATAGTTTCCAACAAAAAGCACCCAAAAAAGTAGCAAAAGTCATAGGAGAAACTTATTTCACTTCTTTGGTGCTGGTCTTTGAAGACCTCCACCATCATCATCACTTCCACATTCATCCTCTTGCACCTCAAGGGATACAGGAACCACTTTGCCCCTGTTTCTTGAAATCTCTCTGATAGGAGTCTCTGCAATCTTCTCAGAACAAGAATCATAAGTGGATTGGTTCTGTGAGGCATCAACTCCTCACCACTAGCTTCCATCATCAAATTAAAGTCTTTAAAATCAAATCAAAAAACAAATTGATTGTAAGAAGCTTCTCCAGATGCCATTTCTATAGCTCTGGGAGCATTTTTGGGGACAACAAAATGTTTTCCATTTTCATCAACATTTATTTCAACTCTACCATCCTTTACTAGAAATGATAATGCAGAGATGTTTTCTACTATCTGGGAAAATTATATTCTATTTAGAATCAAATTCTCTAATCTGACTTGCTTCTGTTTTTGCAAAATGTTAAATATGCTTGCCATATTCTTGTATGTTTCTGATTTTTCATCTTCTGGGACTCTTTCACTACTTTAGGTCGAGTGCTTTCTATTGGCTTAGCCTATTTTCTTTGTACTATAGCTTTCCTTTGCTTGGGTTCATTATCCATTGGTCTAAGCATACTGCAAATTCCTGCCGCATCCTAGAAAATAGAAGCAGATAAAATCCCAAGATTTATCCATGATATTTGGGTTTGGTCGTCATTTCCCTCCAAAGACCTACTTCCATAACCTGGTCACTATAGTTTCTTAGAATATCACTGCTAATAAAATCAACTGGAGTAGCACCATCATTGTTTTGTGATCTGTTAGCAGTAGCGAGGAGTGTGGATGTGAGATCAAAGAGTGTATCAGCATCTACAACTTGCTCACAAGGTCTCTGAACAAGATTGTGCAAGCTTTCCACTTTGCTAATTATAGCCTTAAATTTTCAAGATTCTACTTTTAAAATATTTTCTCTCTCCTCAGCAATTGAAGTATTGATGGCATGATAATGGGACCTTAATATACAATGTTGCACCATACTCTAATTGTTACCACTGCATGTAGTAGCATCTTCTTTCTCTCTCGGGGGCTTACTGTGGCCTTGTTGTGATCCTTTTACCCCACGAGAGGAATCTTGTAGTGTTTGACTCAATGTTTCTTCCTCTTTAACGCTAGCTTGGGTACCAAGCCTTCTACCCATCCTTTCTATCACCTGCTTTTGGAGTTGAGAGAAATGCAAATATTCAACCAAAGTTGGAAGGAAGGGCTTGAAATTGAGATTTCTGATTGAAGAACTGTCATGAAATGGAAAGAGAGCAAGAAAATATTTTTTTGTTGCATTGAAATGAGGTAGGGTAGGGAGTTGTGATTTCCCCTACCCTGAGGGATGAAGGCCCACTATAGTGGATGCAAAGTCCCAAGACATACACATTGTCTAATGAAATGCATAGGTGCAGTGTGCCAATTAAGTGCGAGGATTGGGAGTAGTGACACATGTGGGAGAGTGGCCATATTATTAAAGAATTGTTTACATTGAGGAATAACACCATTTTAATATGGTAAGAATGTCAATTCTAAATGGTACTCATGGTTCCCTCACCCTTCAATCTAAAAAATTTAACATGGAGAGTTTCCAACACCACTTCCTCATCTAAATGAGGGAGTTTACAATCTGTATATCTTTGTCTCAATCCCATGGTGAATATACTAGTGTGAGGATCCACTGTTTCATGATCCATATGCTGGATGCTTTGCTGAACTTGAGATTTATAAGGAAATCTCTTTAGATATCCAAAATGTCTCAGAAATTTATTTGAACAATTATTGTCTTGCAACAATGTTTATTGATGAAAAATTTATTGGTAATGTAGACATGCATAGAAGAGTGTGACTGATGGCATGGATACTCGACCTTTCGGGTCGAAATGGCCACCTCTAAAGATAATATTTGGAATGTCCTTTGAGCCTTTCTTTGAGATGGAATCCAAGAAGTTGGAGTGAAGACATCAAGGAACTCTATATTTTGACATATTCCATCTGAATCACCAAACATGAAAAAGAAACTAAAACCACGGGTTATATAAGTAATAGGCCTAGTGTATGGGAAATCCAGGCTTTTAGAGGAATATTTCCGCATTTAATAATTGGATGAGGATGAATATTTCTATTAAACTATGTGTTGTTATTGATATTTTTGGACGTTTTGGGTGAACACTTGGCCCATCTTCAAGAACATTCAATGTCTCTCGACTCCAAGACAAATTTAAAGAGATCATTTATCAAATTAGTTTTCCAGCTATGAAAGACAATCAAGTTTTGGAAGAGATACATCATAGTACTATCAAAGTAGATTGTGGACCATGTTAGAAAATGGATCAAAAAGGTTTTCAGAATGTCTGCTAAAATTTGACATTTAGCATTGTCTTAGCATTTTCTTATCAACTTTCATGGAGGCAAAAAGTGACAGGAGAAACTTGCACAATAATGGCTACCACTAGAATGAGAAACACGATGAATTAGCGAAATGGAATCTATTGCTATGATGACATATGGGAAGTTACTTATTACTCTCAACGTGGTTGTACAGGAAAAATAGTTTTTGCCTTTGAGTATAGTTGATGTATCGTAATGTAGCAGTTGTTTCCCTGCTGCAATAAAACAAATATATATCCATCTCAAGGTGAAAGAATAACACCAATATATCTTTGAATGATATGGGCTATGTGTTGTGCTCAACGGCTAGGAAAGTCTCTATCGGTCATAGTGTGATGAAGCAATGGGTTCGGATTTCTGTGCTTGTCCTGTCAAAGTATATCGATACAAGTGATGAAAAAACATATGTTCAATTCCCTAGAACATATCTTATTTTCATTACTTGTCCAAGATAAATCCACGACCATAGTTTAGAAATGCAATCAAAAGAAAATAAATATGTAGTTTATTTAAACAAATGTGGCATGAGCAGAAAACATATGCACCAAATTACAAAATGCAAAAGTCAAAGTTCTATATAAAAGTTTTAAATTAAAAAAATTTCAAACAGTTGCGAGGAAATTTAACGAATGCAATGCCCAGCACTCATCCAATGGCCATTCGAGGAGGTTCAAAGCCATCCATCAACATGAAGAGATCTATAAAGGCAAACAGGGACTTTGAAGAAGGGATTCTTGTTTTTTCATACCCAAATGTTGCCCGATTATTGAGAAAGGGCCTAACGAGTTAGTGAGGGTTTCACTTTTGTTTTTGTTTCAATCTATTTTCATGCTTAGATTATTGTTAATATGATGTCATTGGTGGACCTTAATATACAACGATGTACTCTGATTTTTACCACTGCATGTGGTAGCATCTTCGTTCTCTCTCGGGGGCATACTGTGGCCTTGTTGTGATCCTTTTACCCCATGAGAGGAATCTTCCAGTGTCTGACTCAATGTTTCTTCCTCTTTAACTCTATCTCGGGTACCAAGCTTTCTACCCATCCTTTCTATCACCTGCTTTTGGAGTTGAGAGCAATGTATAAATTCAACCAAAGCTAGAAGGAAGGGCTTGAAATCTATGTTACTAGAAACCAGAAAGAGGAAACGAAATGAGAAATGACAATGGGATGAGAAACAGAGTTTGGAGGTTTCATATTCAAGAAACAAGGAGAGAGAAAAACAAGAAAAATATGAAACATAAAACCAAGCATTTGTTTCACATTCAAGAAATGAGGAGAGAGAAAAAACAAGAAAAATATGAAACATAAAACCAAGCATTCATCATTAACATTCTCGAATACTATGGTTCATAGGTAGTTGCTCATAGGCTTTAGCTGCTCACATGGGCCATTCCTTAATACTTATAGTTATCAACAAAGCTTCCATTGCTCACATAAGCCATTCTTGAATACCCATGTTTGATCCTCTAGGATGGCAAATACAATAGTGAAGAAACACTTGGCACCGAATTCAAGTTTGATTTAGCCTTTGCGTTTTCTGGATGAGTACATGATCCTACATACATTGTATATATTCTTGGATGTGACCTGAGTGGACCTCAAATTTGGGATCTATTGTAGCATTTGCCACACAGTTATTGGGTTATTGTTTTCATGGTTGGGTAACAAGATGGTGGAGATTGAGTTGATCTCCATTGGATATAGAGCCAAAAATAGAGGGTTGTCTCAAACTATTGCCACTTGCAAAACCATAAATACTACAACAAGTGTTTGAAGACAAAATCTAAAGAGAAAACTTTCAAAATTTATTTTTAATCCATTATAATATAAAACTAATCTTTATAATAGTAAAAATAATATATATTAAAAGTATAGTTGAACTAGATATTAAATTGCTAGTTTGTGAGAAAAAAAAATTAACTAAATTATCTAACTACTAATTTATAAAAATATATATAAAATATCTATATACATTACTAATTTATAAAAGATATTTGATCCCTTTAGGGTGTTGGTATATACGAAATTAAGATGGATCTAGGCTAATATATATTATTTACCATAATCATTGTTAAAGTGTATAATGGTTGTCTCTTATTTGTATTTGCATTGATTAAATGATTATTATATGTAGTAATGTTTTATATTAATTATTTAGTGCATCATATATATGGTTTTGTGTAGTAAATTTATTTTTATGTTAAATTTTAATAGTCAAATTTAGATATTCTCTCTTGATATTAGTTATTTTTTATTATTTTGATTTTATTCTTTTGGATCCATTAAAATTTGTTATCTAAGTCAATGCTTCCAATTAACAAATGTGGTTGATCAATATAAATAAGTGAAATAAATTATTAAATTGTGATTTTTCTAATTTCTACTTAGTTAAATATTATATATAAATATCACTTGTGGTTATAACATACCAAATCATTCATTTTTAGTTGTTAAATGTGATTATGTTAAAATAACTTTAAAAAAAATTGTTATCACCCATGGTTAGAACTTACCAAACCATTCTTTTTTAGTCCCTAGATTTGTTTATGTAACTTTTGAAAAAATGTTATTGCCAATAGTTTTGTTATATTCCATGGTTTTGTACTTTATATTCATTTAATTTGCTAGTTTTTGCACATGGTTTTGTTAGATTCCATGGTTCTTTACTTAATATTTTAATTTATTAGTTGTGTCTCATCATTTTTCTTTCATAAATTAAAACAAGCGAGAGAGACCTTGAAGTCTTGAAAACAAATGTCATAATCTAGGTATTTTATTCTAGGCCCCTCTTAATATACTTTTGGTTGTTAGATTTTTGTGCCAAGAGACCCTTTCCACCTGGGGAATATGTTATAATATTTGGCATTTTAACTTAGTCAAAATAAAAAATCAAATTAAAAAACATAAAATTCTCCACCGCATGGTTTTTTCTTGTCCATGGCTTTTTTCCCATTGTACTCCTAACCCATGGTTTTTGTCCATGGTATTTTTTTGAAATGTATCCTATTCAAAAGGTAATAACTAAAGCAACCTAGATCCATTTTAACTATGGATCAAGCATTGAGTGGATCAAATCTCTTCACTTGAAGACGATTGTAGAGAGAGAGAGAGAGAGAGAGAGAGAGAGAGTTGATCTCTCTAGATGAGAGAGAGAGAGAGAGAGTTGATCTCTCTGGATGTGTGAGAGAGAGAGAGAGAGAGAGAGATTTGATCTCTCCGGATGCTCGAGAGAGATAGATCTACGCTAGTTATTTATAAATGAAGAGGAGTATGCAGAGAGAGAGAGAGAGAGAGAGATTTGATCTCTCTAGATGCTCGAGAGAGAGAGAGAGAGAGAGAGAGAGATTTGATCTCTCTGGATGCTCGAGAGAGCTAGATCTACGCTAGTTATTTATAAATGAAGAGGAGTATTTTCTTGTAGTAGTACTCCTATTTGACTTGTATTTAAAATTTATTAGATGGTGGATTTCTATTTTGTATCTTGATTTTTGAGACTTGTTTATTTTTATAAATTGACAGTTATTTCTATCACTATTTTTATGTAATTATGAAACTTTCCATATTTATCATAGTTGAAATTATATTTGTATTATAGACATATTAATCAATAGCTTGTTGCTCTTAAGCTTTATTATTGAAAATTACCTAACATAATCTCTCTTATCACCGATGAAAAAAGTATTTATGGGATAAACATATTAATGGGATGGCTAATAGATAATTGTTATTTGTTATACATTAAATTAATGTCTTTGGTTGATGATATTTAATATTATAGATAGTCTAATAGTTGATAAGAGTTTCGTAGGATGGTTTTATCAAAATCCTTTTCCAATCATTTGAAAGGTTGTAAACCAGACCAATGGCAAAAAAAATATTGTGTCCCAATGTTTATATAAAACAATAAATTAACTAGAAAAATTAACTAAATTATTTAACTACTAATTTGTAAAAAAAAAATATATATATATATATATATATATATATATATATATATATATATATATATATATAATATCTATATACATTAATAATTTATAAAAATATATATTAAAAACCTTACACATTTAAATTTATAATTTTATATAAAAATACACATTTTTTAAATATTAGATACAATCACTAAATCCACTTTTAAATAAAAGCAACACAAAAATAACAAAACAAAATTGTAAAAACTTAACCATACACTGATGCACATCAATGGCACAATTAAAAAAATAACATAACTTTAACTAATAAAATCCCCAAATAGTCAACATTGTTAAAGATATATGGTTGACTTCTAAACATAGACAATGAAAATGCCTTCAAAAACTATCCAAACAACCAAACTCTGTTTTTTATGATTCATGTCGACCTCCAATCCAAAAGAGACCCGTATTGGAAATGAACTAGATTAAAGTTTTCCATAAAACAGTTTCAAGAAACGAATGAAAACTATAGTATAAAACATTGTTTTCCATACTGTTCCATTTTTTATACGTTTTTTTTAGAAAGGAAGACTTCGGTTCCATTTGTGGTAATAGAGCTTGAAATTGAGATTTCAGATTAAAAACTGTCGGGAAAAGGAAAGAGAGCAAGAAAATCTTTTGGTGTTGCATTGAAATGAGGGAGGGCAGGGAGTTACCCTAAGAAGTCTGTGTGGTTGTTTTTTCCATTGTTTTCCCCGTTGGGTTTTACCGGTTTTTGTAATTTCTGGTGTGGTATATTACCAAACTACTATAAGTATAAGAGTTCAGCGTATATTTAATATAAATTTCATTGCTAATATAGTAATTGTGGGGCTATTTTATTTGAAGCTAAATTCCTGAAAAAACAAAATCCAAATAACCTAATTTTAGGTGAACAAGTTGGTAGATTGTTTGAAGCAATTGAAATCAAGGAAGGAATTAAAGGAGAGAAAGGGTACCTGTGCAAGTATTTTCTTAGGCTCTTGAAAGAAGACTAAGGCTTCTAATCCTTCCACTGTGGTCCAAATTTTCCTAGCGAAAATAGATCCATGTTTTGTGAGCAAGCCATTGAAGAGATCCTCCTCAATCTTATCTCTCAATGCATCCAAATTCAACCATGAAACAATAGCTGCCAGCAAATCACTGTAACATTTCATGTGAAAATATAAATCAAATTTTTAAATCAATTCTAAGAATGGAAATCGATCTAGAAACCCTAAAAATCTATCAAGCGACCAGTACATGTTTCCATATAGCCACAGATCAGATTATACCGTGCCCATGGTCTTTCCTTTTTTTTTCAACTACTCAACATTCATTCAAATACACTAAGGCGGGGAAGAGAAATTTGTTATGGTATTTCCTTTTTTAATCAACTACTCAAGATTCATTTGAATACACTAAGGCGGGGTAGAAAATGGGACATAATGATCTTTCCTCTTTTTTCAACTACTCAACATTCATTAGAATACACTAAGGCGGGGAAGAAAATGCGGTAGAATGATATTTCCTTTTTTTTCAACTACTCAACATTCATTCGAATACTCTAAGGTAGGAAAGAAAACACGACACAAATTAAATTTTTAAATTGGATGATGGTTAAATTTTTTAATTATAATTATTTTTTTTATATATCTTAAAAACATTATATTTTATGAATATATCAAAATGTATGGAATGTATATTTTCTTACCTTATTTTATACTCATTTCAAAAAATTATGTTTTTAATTTTTCAAAATTACAAAATAGTTAACCATGTTGTAAGTTGTAATTTTAAATAAATTCAGATTTGGACTTTATATAATTAAACAAAAAAAACTATAAATATTTTCTATTGATGTTTAATTATCTAATACCAACATTATGGGTTTCCATGTTATACGACAAATGAGATTTTGTTTTATAATTATTATGTCAAACTTTAAAGCTAAAAATTAACTTTTAATAATGCAATCTTTTATAACCAATTTGGATGTAGTTCATTGTTATGGCAGTAAAAATTGAATCTCATGAGTTCTACCTTCGCATAAATCCTTTGTAATCAATTTGTTTGTAGTTCATTGTGATGGTAGTAAAAAATGAATCTCATGAGCCTGGTCCCACCCACACATTGGTATAGTTCCACCCAAGGAACCATTGATCTTTCTCCATGAATCAGTAATATTGCACCAAGAAGCACCATAACGTATGGAATTTCTATTTCCCAGAATTGAAAAAGCACCATAAATCCTTCTACATGAGCATTTTGCTTCCGTTTTGTTGAACTAAACATGGCAAGACCTTCCTGTGGCAACAAGAATTTTTGAAACCCTCATCCCCCCTATTACAATATATCTTAGAATTCGTCATGTTGGAGTGTAGTATCCCTATTAAGCATATAGGAGTGTAGGGGAACACAACCTCAAAGTCAATGGGAAGCCAAGGGGAAAAGTTTGTGCATCTAAGAGGGATACCTCAATTACATAAATGTGGTTTTCTAAGCTTTTGCATTAATCAAATGTATATTTGAGGGGGAATTCAGCCATAAAAAAAATATTGACTGAATTTTCATACACAAGGGTTGATTCTACTTCTAATTTTGATACTTTGTGTTTACTCACTTTAATGTCATTACATATAACTAATAATTTGCAAGTCATTGTCTCATTTGATCTCATTTTATTTCAATTGCGAAGTGAATAAGCCTTGAACCCCAAATCCTCATAGGTAAGATTTACAAAATATGCATTGCCTCATTTCCTCTCATTTTACTTTAGTTAAATGGAGCAACCATGCCTTAGCCCCAAACCCACACAGCTAAGCTTTGCACACTACAGTATCCTCTCTCTCCTAAGCTTTGCACACTACATAATCCTCTCTCTCTTAAGCTTTTCACACTACAGAATCCTCTCTCTTACTGGTATTGCACTTGGTTTAGATATACTTTTCTTAGAAGAGAAGTAATGTCTCACTAAATACCTTACATGTTAACTTATCATCTGATCCCATTACATTTTCCAAGCATTAAGGACATTAATAAAATTTGAAAATTCAATTTCACACTCATTTGATGTAATCACCATGTTCCGTCAATTTCAGGTAAACTCTACAAATAAATATAAGTAATTATTTTGATTTTTTTCATTGATTCTAAATTAGCAAGTATGAAAACTGCAAATGCATCTTTATTTTTAAAGTACAATCATCCAAAAAAACTCATCGAAGACTAAAGATAGGTTAAAACCTTTATGGAGTGAAAAATATTGTTGGAATCCTCCAGAATAACACTACTTTCAAAAGTTGGGTTCAGATTTTACCACAAATGCAAAAACCAAAGTGAGAAGCTTATTTAAAGTTTTTATAACATGATATATTATAAAAAAAATTTGAAGAAGCACACAATACAAAAACGCTTTTTATCTAGCATCATTCTAGATAGAGAAAAGTACTCATTAGGCTATCTACGACAGGAGTAAGAACTGCTACCCACCTACTTTAAAAATCATCATGGACATTTACATATTAAAAAAGAAATTGATTAGGCTACCTATGACTAAATAAGAGCTATTCCCCACCTTTCTAAACTATCATGTACATTTAAGCTGTCAGATTTTATCAACATCCTTTCTATGTTGCAACACATTACAACTTTCCATTATTTTTATGTATTATATGAGTTAATGTACTTGCAAGGTGCATAAATTCCAAAATAATTGTCCAAATATCCATGTTTCCACTAAATTAATTGTTTAAGTTAGAGACACATTTTATTGTAGGAAGCAAGCATCAATCAAACACTACTCTACTCACAGTTTGCAAACCCAACCAATTTTTCATACACAAACACATTCAAGAGTAATCCACAATAACAAACAATGCTCAAAAAATTATTCTTCATCAAACATATACTAATGCATAAAAAATTAGGATACAAGAGACACATCGAATATCTGATCAACCAGGGCCAAAGCCTCTCCAACATGAGAGGAAAACTCAAACGAGATCTTCTTCTTATATAGACTTCAATTGACGAATACCAGGACGATGGCCTAGACCCTTGACTCAATGACCTCTCCAAGACCAAGTCACAAGCCTCCTTGATTCAACTTCCTTCTCTTTCCTTGAGTCAATGATGATCAGGCTTCTTCCTTCAATAACTCGACTATCCTTCAAATTCCAGTTCCATGGATCAGATCTGTAGTTCCTGGTCCTCTTGCATAAACCCTAGAACATGTGGTTGACCAATATTTTGAACCTTGATCTTCTTTGCTTGGATGGTATGAACTCTTATTATAATTCAGTGTGTAACCTTTCTTATCTTCTTCCTTGGTTTGACTTCTTGGACAACAACAAGATCCTCAACCTTTTCTGCAGTAGATAGTTCTTCCTTCCTTCACACGTGTGGATCTATTAGCCCTAAAACAGACCCATAAACAACACCAAAATATTATCTCTTTATTTCCTTCTCTTGGTTGGTTATCTTCGCACTTCTTATTATAGACTTACTTAACCAAATTTTCTTGTGCACGAATGGAGGATGAGCTGCCCTATATATAGTGTTTTTTCCATTAAAAACAAGTGTTAGGAAGTGTTAAGGAGTGATATGGGAACACAATGGAGAAATAGGTGAAAATAATGCATGCAAATGAATGATTAAGATTTCGTGACAGGAAGTGTTAGTGAGTTCTAGGTGTGCTAAGGAGGGAGTGATAAGGTATGCTAGGTAGTGTTAAGGCATGTTAGAAGCCAAGGAAACATGCCAATATGTGTCAGGTGCTAGGGTGTGCCAATGCATGCCAGGGAGTGTTATGGAGTGCCAGGGAAACATAAGGGAGCACTAGTTTCAAATGCATGGAAATGAATGACTAAGAGTGTGTGACAGGGAGTGTCAGTGAGCTATAGGTGTGCTAAGGAGGGGACAACAAGGTATGTTAGGTGGTGCCAAGAAATGCTAGAGTGTTAGGGCGACATGCCAGGGTATGCCAATGCGTGTTAGGGTGTGCCAATACGTGTCAGGGAGTGTTAGGGAGTGCGACATAAACACAAATGAAAACTAGTTCAAAATGCATGGAAATGAATGAATAAGAGTGTATGATAGGGAGGGTCAGTGAATTCCAAGTGTGCTTAGGAGGGAGTGACAAAGTTATATGCTAGGTAGTTCCAAGGCATGCAACAGTGCCATGACATGTCAAGGAGTGGTACAGTATGATAGGGAGTGCTAAATCATGCCATGGAATATAGGGAATCCCAATATGTGCCACATAGTGCCAGGGGATTATTAGACATGCCAGGTGCTATGCCATGTCAAAATGTAAACTATGTAAACTATGTTGCTTAGTTGTTTTATGGCCATGGTTAGACATGAGCCTTGACTTGGTAACTTCTTAAGTGGGATGAGCTAATACTGGGCATGAGTAGCCTAAGATGAGTTATAGGTCATTCTTAGGTGAACAAGGGATAGTATAGTTGTAGTAATTGTAACTTGGTCAAGATGTTGTAGTCGAGGTAGGACTTGGTTGGTTCCCAAGCCTTAAAACCAATAAGGGTAGTTATGAGGGCATGATAGCTAAGGAGTTCCAGGGCATGCCAAGGAATGAAAAGGTGTGATAACACATGCCAGATAGTGTCAATGCATTTCGAGGAGTGTTGGGGAGTGTGAGGGCATCACAAGGGAGAACTAGCTCAAAGTGCATGGAAATGAACGAATAAGAGTGTCTTCTAGGTGTCCCAAGGATGAAGTGTATTAGGATAATTTCATAATAGGACTTGCAATAGGTAAGCCTACGATTACGATAAGGGGATGGAAGAAGCAATTTTAGACAAAGGGAGATTTTTGTCTAGGGACAACACTATTTTTTCAATGACTTGGTTGGGTTCCCAAGTCACAAAAGAAGTAAGGCCATATATGAGGGCATGATAGCTAGGGAGTGCCAAGGTGTGCAAGGAATGCCAGGAAGTGATAACACATGCTAGAAAGTTCCAAGGCATGTTAGTCATTCCAAGACATGCCAAGTGCTAAGGCATGCCAAGAGGTGTTAGGTGCTAGGGTGTGGTGCCAACGCATTCTAGGGAGTGCCAGGGAAACAAAAGGGAGGACTACTTTCAATTGCATGTAAATGAATGAATAAGAGTGTGTGATAGGGAGTGTTAGCAAGTTTTGGGTGTGCTAAGGAGGCATTGACAAGGTATGTTAGGTAGTGCCAGGGAAACACAAGGAAGGACTAGTTTCAATTGCATGGAAATGAATGAATAATAGTGTATGATAGGGAGTGTTAGCAAGTTCTAGGTGTGCTAAGGAGGCATCTCTAGACAAATTTTGGGAGGGTTTGGAGAAAATTTTGTGTTTTGGTGCAGATTTGCAATTTCTTGGCAATTTTTTGTCTAGGAGCGTAGTGAGCTCACGTTATGCTTCTTCCTCAGGGCTCCAAATGATGTAAAATCAGAATTTTTGGAAAGCATATGACCCAATATAAAACCAAATTTTCCCACTTTCCTAGTCTGGGGCTTAGGTTTTGAGAAATTTCCAAAAAAAGAGGCCAAAAATCACCTTCCTTCCCCTCTCTTTCGATTTCGTTGCGCACCCGGAGAGACCTTGGGAGAATGGCCATATCTCAGCGAAAAATGGGTCATTTTGAGTGAAAAAATACTGTAAAGACATCTACACTCTCCCATATTTCCAGAAAAGGCTTCTGATCTAGATTTGGAATTCAGAAAGGCACTCAAAAATGGCCTCCAATAGCTCGTTGTACACCTGGAAATTTCTGAGATTTTTGTAAAATTTTCACTGTGTAATTTTTTGTAATTCCTAGTTTGACTTTGGTAAAAGTCAAAAGGGTGAAGTAGATGAATGTGAGGGGTAAAATTAAATGTAAATAATGGGTGGTTAGTATTTATAAGCCATTTTGATGTAAATTTGACCTCATTTATGAGAGAGGTTGGAGTCAAAGTTAATTGTAGAAGTCGTTTTTAACTTCCCTAGACATTAGGGTTTGGTTAGAACACCTCATGGAACAATTCCTACAGTCATTGATTCGACCTCTGAGAGTAGGGAGATTTTGTTTTGGTCTTTATTTATCAGTTTCTCAATGATAGAACGGGTTGGATTTCAGAGGAGAGAACTATTGTAGCTTGTACTTAGACATTTTCTAGAAATCAAAGGACACAATTTGCAACTATTATCTACGAATTCATGTGCAGTAAGTTTGTGATGTTATTTTTTCTCTGTTATAGCTTTATATGAAAGATATCAATCTTCTCTTTCCATTCATTAATTATTCAATGGTTTTCCTTACATTTTATAAACAAAATTCTTTGCATAAAGCTCGTTTTGATGGAAAAATCATTATGTGTTACTTTATTTCTTACTTAATGAATTCATGTTTCATGCTCATTAAGAACTTTCTCTTCTTCTAAACACTACACTACACTGACAAACCCTAAGATCCATCACAAAAGTAATGCTACCTTGCTCCTTTTTATATTTGTTGTTGTAACCCTTTGATTCTCTGACCTAGCTACCTAGCTTTTCTCCCTTATCCAGCAACAAATCCCTAAATTTTCCAAAATCTACCTAAGCCTAGCTATCTAGCCTAAAATCCTTTACATTCTAGTCATCTCTTTGTTGTGATTTCATAGAGAGAGCCATCTCTGGTTTGGTAGGGATAGCTACCAAACTAAAATCTTGGTCTGTGATTACCTTCGTCGATCTCCTCATCAGCCTAGGACATTATGGAGGATAACAGAGGGCATGAAAACTAGGGACTACGAAGGTGTTCTAGTGAATGTAATGTTATCAAGTCATGGCAAAATGTGATGCTAGTTGTAAGGTCATGACTACCAAGGTGTGTTAGGGAATGCTAGGGCATGCTAACATGTGCCAGATAGTATGGAGACATGTTGAACAAGATAAGATGTGCCAAGTTCCAAGGCATTCCAAGATGTACAAGGGTTTGACAATGCATGCCAGGGATTGTCAAGGGAACAAAATGGAGGAACAAGTTAAACTACAAGGAAATGAACACATAATAGGGTTAATAATTCATCAATTTACCTTTTTACATGAGGGGCATGCTAGGAAAACTAACACTAGGTGCCAATAGGTGCCAAGTGCCAAGTGTCAATGCATTCTAAGTGCCAAATCTTCCTCTGTTTCTTCTCATCTAGTTTCCAATAATTGATCTCAAATAACTTTAATATTAAACCATTCCAAATCATACCAAGTCATCTCAACGCATGCCAAACATGCTAATACTTGCCAAGTGCCAACACGTGCCAAACGCCAATGTGCGTTACGGAGTGTGATGCATGCTATGAAGTGGAAGAGCATATTGAAGAGTGTTAAGGTGTGCCAGAGAGTGCCAATGCATGATGAGAAGTGTTAGGGAGTACTAGGACAATACAAGGGAGCACTAGGTCAAAATGCATGGAAGTAAATGAATATAAGGGTGTGTCGGGGAGTGTTAATGAGTGCTAGCTGTCATGCCAAGGAGGGAGTGACAAGGTATGCTAAGCACAGGTAAGGCATGCTAGCGAATATCAGGGGATGTCAAGAAGTGCTAGAGTGTGCTAATTACTTGTGGGGTGTGCTAGCATGTGATAAATAGTGCCAAGGAATTCCAGGTGCTAAGACATGCTAGGATGTGCAAGGTACCATAGTATGCCAATATGTGTCAAGGAGTTTCAAGGCAACAAAAGGAATAACAAAGCTAAAATGCAAGGAAATGAATACATAAGAGGGTTAATAAGTTAGGACTTTATCTTTTTCAAAATGGGCATGCTAGGCACACTAATAATATGTTCCAATACATTCCAAGTGCCAACGTATGCCAAGTGCTAATGTTTTTCAATGCAATATTATGCCAAGGTGTTCCAGGGCATGCCAACACATGATAGGGGAGTGATATGCTATGCTAGGGCATGCCAACATGTGGTTGGGATTCCTACTCATGGCAAGATTTTCTAGGTACAAAGATGTTCCAAGACATGCGAGGTGCCAAGGAATGTTAGTGTATTGTTCCAAAGCATGTTAAGGTGTGCCATGAGTGTTGAGAAGTGTTAGGTATCTCTCATTAATAGAATTGATAGAGATTGATTATGTATTAAATAATATAGTTCCTACACACACTAGTGGAACTTTATTTAAAGGAAATTTGCTAGATAATAAACGTAATAGAGATAAATCATGTGTTGACTCATAGGAAAACTATATTCTTATGCCTTAAGGGAAATGATACACTCTAATTAATTAGTAAAAAATCGACTGGCTATTATAACCACTATGACCTTGGACACATAATAAAAAAGACTCCACAAAAATGGTCTTAAATCATTATATTTTGACAAAAAATATAGTAACAAGCACATAGCTTCATCAAAAACTCATTGGAATGATCAATGATGACGAACATTTTTTGACCATCACCAAAAGAAACCAAAAAGAGCATTGGTGAGGTTCAATAAAATATCGTCACTAGAAGTGTCACCAAAAAGAGAAATAGTTATGGGCCTTTAACAATCCTCACCAAAAGTATCACCAAAGAGAAAATTAGTGACGGGCCTTTAACGACCCTCACCAAAAGTGTCATTGAAAATGTATTTGGTGACAAACCTTAAAGGACCATCACTATATACACTTACAACAACGATTTTTTAAAGATCTTCACCATACGTGACATTGGTGATGGACCTTAAAGGTCCGTCATAGGAATGAAGCATCATAGAAAACTCATTGGAACGATCAATGATGACGAACATTTATTGACCGTCACCAAAAGTAACCAAAAAGATCATTGGAGATGGTCAATAAAATATCGTCACTAGAAGTGTCAACAAAGAGAGAATTAGTGATGGTCATTTAACGACCCTCACCAAAAGTGTCACTAAAGAGAGAATTAGTGACGAGCCTTTAACGACCCTCACCAAAAGTGTCATTGAAAATGGCTTTGGTGACAAACCTTAAAGGACCATCACTATATTTTTAAAGACCGTCACCATATGTCACATTGGTGTGGACCTTAAAGGTCCCTCGTAGGCATGACCCTCACCAACGACCATTTTTCTTGTAGTGAATACTTCTGAAGGACTTAGACTTGTTTTTAACAAAACAAGGTCCATTCATAGAGTTGGAGTTCTACCAACGTATCACCAAGTGTTGTAGCGGCTACAACAACCCTCCTAAATTTTGCCTTAGCTTCATTTTGGAGCCTCTCTACCAACCATCCATAGTAGCATGTCTTGCATTGTCCAAGTACATATGCTTCAGTTGAGTTTTAGTGGCTTACTAGCCTGTGCTTGTCAACTTGTTTGCTTCCCACCCGCAGGCTGACATTCCAGGACTTAGCCATTTTCTCATTGGGATGCTCACCTAGGAAATTGTGCAATTCTGGAGGGGAACTAGCCTTCCCTTTGGAAATTGTGCAATCCATGTGGGCTGCTTGCTGGGCTCCATAAATGCGCAAACCAGCTAGGCAGCCTTCCCTCTGGAAACTACACAATGCAGCCCAACACTGGGCTTCATCTAAAAAATTAAGCAATTATGACTAACATCCAAGGATTGAGTCCATAAATTGCATAATGTGTGAGGGGCAATCAGATTTTCTCAGCTCATAAATTGTGCAAATGTCATTCCTAGGCTTGCAAACTGTTTCATGTGCTCCCAAGTTGATCAGTTCCCCCCAGGAATGAGAAATCTTGATTTGCATGCATGCGCAACTTTTCCCAAAAAATCAAGAAAACAAAAATGCTAAAAACATCCCTTGATTTTAGGGATCCATTTTTAGCAGCTAGAGGTTACATGCAAAAACCATTTTAGAAACCTCCCACCAAGTGTCGCTTTTTCCTAGATTTGTGGCATGCGAGTCATAAGCCTCATTCTTATCAAAAATTATTTATTCAAATCTGCAGAACTCATTACTCACATCGATCTTGGAGCTTTGACATGCCACATCGCATCTAGGAGCATTCAACACATTCATCTCAACTTTTTTTGAGTAAGTCTGCTTTTCATGTCTTTTCTTCCTTTTCGGTCATTTTTAGTATATCACTTTGTGTGAATTTTGTCTGCTTGGTTTCAATGAATTCTTGATATCATTTTGATGCATGTTAGCTTGTAAAAGCATTGTTTCAGTTTTTCATTGCATTGCACTAATGTCACATGCATGACACTACTTTTGCACTTACGGTCGTTGTTGCAGTGACTTGCTTCAACTCATGCTTGTTTTCCATTTTTTTAATCTTGCACTCATTATTTGTATGCATTCTCATTCAATATTGTTTGCACTCAGCTTCACCATGCATTTAGACTTTTCATGTTTTCAATCGACTGTCAGCGGGACTAGGCTGCCTTGGCCTGGACCTTGCCTTGCCCAGCTTGTAACGCACAAATTTTCTGAGAGTGAAGGCTCTTCCTTCCTTCCAGAAATTTTTCAAAGCTAGCCCAGCACTATTTCTCTGTGCAATTCTGAGAGGTAGTGTCTTGCTGGCCCCAGAAATTCAATGTGCAAATGCAATTACTAGTTTGCAATCCTTACTGACTAAAACTGCGCATTGCACAGTTTCAGTCCTCAGCAGGCCAAGCTGGACTATGCATTGTACAGTTCCTATAGTCAATCAACCTCCTAAAAACCTAGACTGTGCTTTGTACAGTTTTGGCAGTCAGTCTCATAGCCTCCTGGTTAAAATTGTGCAATCTTTCGAGTTAGTCACCCAAGTATGTTGCATGTCAGTCCTCAAGTTGTTTTCGCTTTCAACTAACAGATTTCTTACCATAAGTGTTTATCTGTCTCCAAGTATCATAGGAGTTCATCTGTCCCTCAGAAGTACAGGTAAAATGGCCTCCAAGAGAGCAAGGTCAAAGGACACCGTTGAGAGTACAACTGGAGATGCAATTGAGCAAGTGTTTATGAGCTTGCCTATCTATGAAGACACCAAGTTTCTCATAGGCAAAGATACCTTGATGAAATGGTAGGAAATGAATGATACATTCTCAGGAACATATGAGGAAAATCCAGAAAACTGTAGGGTCTATGTCAGCATACACAAGTTTGGCTTGCACCAAATTTCATGCAGGTATCGCGCATGGAAATGATCCACTGGATTGTCTCTCATACTAATCCAGAGATAATGGCGTTGGGTAGTGTCAGTGGACCACAACTTTCTACCTTTAGGGTGAAGGAATTTCAGAATATGTATCACATTCCCCATCCAATGATCACGATGGATACACCCTTCACCAGATCCAGCAGTAGTGCAAACTCAAGAGATATCTTGAAGAGATGGGTGAAAGAGCCATCCAAGTTCAGGACAACACCCAGCTAGGTTTACAAGAAGAAGATATTGTGAAAGGCATATCAGCTCTTGGTCACCTTTGCATGCCGCTTATATGGCCAAGAGAGAACATAAACCTTCCCACAGAGTTGAGTGATCGTGTTGGATCAACTGACAAGTGGAGGAAGACCTTGCCACTGGTATGCAATGTTGGTTCTCATGTTGAAGGAACAGGTAACAAAATCTAGGCATCTTCCCAAGGGTGAACAAGTGAAGATATACATGTCTGCTTACATACTGGATGTAGTCTATGCCTGTCAGCAGTTCCCAAGCTTGGGTTGGGCATGGACACCTTCAAAAACCTATGTGCACACTAATTGCAAGTTGTTCTCCAAACGGAGGTTCTATGGAGTTATCATAAGTTATCAGACCACTTTTTCACCCTAGAGTATAGGATGATCTTCAAGCAGGATCCACATTGCATGTTGAAGGCAGCGATGGAGGCATTGATCGACATAGAAAATTGTTATGCCTCACCCCTTGGCACCTTCAGACGAATGTACATTGCGGAGAAGGATCCGCATGTTTTACCGAATTTTTCCATGGACAAGCTTGTCATGCAAGAGGTTTCATATCACATCTCAAAAGGGTTTTCAGTGAGACTTCATAGGAAGAAGAAGGCACCTTGGCCTGCTCTTCCTTTCTTATCAAGTTGTATGAGATCTGAAATCTCAAGAATGTTGAGGTGGAGACAAAGGAATTCAAGAGATTCATCTTTGGCACCAGAAGTTTCAATCCGTATGACTTGCTTTGCTTAGTGAAAAACCATTGTGCAAGAGTGCAATATTCTTGGATCCACAAGGCATGACATTGGCCTAAGGAAGACCTATGGAGATAATGCTATCACTTCTCAAGGCTCAATGAACTGTTTAACATAGTTGTACAGTGGTTAGAAAATCAGAAAGAAGTAGCATCTCAGATAGAAGCATCATCAGTAGGAGCAGAGGGTAGCAGACATGCGCGTGACAAAGGAAAGAGAAAGGTTGTTGACAACTCAGAGGTAGAGAAAAGCTACAAGTTCATAGCAGATCCACTTTTGTTGAAAGCAACTTTAGAGATTGAAGCTAAGATACGATAGCGCGACAAGAGAATCACACAAAGGTAAAGAGAGAAGCAGAGGATGGAGGAAACATAAGATGAGTTGCAGGAGTTGAAGTGGAAAACTTAAGGAAGAATAAGAGTTGCGTAGAAGAGAGAAGGAAGCGCAGCAGGAATATATATAGTATGAGGTGCACCATACACAGGTTGATGAAACTATGCCCATACAGGTTATAGACTCATCTAAGCAACTGGCACAAAGCAGACAGGGTGAGCAATCGCAAGAGCAGGACATGGCTCAAGAGATTAGACAGATGCTAGAGTAGATGGACATAGATATCGTTCAGCCATAGTTAGATCAAGATATTGACCTCATGCCTCAGAACCATGAGGTCACCCCACTGGTTTCACCAGATCGAAAAAAAGAGCAAGTCCCAAGCAATCAAGGAGACACAGAAATCCTTGAAGTCAATCCAGAAGTGGAGATGCACAACATATCTTTCGACGAGTCACAACACAGAGTTGTGTAGTCATGCAGATTGCCTACTCTGGATGTTCATGTATCTCCTACGTAGTTTCAAGAACGAATGATCATGTCTGATGTGCCCAAGCACCCAACTACATTGGCAAATGCTACCAAAGCATATGCCGAAACCACCAGCTCGAGTGTGAGATTCTTGAGAGCAGAAAACAAGAGCATGGCTAAGGAGTTACAAGCAGCCAAGCAGGGAAGAGAACAAGTTACAACATCCACCAAATTAGAGTTGAGGAGAGAAATACTCGATGAAGTATCATCTCTCGATACGGTCATGCGAAAGTTGTTCTTCATATTTGTCACCATGCATAAGTCAGTTGTCCATCTCAATGGTTGGCTGTAGCATTGTGTTAGAAGAGCAAGCATCTTTTCAAACTTGCACACTGTTGTCGATCACATGCAGATATGGACAATGAGGCACAAGGGAACCCTATTGCACTTGCCGAAGATGATGAAGCCAAAGACGATAGAGATGAAGGCACACATCTTGAGTCAGATCCAAAAATATGAGGAACTCCCGCAACTCATCACCAGTTTGTAGTCTTCACATGCATGGGTGTTTAGAAGCATGAATGTCATTATACGCACACATGTGATCCCATCCATCAGCACATTCACCAAGGAAAGACAAAGAACCAAGTCTGATTGGAGCTATACATGTACGTTGATCAGTTGATGCGTGTAGCCACCAGCATAGACACTATGCATCAGTATGTTGTTGGTCCAACTGCACTTAAGACTATGATGCACATGTTATCAGACAAGTTGGACATAGGTTCCAAACCAATGTACACGGATGCAACAGAGGCAAGAGTTCACTTGCAAAAGGATGTCACCATAGAGTACATGGACACCATCATAGACTACCAATCTTGGCATCAGTTCGCCACCCTCGATCATCGCGAGGATGTCAAAGAGTTGGTATTCCCATAGCTATCTGTATCTTAGTGATGTCTTGCATGGCTTACTAAAGTCTATTTTTGTCAGACATGGGTACATGTGCAGATTGTAATGTAACATGTTGTAAAAGTGAAAGACGAAGTGTCAATAGTAGAATGTAACAATCATGTAGTAGTTGAAGAGTCATGAGGGTAGGTGAAGAGTCACAAAGGGGAATGTCAAGGGTCACCCCACCCTTTTCTATTTATAAAACCTCATAACTCATTGTACAAGCTTTTTTGGATCCAAGCTTCCTATAGGTGTAACTTCGAGAAAGCTTGGAGTGTATTGTAACGAGCCTTGACTTCTCCACAGTAAAGAGCTAGTATATCTTTTTGGAGGAGTAGGCAGTAATGACTGTAACGTTCTGCTATCGGGACTAGTGGTTGGTCTTGGTTGTGTGTATGATTGTATATTTCACTCTTTTAATATAACGGAGTCATCACGTTTCATGAATATGTTGTTATTATAGTTCGTTTATCCTGGTTACTCTAATGATATATGTAGTTGTTATTTACCCATGCATGTATGGACTATTCCGTGTGTGTTTGTATGAATCTTATCCAAATTTGTTATTGATATAATCCATCACTTTGGATTGTTGGCTATATTGCTTTCCATCTCATGATGTCTTACTTCTCGTGTGCTCCCTTTCAAGCTGCATGTCACAAGTTTCTAAGGGGCACACTCACTTCCCCTTCCATGTGTTAGAGCCTTTCATGCACCTTCCTTGACTTGCTGCAAAGGTCACACCCTTACTACCAACAAGGACATCTTACTTATCTCTGCGTGCAACCACAGTCAAGGCGATATTGTACTATCCACTATTGGGACTCCTGCACCAAACGATCTAAGGTTTAGTTGGGACTCCTTACCGGGGAAATTCCTTGACATGTTGGCAAGTCCAGAACCGTTATCAACACACTAATATTAATTTTGAAAAGTGAAAAACACAATTAGACATTAACAAGATATCATGGAGCTATAAAAACTCAACTTCTTAGAAAAAATATTATTGTAATATATTGTTGGGAAAATTCTTGGCACCAATATAGATAATACCACTTTGTCAACTTTAGTTGGTTAAAGTCCCAATCCTTCCTGGCACTAATTAGACAAGCATTTTATTATTAATTTGCATTGACAACAATATCCAATCTCAATATTACACTACTAAGTCCCTCATGAGAGAAATAATATAGTGGATCTTGGTATTACTACCCTTGTAGAACTAATGTAGAGAAGACATATTTGTCAACTTCAATGGTTAAAGGTATAATGTAGGTGCATCACTAGAGATACATGTTTGTTTTTTATTTTGTCATAGGTTGTAGATACTAGGTTCATACTTGTGTGGAGGATTTTTTCAAACTCTATTTCACATCCATAACATCCTCCATCTCACATATTGAGCGAATATATTAAAATTTACTTGTTTTATCATATTTTAGCTTGTATTTAGGGGTGTTATAGTAAGTCTAGGAGTTGATTTTTATTTTTCTAATAATGGAATATATCAGGAAGCTTGTTGGGGTTTGATTAATTTTCCTCCTGGTGTATGAAAATAATTGTATTTATCATTTTTATTAGGTGAGTATTTTTGGAACAAATCACGTGAATGTTTCTGATTTTCTACAATTTTGTGCCATATCTTGAGAAAAAATCAATATATATTTAAACATTATGGATCGTTTATATTGAAGTGCATTTTTGTAGATTTGTTGCTTACAAATTGTTATTGTTGTCATTTCCTTGCCCTCGCCTATTTTCTTATAAGAAATCCTCCCTCCTTTCCTTCCTAATATTGATATTCCCTTCTTTGTTACTCCTATGGGCCATGTAAATAATATATTTTGTTATTTTACACCGGAGATGGTTTCAAATGACAAGGTCTCCATCAAAAAGAATCATGATAAGAAGCACATAAAATATGAATCTAAATTTTCTATTTTTTAAGTAGAGTATTTATTTCAATCTAGGGTCAAAATCTCTATATTTAAACATGAAAGAAAATTGAAGCTCTATCCTAAAAAATGGTTGTACCAAATTTTAATATTCTATGAATTGACAAAAATGATCATGCAATGAATGCTAAGAACTCATTTGGATCTTTCACTCTATCAAATGCTAGACTCAAAAATACAATCACACAGATAAAAATAAAAAAATATCCCATGCACCTTTGTAATTCTATGATTACAAATCTCATTCTCTACTCTATGGTTTTCCTTGATTTATGTGTATGTGCTTCTCAATATGTTTCCCACTCTATTGTGGACTAGATCACAATTTTTGTTTTGGTATTTTAACCTCTTTCAAGGCACAATTTATTGGTATCATAGTGAGGATTAGAAGTTGTATTAGTAAACAAAGAATTCAAAGCAAAGTAGATGAAAGTAAATCCAGAGGAATATATATTTGTTATAAGAGATATGACATCTAGAAAGGTGTCATTTCTTAGGAAATAATTTAAGAAAATAGTTAGGAGTGTTGTTATAAGTGCATTAAATGTAAATGGAAACATGTAAATGAAATAAGTGATCCATAACAAAATTTGTTTAGGACAAAAGCTTATTTAAAGCTTGTTTCTCTCCACTTGCAAGAGTGTTGAGTGATCGTGTGTAAGCTCTTGCAAATTTTTATGTAATCCTTCTTTTCCTTATTAATAAAATTTGTGTGTCTTAGGACACTTCTACTATTACAATGAAAGTTTGGTTGAAGAGATAAGGAATATTCAAGCGTGTTTGTAGATTATTAGATGTACATAGAAAAGGGGAGTTAACATAAGAGATTGCAGTGACAGTGAGAAGAACCTTGAAAAGAAGAGGCAAAGCCTAAAGAAGATGAGCTAAAGAAATATTAGTTAAAGAAATATTTGGGGTTATTTCCAAACCAAAATTATAAACCCATTTATGAAGGTAACCTAAATGTTTAGGATATGATTTATTTTATTAGTGCCATGGACAAATATTTTTAGCATCGGAAGAAGGATGATGATAGAAAAGTGATTTTTCCAGTGTCTAGACAAAAGCGCAATGCATCCCCTTGGTGGGATGGAGTACAAGAAGAAATAAGGAAAAAAAAAAGCCTAAGATAAATATCTAGGATAGGATGGTGGTTAAATTAAAATTTAATTACATGCCAAAATATTATCAAACTATTCTAAATCCAAAATTATAGACAAAACAAAATGGTAGTAATGGACTATATAGAAGTGCTATAGGTTGACCATTAGACTTGGCTATATTGAAGAGGACTCCAAGAAGGTTCTTAGATATATCAATGGATTGAGATTCAACATCCATGATAAAATCAACCTCTTGTCCCAACTAAAAAACATATCAATATGCTCTCAAGGCAAAGGAGAAGTTATCGATAAACTACAATCATAATATCCAAGGAGTAGAGGTTAAATTTTCAAAGGTATAGGATAGAAAAGTGGTTGAGGTTAGTTACAAATTCATAAAGAAGACTAGCATCTCACATCATCAAGAACAATCCCTAAGAGGTAATGATTATTTTAGAAGTAAAAGACCTTACCCAAGAGGTAGAAATAGAGGTCTTTTTGGGAGAAAAAAAATAGATGTAATAAATATGATGATCATATATTCTATGAGTTTCCAAGGAATCATTCAAAAATCCAAGGGACTATACTTATTTTCTAAGATGATAATAAGATCATGGAATCACCTTCTCATGAAGATGCACCTGAGATGAGAGTTTCATTACTCAAGAAAGGAATCTTGCTTAAGCCTAACAATGATACTCAGGAACCTACTCAAAGAAATATGTTGTTTAGGACCACATGAAATACTAAAGGTAAATGTTGCAAGGTTATTATTAATAATAGAAGTATTAAAAACTTTGTGTCCACTTACATGTTTGATAAACTAGGCCTAGAAAAGACAATACATCAAACTCCATATAAGGTTTCCTGACTGCAAAAATGACATAAAGTCTTGGTAAATGAACAATTCCAAGTGGGAATTTAGATATGCGATTACAAATATCAAGTAACATCTCACGTTATGCAAATGGATGCTTATCATGTTATTTTAGGTAAGCCATTGTTGTTGACAATAGAACAATAAAGGATGGAAGAAGCAATACTTACACCTTTGAGAAAGATGAAGGAAAGCACACACTCATACCTTTGATAAATGAGAATGCAACTAAAGAGGTTAGTCATGAACTACTAATGATGGGTGGTAAATAATTCTTACATTGGATGATAAATGAAGCAGTAAGTTTTGCATTGATTAGAAAGCCAAGAATAATAATAATAATAATAATAATAATTATTATTATTATTATTATTATTATTATTATTATTATTATTATTATTTGTTGGATTGGCCCGCAAGGATTTGAACCTTGTATCTCATTATCTACATAATACTTCATATCACATCGATCACCAATTGAGTTGCACCCAATGGGAAAGCTAAGAATAATTATTACTACCACTAAGTTGACTAACTTTTCCTATAGAAATTCAGGATCTGTTGAGTGAGTTTGTTGATATTATTGATGATTATTTATTTAATGAATTACCTCTGATGAAAATCATCATCCATAACATAGATCTCATTTGAGTTTCTAATATACCAAACAAGGCAGTTTATAGGATAACTCCAAAATAAAATCAATAAATCAAGAATCAAGTACAATATTTATTGAACAAAGAGCTAGTAAGAGGGAGTTTGATTCTTTGGGTTTTTACAACAACGTTGAGTCCTAAGAAGGATGGAGGTTGGAGAACGTGTATATATTCAAGGGTCATCAACAAGATCATAATCAGGTATCAATTCCCTTTTTCTAGGATTGATGATTTGATGCATCGTCTAAGTGATGCAAGATATTTTTGTAATATAGATTTAAAAGGTGGATATCATCACATAAGAATCAAAGAGGGTAATGAATGGAAAACAACATTTAAGACCAGTCAAAGTGATTTATGAGTTGCTAGTGATGTCATTTGGATTGAAAAATTCTCCAAGAACCATCATGAGACTCATGAATGAAGTTCTTAATGATTTCATAGGTAAATTTATCATCACTACTTATATGAGTTTGATTTATCATAATTCAAAGGAGGAGAACCTTATACATCTTATATTGGTTTTGAATAAGTTGCAAAAAGAGAAATTAGTAATCAATCTTAAGACATGTACTTTCTTGAAAATAGAGTTGATCTATTTGGGTTTAAGCTTAGAGACAAATAAAGAGAAGGTTGAAACCATAATAGAGTGGCATACTCCAAGTAATTTCTTTGAGGTAAACAAAAAACATGGTCTAGATAGCTTCTATTGAAAATTTATAAGAGATTTTAGTGGGAATTTTGCTCCAATTATGGAAACAATTAAGTGAAGCAAATAATTTGTGAGTGTATATTTCCACATCCCATAGTCATGTTGATATAAGTTTTTAAATATATGTTGTGTGTGAGTTTATTGATGTCCTACATTTCGAGTGGGCTCACCACCAATTATTAGGGATTGAAGTAAATCATGATAGATCGGAAAAGAGTGTTGGGGTATTTATAAAGAAAAAATCAACGAGTAATCATTAATATGATCGTTAACATGAATGTTAAAATTATCATTAAAACATATTTTTATAGAGATACTTAACACAATTTAAAACAAAATAAATATAAATAAATTAAAATGAGTAAGATATATTTATTAAAAATATTTGACCATAATTTAAAATAAAATAAAACAAAGAAATTAAAAATAAGTTATATTTATTATAAAAAAAAAATAACCACAATTTAAATGAATTAAATGAAATTATTAAAATATAAATAAAAATATATTACATTAAATTAATATATTTAATAAACAAGATTTGACCATAATTTAAAAGACTTGATCACAATAAAATGAAATAAAATAAAGAAATTAAAATAATATATATTTATTAAAATATAAATAATAAGTTTTTGACTACACCCCGATGGGGGGGTGAACGAAGGGTAGAGATCCTGGCTCACAGCAGGCAGTTAACGACAAATAATGCATGCATTGAAGTGGAGAGGTAGCCACGATAACTGGCATCGAAGAGGTTAAAGCCTCAAGAAGGTGAAAGCATGTTATATACTCTGGATGCTCTGTATTTTAATATGTTCTTGCTTTCTTGGCATGGGCGATAGGGAGGGAAGTTTCATTAATGTTGAATATGCACAAGGTTCCCACCTGTGCATTCTCATTGGTTTGAGAATCTCTACTTCGAACGGTGTTGGTGACTAGGGTAGTTTTCCTAACATTGTGCTTGCTCAAGTGACAATGAAGGTCGTCTGGGATCCAAGGGAGAGAGTTTGTGGAGACAGGAAGTGCCATACAGAAACATGGGTTGGAAATCCTATTACATGGTTCCAATCCATGGTGCTCATCCTTTGGAAAATTCTTTGAACCCTAGGTATAGATGCAATAAGCTTGGTACTACCTATTTGGTTTAATTCTTACTTTGGTTCTCTAGTGGAAACATGGTTGGTTTGCTCGGTTATGCTCCTTCCCTAGGATCATGTAGTTCTGTAACAAATTTTTTAGCTAGGGAATCAGAGGACTGTAATTAGGTGGAATTTTTGTCTTAGAGGTTCCTCCAAGATTCCCTTGTCTAGTGTCAGTGTTCATTTGACCCAACATAAAGACCAAAGTCAATTTTGTTGTGTTGCACGTGCTAGTAGGCATTGGATATACAATGTGGTTATTATTTATCCAAAGAGTTGGACTAGAGGGATTTGTTTGAGTGGGTCATTTTCTCCCTTTACTTTGAAGCCCCCTTCCTCGTGTCTTGGAGGCCTAGTGTTCATGTTGCACCAGCGCAGCCAAGCCCTATGAGGAGGAGGACCTCAAGGCCAGCTACGGGAGAGGTTTGGTCAGGCAGGGGCAATGAATGAGGATGTGGCAGGTAGCACGGACGTGGTGAGAGAAGTGGCTCAGGATTGAGCCTAGTCATTAGGAAGAGTAGTCCAACCACCCATGATGGATTCTCTAGCTAAGCGGTTGTGAAACATCTCGATCACCTTAGAATACATTCGATAACAACGATATTAAGACAAGAATGAGATTATTAAATTCATAAATGACATCCAATAAAATTAGTGGGGCATTATGGACCTTATAGTGTCTTTTCACCGGAGCCAACATCGAGCTAGTGAACATCTAGACAAGATGGAGGCATGCCTCGCACACATTAAACTTCATTCTCATCAGGATCTTGGTCCTCCCACAGCTTTAGGTGCTACTTAGGCACTGGATCTTCACCCTTGACCTATGTTGTCTATTGGTTCTTTTGTTTTTCTTCATGTGTTTTGGGCTATATAGATTTTTTGTCTCTTGGGATCAATGTAAAAAATGGCGCTTTCTACTCAGTTTTTACACTTCTCTCCTGGCTAACAAATCTGGCGGAGTGAAGCTGGGAGAGCAATGGGACTCATGTTTATCTATTGTACCTTTTTTACAAATTAATGAAAATATTTTATCCAACAAAAAAAAACATTTTGACTACAATTTCAAGTAGATTAAATTATATTTATTAAAATATATTCATTTATTAATAAGGTTCTGACCACAAGATAAAATAAAATAAAGAAAAGAAATTAATATTAGATTTATTAAAATATATTAATGAAAATTTTAATTTTATAGAATCTTTTTATTAATTAGAATTTTTTTTAAGGTCTTAAGGTCATATTAATGGTCCCTAGTTGATTCTTTCTTTAGAAATACCCCATCACTCTTTTTTGATCTATCATGCTTTACTTCAATCCTTAATGATGGGTGGTAAGACCATTTGAAACATAGGACATTAGTAAACTCACACACGATATATATCCAAAATCTTATATCAACAAGAAAATAATTTTCCCAAAGGAATCAAGTAATAGAGAAAATATTTCAACTACTCAATAAGAAGATCAGAAAATAGCCTATTCTAGCTGCAACTATGGTAAAAAAATTTGAGTGGAATGCGATGTTAGTGGGGTTGTTATAGTTGTTATTTTGAGTCAAGAAGGTAAGCTAATTGCCTACTTCAATGAGAAAATTAATGATTTCAAAAAAGTATTCCTTATATGACAAAGAAGTTTATGCCATTGTCCAACATTCGAAGAAATGGAGACACTATTTGATGCTTAAAGAAATTTGTATTGTATACAGATAACCATGCCTTACAATTAATTGGTAGTAAAGCTAAATTAAGTCAAAGGCATGTAAAATGGATTGAATTTTTCCAAGATATTAATTTTTTTATCATGCATACAAGTGGATAATCTAGCAAAGTTGTAGATACATTAAGCAAGAGAATTTTATTCATGCAAGAATCTCAAGTGAATATCTGAGATTTTATACCTTGAGAGGCATGTACAAGGAGGAATTAGACATTAAGGAGGCTTATACAACATGTGAGGATCCCATAAGCAGAGATAAAAGTCCATGGGCGCACCATGTTGCTACAAGAAGGACCGTTGTTCAACAGTATCCAACTATGCATTCCTAAATAATCTATGAGAGAGAACTTGTTCAAGGAGATTTTGCGTACAATAAAACACTTGCTTGATTGAGTGTACACTATTTTGGCCAAGAATTCAAGTTGATGTAAATAAGTTTATTAAGAGATGCAGGATCTGTCAACTCGTTAAGGGAAGAAATCAAATCATAGGACTATATTAGCCGTTTTCTATTCCTAATAGGCCATGGGAATCACTAAGTATGAATTTTGTACTTGGACTACCTAAGACTCAAAAGGGTAATGATTCTATATTCCATGTAGTTGATAGGTTCTCTAAGATGGCCCATTTTATAACATGTACTAAAACAAGTGATGCAACTAATATTTCCAACTTATTTTTCAAGGAACTTGTAGTAAGATTGCATAAATGTCTTAGGAGTATTATTTCTAACATGGATATTAAATTTTTTGGAATTTTTTGGAATTTTTGGAGAAATAATTGGAAGAATTTGGAAAAAAATCTTAGTGTTATTCCATCTTACAACCTTCAAACAAATGGACAAACAAAGGTGCTCAATAGAAGCCTTGGTAACATTCTACGAATCCTAGTGAGTGAACATTCCAAATTGTCAAGGATCAATTACTTGATCAAGCAAAGTTTTCCTACAATAATTTGTTAGATCAAAGGTTACACTGAGAGGGGGTGGGTGTGAATTAGTGTAATAGAAAATTCATCATTTCAAAACTATTTCATTAATAATTGAATATAGAGCAGTGTATCATAAAATAACTTGCATCATAAAAATGAATGAAATCATGCACCAAGCAACCACCATCACATCAGCACATGAGAACACCAACTTTTATGTGGAAACTCTTACGGGAGAAAAAAAAAAAATTGTCTTATTCAATTTGATTACAAAGATTTGCAGGCTCCAACCTAGTGGATGCACCAACCCCCATAATGTGCAAGCACCCACTTGCAATAGGCTACAACCTGATTGAGGCACCAATATCGAAAATATGCAAGCTTTGACTTTTTATAGGCTGCAACCTAATTGAGGCACCAATCATGGTTTATGCACCCACCTCCTTCTTCAACCTGGTTTGGACCACTTTTCACAATATTTCAAACCGGATCCACAAGCTAAAATCATATCCAAATCAACTTGTATTTTATTCACATGTTAAAACCTATTCATGTACTCATTTTGTCAATAAACATGACCTCCTTGATCAAAACTACATGCAAATTCTCTTTATCAAATTACAAAAGAATCCAACCAAAAATCCCTTTTTCAAGAATCAATTTGCACCACCACAAAACATTTGAAAAATTATTTGTTCTACAAAATGGTTCTTTTTGGTGCGTGTTCAACAAAATGAAAAAAATCCAACATTTATTATACAAAACGCTCACCTTCAACTCCATTAATCATTTGAAAAAACTGTTTTTTGATTGGAAAAAATAATAATAAAAATGATCAACCTTCCACCGAGCTTGAACCCTCGACCTCACGGGGGCTCCATTGTACATTGCATTGACTATGTTACCTCATTCTTCATAAAGGACTGAAACACTGAGTTTATCTAAGCTTACCCTAAGATCCTTTCTCAGTCATACTGAGATTGATCTCACCATGTTACAACTAGGCCCAAGTCTCTCAGCTAATCAAATTGTTTTTGTTATCATGATCAGGGCCAAAACAAACAATCAAAATGAATTGTGCTCTCCATGTCAG
Organism: Pinus tabuliformis; assembly: GCA_031772625.1. NCBI lineage: Eukaryota > Viridiplantae > Streptophyta > Pinopsida > Pinales > Pinaceae > Pinus > Pinus tabuliformis. Next base: position 335,406,537 of record CM062814.1, on the reverse strand, counting down.
GACTCGGGCCAAGCCAATCAAAATGAACTGCACTCTCCACATTAGGACCAAGGTCATGTCAATCAAAATGAATTGTTCTCTCCATGTTAGGACCAGGGTCGGGCTAATCATATGAATCAACAACCAATCAAATGATTTGCGCTCTCCATGTCATGTTAAGGTTCAGGCCAATCAAACAAATCAATAACCAATCATATGTGTCACACTCTCCATGTCAAGCCAAAAATATTGTCACAACTAGGACCTAATCAACCAATCAAATGAATTGTGTTATCAACATCAGGATTGGGGAAATTCACATGGTTTCGGCCTTGCAACCACCCAAGTTGTATTGCCTCATACTAGCCATGAATACCAAGCCTTCACTTGATTCTTCACATTCCTCTTTGATGCAATTAATACATGATCCATGCAACCAATATATACACAAATAAGAGCCCCCCTTTAAGGGAATGTGCCCACTCATGGGACCACATCAAATGACCAAGATCTAAGGGTCATTAAACACCCAAATGTTGACGTCATTGTGATGACATAGCTTTATTGACCCACACCATCCTCATCACGCCACATAATCATCACTTTCCATGTCATCCTTTACTTCCATGTCACCATATTAGGCCAACCAAAAATCACCACATGTCACTATCACCACCTTTCCACATGTGATTTGTCAATTCCACATCCAGACCAGGGCTACCATGCCATAGTTAATTGTGTAAGGAGTTTCCACCTGGAATCTAAATGAGGGGTCTAACAGATTCTTGCCATGTGTTTATACGAGACTAGTCCAGTGTAGAGGGATACCCCCTTTTTAAACTTCACACATGTTGATACTTCATTTGTCGTTCATGAGGATTTCAATTGTCGTATTATTTAAAAGATGCTCAAGCTTTAATAGATCAAATAATGTACAATTTTGTTTGACATCCACTGTATATTTCACCACAAGATCATAGATATTCTCTGAATATGCACAATGTTTAACAACTTGGGTGTTTTTTCAAATAAAATTTAGTGGTTTCATCCTCATTGCACCTGCCAACTTTAAATTATCATAACTTCTCATCAGAGAGGAGTTTTTCCAAGTATGATATATCATTGGAAAGGCCTCGATTAGTATTATCTAACCATACCATCCATATATTCATTTAAGACTCATAAATTAGACAATAACTCAATAAACTTCAGACCACATTGACTTCAGTTAATGAGGGCATGTAAGATATTGGATTATCATACCACTTTCTTTAATTCATGAATGACACTATTGCTTTCTTAGACCTCCCCTTTGACATCAATGGCACCCACTTTGACTTCACTTGATGAGGGAAAGAAAAATATCGAACTATCATACCACTTCCTTTCATTCATGAATAAAACTATTATTTTCTTAGACTTCCCCTTTGACATCAATGGCACCCACTTTGACTTTATTTGAAGAAGGCATGCAAGATATTAGACTAGCATACCACTTCCTTTGATTCATGAATGACAATTATTTTTCCTTAGACTTCCCCTTTGGCGACAATGAAATTGGTTTACATCAATGACATAATTATGTCCAACAATATCCCCATTTTTAATTAATGGAAACATCACCATACATTGATATTCATTGATGACAATGGACTGAACTCCCCTTGACATGTTGTCAATAACTCATTGAACTCCCCCTGACATTGTTGCGAAAATTCTTCTTTCTTGATCTTTCTTTCTCACCTTCAATATCCACTTTGTCTCCAAAATCCTCTTATTTATTAAATATATGTTTTCTCTTCCCGTTTGACATTAAATGGAAAAGGGACGTGGTTTCTTACCAATGCTTCATAATTGTTTTTGAACTTTCTTGTGGGCCTAATCTTTTTATAAATGGAATATTCCCATAACATCATGATTCCTTTCATGTAAATATTCCCCTATTAATAACTCCTTTCCTTGCAGAGACTTCCAACTGTGCTCATCTTCCTCCTGCATTGTATACAAGTGTCCCAATATCTATCTCTTAACTACTTGATTTCTTATTTCAATAGTTGTTCGAGGAAGTGCTTTTTAATTTCTCTTTTGATTGTGTGATTTTATTGTGAACCTATTTATAATGGTAATGGTAGACCTACTCATACTATTGACAATATACTTTCCTAACAAATTAGTTTCCTTGATCCTTTTTTTTAATCAATGATTTCTTCCTTATGAATCATCATTTTTGCATAATCATTCTTCTTCAAGTTTCATTTAAAACAATTATATTCTTGAATAATCCTTTACCAATGGATTAAATCTAATGGGTCATATCTAAACTTGGCTCTTCCTATTTCATTATCCATTCCTCAAATTTCATTCTTGAGTTATTACAATGTCCTTCTCCCTTGTAACTTCTTAAATTTATTAGGAAATAACATGCTATGTGTCCCTTAGTATGACACTTGTAACAGTATACATTGGTTTTGAACAATGGAGGAAATAATTCATATGGCCCAGTATAACTCTTGATTTGATCTATATATCTAAGCCTAGGGATTTGATTGTATCCTCTATACCTGATATACTCATCATAGGTTTTGCAATCCCTTGCTTTGTGTCCAAATTCTGTGCATGAAAAAAATAACCAAAAAACATATTTTGATACCTGGTGACATATGATTGACTTGATATGACATATCTTCTAAAATTGTTCCTTAGAAGGGATTCATCCCTTTGTTGATTTCTTACACTTGTTCCATTGTTTCTTGTGGATTCTTTCGCAAGGTTTTTTTTCATGCGGGGCTTCATACTTTCATCCCGGTTCCTTTTCTTATGTGAAGTATATGTATCTTGTTATTTTTGGTATCATTGTGAGAGTCATCTGAAATGTTAAATTGGACATACTTGGGCTAATTGATAACATTCTTGGAATATTTAAATGAGTTGTTGTTGGACCCAATGAATGTTTGTACATTAATATTAGGTTTTTCTTCATTGATGTTCTTGAAAGGGCTTTATCTTTATATGTGGCATATCCTTCCTGATAACCAACGCCTATTGTGATGAGAGGGGATCCTTGAATGTTGAGGATGTGTTCCAGAGACTTAGATCCTTTGACAAGCTTTAAGTTGTCTTGGAGTTGTTCCAATTCTTCATTCAAAATCACAACTTATTCTTATAATTTGTCACTAAGTTATCCTCTTTTGTTTATTTTTTCTAACAAAAACTCATTTATCCTTTTGGCATCTGCTAGTTCAAGTTTACGAGAAACAATGGAATCGGTATCATGATCTCTGTATTGTAGTTGTTGTTCTAGTTGACCCACCATCTTTCTAATAAAATTTATTTCTATCAATGTATTGTTGAGTTCTCCTTCATAATCTCCTTCTGCATTGATTTCTTGTGCTTCAGCTAAGAACAACATCTCACCTCTTTGATCATTATTCACACTTTCATTTCTCTTGTAATCACTTTCTTACTTTGAGAATAAGCTTTTCTTTTTGGATTTTTTTCCTTTGCGTATGATCTAGCTTATACTTGAATTTCACTTCAACATCAATATTATTAATTTTTTCATAAGGAAATTTAGAAGCATAATGTCCTATTCTTCCACATTTAAAACATTGAAAAGAAGGCTTACCTTTAAATATTCCAAATCCCTTCTTCATATTTCTAACAAATTTGGCTTCTTCTTCATTTTTGTGACCATAGTGCTCTTGATTCTTGTGCTTACTTCCTTCCTTGGCTACTTTAAATGTTTCTTCTTTTATTCTTGACTTATCCTTTTCTGTCCTTAGCTCATATGCAATGAGTGTTCCATGAAGCACATCTATACTTAGCTTGTCCATATTTGGTAATTCTTTAAGGGAAGATAGTTTTGGATTGTATCTTGAAGGAACTGAGCTCAATACTTTTTGAACAATATTAGCTTCATTGACTTCTTAACCAAGACCTATTATAGTTGACAATGTATTCTACTCAAAGAAAAAATGAAGCAATATTCTCATCCTCTTCCATTTTCAATATTTCAAAATAAGCCTTAAAAGTTTGTTGATTGGATGCCTTCACTTTCTTGTCCCCGTCATAACAAATTTTGAGATTATTCCATATATTATGGATTGACTTACAATGCATTACTTTGAAAATTGTGATATATGATAAATCACTCAAAATGGAATCTTTATCTATTGCATTAAAGGTCTAGAGGGCCTTGTTATCACTGCAGGAAACTCTCCTAGTTTGCAGATCAGAGATGCCTGGTAACATATAATCTTCAATATTTTTCTCTGAACTATTGGAATAAATGATGGTTTGGATCAAGCCAGATAACCATTTAAACTATGTTTTTACTCAAGACATGCATGAACACCCTCATCTTACAAGGCTTTAGACCACTAATGCTCAATACTTTGTAGATTCAATGAATGGATGGAGAATACTGACCATACTAGCAGATGCATATATATAAACACATATGAATGGTTATCTACAGGTAGCAAATGAGAATACTGATTGTACTGGAAGATTCATATACAATAACACATATGAATGGCTAGCTATAGGCAGTAAAGAAGCCTAAAAATCTAATTTATCAATGCAGAGATAAGATGACAGTTATCTGGCATTAGATACAAAAGAAACGTGAACACATTATTCAAGTGCAAGCTTAGAACATGAAATAAAATTAACATTGAACATATAATACCAAAAGAAGATTGTATTGCTAATGAATGAAGATAAGAAGCTTGAGTAACAGAGTCTCAATAGTCTCCAGAAGTTGAACCTGTATTACATCTTACTTTCAACTATTTATAGCTCTTTACAATGCTCCTAAGCTCTCAAAGGCTTGGAGTCTTAATCTATCCTCTTTGTCCCTATCTGTTTGATTCTTTGAATAGGCAAGCATGGCTTAGAGGTTTTCTCCTTCTGACAGAGGAATAAACACATCCAGGTGGTTTGTTGTGGTATTTGGGAGCTCTCTCGTGCCAAAGATGCCCCGTGATGTTGGTTTTGATGAGTTGTGTTGGGTTGTTGATGCTTATGTTGTTTTGGGCAAGCTACATTGTCTACTCCATGACCATTTTGTTTGTTTGGACAAGTTGCGCTTGTTGTGGCTCCATGATCACTTTTCGGCCTCTGTTTTCCTGGCAAACTATCTCCCGAACTATGCTATGAGGTGGAAAGGGTCCTCAAGCCTCTGTTTTCCCTTTGAAATGCAAACAATGACTTCTTTCTATTATAAACAGAGAAATGATGCAATACTGAAAAAAACTACCCATTTATGTTTCTTTCGGACTTCAACAGTCCTAAAAAATGATTAATTCCTCTACCGGGTCTGCCCTTCAGGTCGCTGTTGCATATCGCAGTCGGCCGGGTCCCTTGCTTCCTTTGTATTTTGAATTACGCTTGAAAAACGCTGAAAACCCATGAAAACAACCCCCGGCAGACTTTAAATATTATATATTTCACTTTCTAGACCCAAAACGCAATCGCGCTGCCCTGTTTCCCTTTGTATTTTGTTATATAACAAAATACACGAAAAATGCATTAAAAATGGCTTTGGCACAGACCTAAATCTTATGAAATATCGTTTATAATGTCATCTGATCCGCTAATTGGGTCACAGACATATATATTTAAAGGCCCCACCCCTTAAGGTTTCCGCCGATAGCGATCCAGCGAAGTAATGTGGGCCGTTGATCTACACACGCAATGGATGGTCCACATTTAATTGCCGATCACAATCGCTTATTCCCCTTGATTTATGCCAATAATTGCCGACTTACCTCCATCGATTGCGACCCGCCAATCTAATCGTCAGAGATCGTTGATCGGCGATGCCTTCCACCCAGCCTGAAGTCCTCTCTGCTTACTAATTTGCAATTTTCCACTTAGATCTGGGTCGTTGATCGGCTAGATCTAACGGCTATTATGCATTGCACTGTGTAAGCCTGTGATAATGGTTTTTCACTGTTTTTCTATGGTTTTTTCCTCCCGATAGTTGATTTTCCGCCCTTCCAAGGGCTCTTGGCATGCGACTGTTGGGATTTGTAAATGCTCTTAAGCAATATTTGAAGACTTTAGGGCATACTTGGATCCTTTGGCATGATTTTAAGCAAACTTTGGAGACTTTGGGAGTGTTTTGGGTCCATTTTTTGGCCAAACACCAACAAGGCTAACAGGCCTTACCAGACGCATCAGTGGGTGACGTATTAGGAATGTTATACAGCAAATTGACCCCCTCATCAGCTCAGAGGGGAAAGACATGATAGCTGAAGCAAAGACCAAGATCACAAGACTTGTTTCCACACTAATGTTGGCTATGCACTGACAACCTGCTTTATAAAGCTTCTCAGCAAGCCTAAGGGAGCGTTAGTGACCCTACTAACTCTACTTGTTAGTTTGGGAACAACATTAGTGGATCCTAATGAAGTTCTAGAGGTCAAAGGAGCGAATTGACTCATAAACATTTAGATATTTGCTCAAGAAAAGCAAGGAAACATCTCAAGTTTGACCTATTTGGGGGATTTTTAATCCTAATGAAGGAGGAAAATGGGAAAGAGCTAAAAATCATGGCAACTTCATTGCTTTTACCCTAAGGAACTCATGGAGGAACTTGGCAACCCTAACTCAATTGCTACATAAGCAAATCTAGGGCTATGGTGATAGGGGTCAGATCATTTGAAAGGATAACATACTTTATTGTTGAGCATTGTCTCAAATCAGAAGAAGTTGGTAAGAAGGGAGAGAGAGAGAGAAGCTAGAGGGGTAAGGGAAGGCTGATCCAATAGATGGTTGTAATCACTCTTTCGACATTAATATAGAACTGTAGTTGTACTATCTACTCTGTGGTGTTGGTACTATCATTCATTAGCTTGTTTGTCTAATACCTTTTAGCATGAGTAGCTTAGTTATGTGTAAATAGATTTTCTCTTATGTATTCATGTATTAGTTATCTAGGTTGTATGTTGTGATTATGCTTGTCTCTTCTATTTGCAGGAATTGATCTGGAGCTGCCTCAGGGGACTTCCACCTAGCTGCATTGTGCTCTCCAGCAAATCTATACGGAGGCTTGAGGTAATCTATTTGTCCTACTTTGATAGTTAGTTATTGTTTATGAACATGCATGTAACTTTGTGACGGTTGCAGATAATCTTACAGTTTTCCAAAGGTCCCGGGAAGACCTTTGAGGGTATCTCCATTCTCCATACACCATGCATTTTATCCTATAGCAGAATTGGCAACTCCACTGGGGACTATACTTCTAGTTCCTGATTTGCTTGAACAGTTCTCAGTTTTCTCCTCCTTCTAAGACCTCCCTATACTTCTACATTCCCTTTCTAACCCACCAAAACATTGTTGCATTCTGCCTTCACATATTCAACCTTGAATCTGATCCAAAAGGCCTTGTTTTGAGATGTTTTCCCCCATTAACGCAGGTTAGTGTTGGTTTGTGTTATATTCTTTCCATGTAGTTAACAGGGGGTTTGAGGGGCACCCGTAACCCCACTTTATGGGGTCCAAGGCAGAGCCCCGGAAAATTCTGGTTTTGGACCCTATGTTAGGTTGGGCAGACCCACCTATGGTTTTTTGCATGATTTTCGCACATGTTTTTTGGAAGCAATGGTTTTCAATTCATGGTATTAGACGCAATGGTTTTTTTGGTCCATGGTATTGGACGCTTCAGCATGTATAAATATGTATTATAACATTGAAAGGAACATGATGAAAAATCAAGCTGGTAGTCCTGGTTTTGGGATCCAGGGGAAAATCTCTGTGTATATGTGTTTTATGCGTTCTTCTCTCGCATTATTTATTTTCTGTGTTTTTAGAATTCATATGCAGGTAATTTATGTACGAGGTTAAAACCTACAGTTAGCAGACTAAACAGTGCTTTATAAAGCTCCTTGTTTGCATACACAAAGTGTTAATGGAATTAGTAACTCTCTCTGGCCACTGCTACAGAGCGTTAGTCCCTTAAAATCTTGATATACACCTGTGTCTGCAAACTCAAGGGGATAGGAAGCTTGCTCATTTACTGACAGAGGGTTTGCAACTGCATTTTTTTAGCAAGATTGGTGTCATGAAAGAATTTTTTTTTTTCAGGAAATAAGTTTTTTTATTTCTTAAAACATTTTTTATGAAAGAAAGATCCACATTTTTTATTCATTCTTCTATTTAGCTTGTTAAAATCTGCTTTATTTTGGTTTCAAGTAGTTGTTAGGAAAGAATTGGAAAGATTTTTGTTGGTTATGCATGTTTTTTAATGACTAGGATGCATGGAACAAATATGAATATGTGAAAGACTCTCACTTGTAGAATACAGCTTGTTTTCATCGAATTGAATATTTTTTAAAAAGCATTGTCTTGTGCATGATTTTTTAGTCAGAGTCCCATCACATTTCATGTTTCAACTCCCATACCAAAGACACTAAAAGAGTACACATAAAATTTACCTAAAATCAATTAATAACTCTTTATTGAGCAAACAAATATTAGTTCAGGCTAGGATCTTGGGATAGGTAGTGTGAGTAAACTGCCCAAGATCAGAAACCAAAACTAGTGTCATTAAAAGAGAGAAAATTCTTGCTACACTCATACTACCGAGACCACTCCAGTCAAAGCGGAGCTAAATATGAGACAACATTGGACTGTAAGTGAAGGTAGCCTGCCTTTGCTTGCAACTCCTTTGGGTATTCTATGTATTGGCGATCCCTTCAGGGATTTCGGCACTGAGTTGGGGACTTAGGTATCCTGCCCACACAGCGTACTATCTGCGACTATGTCCCCCCCAATAGTGTTTTTGATTTGAGGTATCCTTAGTGGCCAAGCTTTTAGGGACTTACACAAGGTGACTGGGGTGCGCTGCCCTGGTACCTAACATAGATGGACCTACTCTGTTTTCAACTTTTGGGAGGGTGCTCGTCTTCACGAGAATACTTTGCCCCTCAATCTGAGGTTCTGGTGAAGCTCAAGAGTAACCGTAACTATACATTTGGCTAGCCCTCTCTGTTATTCACTGTGATACTGGGTTTCATCTCCAATGATGGGTGCTTATCAGACAGGGTCATTTCCCTCTGTTTATTGATTGATTGACTTAGTGTATTTTTTATATTTTTTTTAGGCACCCGAGTGTTATCATTTGAGACTTTAACAAATATCACAATAAAATTTATTGATAAAAATTAATGGTCACCTTGGCTACATCCGGCCCTCATCGTCAATCTAGACGATTGTTAGGACTTCCTCCACTCATTGTGGAAGATCTACGAAGCTCCAGTGAACCGAATTCCCCATATTCGGGGAGTCAATCTCCTAGATCTCACACAGAATCTATTTGGACAACCAACGATTCAAGTTTTCCAGAGGATTTCTTTACCGAAGGATTTCTTCCTCCCTTTAGCCCTCTGCTTACGAATCTATTGGACCCACTATTGGTTCCCCTGGCACCTGTACTCCCTGCTTCTTTAGGTGGAACATTTCCATCCATCCCGTCAATGACTAACAGGTCATGGAACTTTGTGGACACTTTTGGTCCTCCATCACTTCCCCAGTCGACAGTCACCACCACAACATTGATGGCGAACCTCGCTATCCCATTTTTCCTAGGTACAACCACTCACATGACACCCTCCACGAGTGGAACCCAGCTGATGCCAGGTTCCACCCCTTTAGTGTCAAACTGTATACCTTTGACAAGTGCTATATACAGCGCTCCTTATGACGCTCAATATATAACTATTAGAGCGGTTCCTATCCACCAACAATATGTACAGTGCGAACCCCTAGATTCAAGTATCTGGGGGCATTCCCAATATGCACATACCGGTCGAAAAAGTAACAGTTCCCCCTCCATTATCAAGCATGCATGGTTAGTCATTGATTGGCATGAGCATTTGTTGTAACTTAGTAACCGGAGAACCCATAGTAACAACCATTTTTCGTCAACGTTTCAAATGCCAACAGGGATCCATCATCAGGACTATTTTGAATGTTGATAGAAGAAGAGCTCAATTGCAAGATTTAAATAGCTATGAGGTGAGTTTTTTTGTTTTAAGTAAGAATTAAGGTTGGTTTCTTAATAATTAATTTCATCCAAATATTTAGGTTTTTCTGGTAAATTAATATTAATAATAAATAGTAAAGGTGAAATTTCTTTATAGTAATTAATAATATTTCATAATAATTAATAATTTTTATAATAATAAGTAATTTTTATATAATAATTTAAAATAATTTATAATGAGCATTCCTTATGTCAATCAAGGACATATGGTTAGTTCTTTGGCGGGCGGGAATGCTCAAGGAGGTCCCAACCAAGCCATGGGAGCACCCTACTCACAAATTCAAATGAGTCAAGGGGGCACTGCTTATCCTGGGGGAAATTATATACCCCAACATCAGATTCCCCATGGAAATCCACACTACAACACATACCCCAAGGCAACTATTATACCACGCAGCCTATGTATAATATTAGGACTCAAACAATGGGAGGACCGCAAGGTTCCTCAAGTCATATGTCATCACCTTGGTCCGAGTCAGGGGCACCACACACTTTGCCTTTCTTGGCAACGTTGGATATCCCCGACTTGTACAAACTTACAAATGACCCCATCTATCATAACTTACTTTGGCCGCCAATCCCACATAAAATACCAACAGACATCCCCAAGTTCGAAGGGAAACAAGGGGAGGATCCGGGAACCCATATCACCACCTATCATATTTGGTGTGTTTCCAACTCCATGGTGGATGATAGTGTCTGATTATGTCTTTTTCCCTACACCCTCACTAGCAACGCAGCTAATTGGCACATTGAGTTACCACGCGCGTAAGTAAATACCTTCGATTCTCTAGCGATGGAATTCCTAAAGCACTTCCAGCTACCCATCTGCTATGAGATTGGGACAGAGCTCCTCACTTCACTACGTCAGGATACCTCCACCCACATCTCTGATCATAACATGAATGGAGACGTAAGCGGAGGTTAGTTAAAGCTCCCCTCCCAGACTATCTCTTAGCAGACTGGTTCTGCAAGTCCCTACTCCCGCAAATTGCTAAAGATGTCGCTTTAGGTGGCATGGTCACAAAAGACCAATCCATATGTTGTGCCCAGCACTTAGATCTAATATATTCATAGTCTGGAACTCTTTATGACGTAATCCCCAATACCCCTCGTAACTCCAATGATTCCTCTACTCAACGCCTCGGAGCACACACCGATGGGATTATCGGTGCAACCTCTGGGGCTGCTGTAAAACAACTCAGTGGTCACATTGCCCAGATGTCAATGGACCCCTCTACCAAATCGATTGCTTTTCCTACCACCCCGATAAACTCTATGCAATCTACGCAAAAACCCGGTCATAAGAACAAGAAGAATAAGAAAAATACCGCTCCTTCTAAGGAGCAGTCAATAAAGCAGCAAAACCCAAAGAAGAAGGTTTTTGCACCTCCTCACGATGGAAAGGATAAACTCGCCTGATTCCCTTGCAAAATATGTGTGCAAGACCACATGATTCAAAGTTTAGATGGATATTTCTTTTTACAGATGATATTAGGTGATTGTATCTTTTTGCAGATGATACTTCTCTTTTCTTAGATGTGGAGGCAATTTGTTTTAGACCAACATCAAATATACTCATTAACAGAGCTATAGGTTGCATTGCTAGCCTCGATAATTAAGGATCAAACAATATGGTTTATTTCAATTAAAGGGTTCACTAAAAAAGGTGGAAAGTGAAACATGACAAGTAATGATGCATTATTTAATATTTCCAAATGTTATTTTTCATATTCCTTCCAACGGACCGTGAATACATAACAGAGTTTATAGTGCTTAAAAGTGCTAATTCTAGAGGCTTTTCATAGTCAAGGAATTTTATTCAATTGAAACCCACCTTGCCATTGATGTCAAAGGGGGATGTAAGAATGGGGAGGTCATAGTGTTGTCAGCAATGCCAAAGGGGGATATTGTTGGCATTGTTTTCGTTGATGGAAAAGGAAACAATAAGAGAAGAAAGGTATGTTTGATGCTTGTGAGTAGCATGGTATAACAGAGAATGTTGAAGAGATGATTATGTAACATAGGTCAATTAAAGAAGTGAAAATAAAGGAAATTTGATGCATTCAGTTGTACTTATGTTGATATGTTACTATATTGTTGATCATTGTTATGCTTGATGACAAGGTAAGTTGAAAAGCCTATGTTGATCTTGAGGTGTGACTTTTCCTTATTGCATATATTTTTGATTGATTTATTATGGAGATGTTCTTGTGAAGGAAAATTCATGAAGGAGCTTCTTGTTAGAGGTTGTTTACTAATTTTGTCTGTATATATTGTGATGACAATACTATTTTTTTGATAAATGGATGTTGAATATGCTAATTGGGTTAGAGATATACTCATTTTTTAACACTTTTTTATAGTTTTTTTTTTTCTTTCAATACTAAGTTGTGCCTAGGCTAGATATAATCTAATTTTTTTGACGTAAGAATGAATTCTCTAATAGTGTAACATTTTCATCACAATGGTGTCAGATTCTATTCTGCTTGGAGACACCTTAATGTAGTGTATCTCCCACAATTGGCTCCACCTTTAACTCCTTCCTATGAGATTTGCGCCTAAGACTTAATAACTAAAATAACTTTTTGCCTTGTCAACACTTCTACTATGTAGAACGAATTTTCTTTGATGTTGTGAAGAGGTATTCAAACTAGTATAAAGTTTCGCTAGAAGCAGGATCCTTAAGTAAAACAAAAAATTATTTTTTTTCATAACATTAACGTAATGATTTTGATATCTCTTACTTATTTGGCCCAAGATTTTTCTAAAACTCATGCGACCTCCTCTTAACCTTTACCTTCCGAGTGAACTCGATATTCTTCAAGTATTTGATATAACTCTTAAATAAACTATTTCTACAATTTATTCTCCTTCTTGCTCTAAAATATACTATTCTGAATCAAATATTTGTTGAAGTATAGAACCCACAGAGTACTTTATTAACCTACACAATGAAATTGGTTGAGATATACAACATTTTTCACAATTTCAACACATAAGAATTATCATAAATTTAATCTCATGATCTTTTGCAAGATCCAATTACTTCATTCTTATTTTTTTACATGTCCTTCGAAGATATTTTGTCTAGAATTTATAAAGACAAGATCTCCCATCTAGAATTTCATCAGTGACCTTTTCTTGTCATAACTTTGGTTGTACTTTTAGCTACTTCATTGTATTTATTATTGAATTGGCATGTGAACCCTTATAATATGCCTCACAGATGACTTTGTATATACATACCTCTTGTTTTCTTTGAGAAAACTTTGTCAAATTTGTAACTTATTGTGGTTCCCATCTATTCACTATTTGGAAAGGAACCTTTGATATAGCACTACCCATACAATTTTTGCATACAAACTCTCTTTACCTTAACATCAAGTATTACTATCTTGGTTTATCTATGACTAGATATTGTCCCAATATATTCGTTTCTTTACATAGGAAATTTATTTGATTTCCAAGGTTTCTATTAACCACTTCAATTTTCCTATTAATATATAGATGTTGTGAATCACTAAAATTAAAATTCATGAAAATTCCTTCCACAAAGTCTTTTAGAAATATGAAGTTACATTTCCTCAAAAAAAAAGTTTAAATGAGGAACTTATATAAGGAACCAAACAATTATGTTTGTTGTATTAGTAGTTTTTTATTCAAGGAATACAATATATCATATTGAATAATTGATTTATAATTAACTAGAGAGAACCATGAGCATGCTAAATCCTTGGAAAATACGAAAAACCCTCGCTAATCCCCCTCTTGTAAATATTTTTTAAATTATTTTTCTATAATTAAAATAACTGAGAATTGGGACACGAATTTTAGAGCTTGGGGAGAGGGATTGCTTGGAAAAATGGAAGAAGTGTGTTTACTTTAATGAAAACCATGGGATGACGATAAAAATTCCTTTAATGGGGATTACTGTGTTCTAAATTCAACTGAAGAAGAAGGACAGAGGACTATACTCCTCTTGCAAAAAGTCACAAGCAAAGAGGAAAAAAATTGAATGACGAGGAGTTTCATAGGCAGGAAGTGGGTGTGGAGGCACACAACCATGAGGAATATTGATTTTATTACAACCGTCATGATGGGAGGATGATGGGAGGGGAGATCATCTAGAACGTGGCAACAACAAAGTGGACTAGGGGATTTGAATTTTTGGAGGGGCCAAAGACATAGGCATACAAAAAAAGAAAAATATGAGGAGAGTTGGCATGGTTGTGAACATAAATGAGAGAAGAAAAAAGGAAAGAAACAAAAGATATGAGACTAAAAATATCAGTGGTAATTGTTCATAATCTAAGCAAAAAATAAGCAAGGATACTCAACATAGGGCTAAGAGAGGAGGCATATACTATTGTTGGTATAACTAAAGAGAGGAGAAGAATTGTGTTGCGCTCCCCGTTAATGGCGGTGTAGAAGGTCAACGCTCCCCGTGTGTTTCGTGGCATGTTCTTAACACTAGCGATGTGTCTATTTACTAACACCTGCGGGTTTTGGTGTAATGGCAGTCGCGACTCCAACAAGTGGTATCAGAGCCAAAGGTCTCGAGTTTGAAACACACCTGGCTCGCGTTGATGGGGGAGATTTTTGCGCTTCCCTTTAATGGCAGTGTAGAAGGTCAACACTTCCCGTACGTTTCGTGGCATGTGCTTAACAGTAACGATGTGTCTATTTACTAACACTTGCGGGTTTTGGTGTAGCGGAAATCATGACTCCAACAAATTGTTCTCAATTGAGCCCTGAAAGTGTTGATAGGAATCTCTTCGGTGAAGGGTCAAGGTCTCTAGATTCCCTGTTGGGTCCCTATAATACTAGTGATTACCCCATTACTATTGTAGTTATACCCCTTATTTATATTGATGTACCCATGTAGTGCCCATATTGTTACTATTGTGCCACATAGAAGCCCACTATTGTTATTGTTTTGCCCTACAATATTATTGTTATGTAGGCTTTGATTGTATTGGGACCACTTAGACTCCTATATATAGAAAGGAGGTATTTTCATTTGTATCATCCAAGAATTGTTCATTTATGTAATGTAAAGGAGGTTTCCCCCTCGAAGAGGCTGAATTCTAAGGCGTGGATCTCTCTTTTCTATCTTTTTGTGAGCTGGTTTCATAACATTTGGTATCAGAGCTTTGGATTCTAGGGTTTCGCTGCTCCAAACAGGTCATTGTGGCATTTTCGCTATAACGTTTTTTCTGTGACGTTTCAGAAGTTGCAAAAAAAACCCATTTGATAAGAATTGTCGCTGAACCTTGGGTCCAAATTTCAGAGCTTTTCGCGCGATATTGTCGGAGATATGATCTGAGGAAGTTGGCCTTTTTGCAGACTCCTGAATTACATTTAAAACAGGTGACCTGGGGAAAATCGTCATAACTCTCTCTCTGACGATCGGATTGAAATTTCGTAAAAAGGTACAAAAAGAGGACGGACTGTAGTTTCTTGTGTGTGTGTTTCAGATTCAAAGGTTGAAACAGTGACTCATGGCACGTCGTACAAGTTCGCTCTACTGAACCAGTCTAAAAGCAAGCCACTGTGGGAGATTTCACATAACTCTTCCTTGGAGAATCCAATTTGGCTCAGACTTGTGGCATTGGAAAGAGGACGCAGAAGGCTACTACAGGTAGAAATTTCAGAATTGGAGGATCCGAAATTACAGAGATACATCAGATTCAATATCAGGCTTCTATAAAGTGAAAAAAGGTGTGTAGTTTTTTTTTTTTTTTTTTTTTGTGTAAGCTTGCTTTAACGGAATTCAAAGGGCATAGTAAAACTTTATTATCGGTAACTCATGCCCCGAGGAAAGAAAATGAAAACACCTAGTAAGGAACCTGAAAGCTCTAGCATGACTCATGAAGAAGAGGAAGAAATGCTACATGATATATCAAAATTACAAGAACAAGTGCAACAAATGTCACGCTCACAAAAGCTAACAGAAGCTAAGATAAGTGGCGTGGAATCTAAGGTAAATGGCGTGGAATATAAGATAAAGGGAATGGAAGCTAAGATGGATGGCATGGAAGCTAAGATTGACGCTAAAATTGATGGCATGGACGCTAAAATTGATGGCATGGATGATAAGATGGATGAATTGAAGAAGTTGCTACAAGAAAGGGTCACTAATGGTGAAAAGGTAGTAAAGGAAACTCATGATGAGAATAAAAGAAATGTTAATCATGATTCCATAGACTCTAATGTTGGATCGAAGACTCACCATGTTCCAAAAATCGATGTGAGGAAGTTTGATGGCAAGGATCCCGCCACATGGATATTACAGATGGAGCAATTCTTCGATCTCAATAATGTGCAAAACACACAAAAGGTACGTATGGCAACTTTATATTTGGAACCAAATCAGTTTGTATGGTATCAATGGCTTTGTTCTCGTAAACAATTTATCACTTGGGCAATTTTTACGGAAGAATTGATAGCACATTATGAGGATACAAAAAGCAACACTTTTTTTAGCCAATTGATAATCTCAAACAAAAGGGTTCAATAATGGAGCACATTGAGGAGTTCCAAAAATTGAACATAAGGGTAAAAGATATTCCAGAGGAGCATAGGATTGATGTGTTCATAGGGTCTTTAAAGGATAATATCCAACATGATGTGCGCCTTTGGGAACCTGATTCATTAGAGAAGGCATTCAGGTTAGCAAGAAAAATGGAAAGCAAAATTATGGCAACTAGGAAGCATACCATTCACAACTATAAAGATGGAAGTGTTGTTGCCCATAGTCTTCCACAACCTACAAGGTTGACACCACAACAATTGGAAGAAAAAAGAGCAAAAGGGCTTTGTTACAATTGTGATAGCAAATACACAAAAGGTCATAAGTGTGCTGAGAAGAAATTATTCTACATAGATTGTGAAGAGGAAGAAGAAAAGGAGCAAGAAAGGTCAAAAGAAGAGGATATATTCCAGGAACAAAGCCTAGATGAAGAACAAATAAATCCGACCATATCTTGTAATGCATTGGCGGGAATTACCACTCCTCAAACCATCAAGATAGAAGGACAAATCAAGAAGAAAAAGGTAATAGTGTTGATTGATTCAGGAAGCACCCACAATTTTATTCATTGTAGGGTAGCAAAAGAATTGAATTGCTTCCTATATCCAGCACCAGAGTGTCAAGTGATGATTGCAAATGGAGGAACAATAAATTGCTCTGGAAAGTGCCATAATATCAAGCTATCCATGGGAGAATATGTATTGACTAGCCCAATGCTTTCCATTCCAATGGGAGGTGTTGATGTTGTACTAGGAGTCCAATGGCTACAATCCTTGGGTACAATAGCTTTTAATTTTCAAGAACTTTTCATGAAATTTTCTGTGGAAGGAAAGGAAGTTGAATTAAGGGGTATTGCAGGGAAACCAGGAAAGATAATCAGCTCTAATGGTATGACAAAGCTTCTAAAAAAGGAGCAAAGGGGTGTAATTGCACAATTATGTTCGCTAGATGTTTCCACATTGGAATCATCTATTTCTCCAGATCTCCAAAAAGTCCTGGACAATCATTCCAAGGTATTTGAGACTCCCAAAGGTCTCCCACCTATGCGTGATCATGATCATGCTATTCATCTGATTCCAGGAAGTGTTCCTCCAAACATCAGGCCGTACAGATATCCCTATGTCCAAAAAAGTGAAATTGAACGTATGGTTGCAGAAATGCTAGAGGCTGGTATAATTCAACCGAGTCAAAGTTCTTTCTCTGCTCCAGTAGTATTGGTGCACAAGAAGGATGGATCATGGCGCATGTGTCCGGATTATAGGGAGCTCAACAAGCTCACTATTAAAGATAAGTTCCCCATTCCTGTCATTGATGAATTACTGGATGAATTGCATGGATCAATTTACTTCACCAAGTTGGATCTTCGTTCAAGATATCATCAAATCAGAATGAAGATTGAAGACATTCCGAAAACGGCATTTAGAACTCATGAGGGTCATTATGAATTTTTGGTCATGCCTTTTGGCCTTACCAATGCACCTTCAACATTTCAAGGTTTGATGAATTCAATTTTCAAACCATTCCTTAGAAAATTTGTGTTAGTATTTTTTGATGATATACTAATCTACAGCAAGTCTTGGAAGGATCATGTTGAACATGTTGACAGGGTGCTACAACTATTGGAAGAGAAACAATTATATGCAAAAAGATCCAAATGTTTCTTTGGAGTCCAGGAGGTGGAATATTTGGGTCATATTGTATCTCATGAAGGAGTTAAGGTAGACCCTAGCAAAATTAAAGCCATTAAGGAATGGAAAATCCCCACATCCATAAAGCATTTGCGAGGATTTCTTGGGTTGACAGGGTATTATCGCAAGTTTGTTAAGAATTATGGGAGAATAGCAGCACCTCTAACAACATTATTGAAGAAAGATGCATTTTCATGGACTCCGGAAGCAACAAAGGCCTTTGAACATCTTAAAGAGGCAATGTGCCAAGCACCGGTCTTAGCTACACCGGACTTCACAAAAACCTTTATTGTGGAATGTGATGCTTCAGGAAATGGAATTGGTGCTGTTCTAATGCAAGATGAAAGACCCATTGCTTTTGAAAGTCGTCCAATCAAGGGAAAGTTTTTAAGAAAAGCTATTTATGAGAAGGAAATGTTGGCAATACTCCATGCACTTAAGAAATGGCGACCCTACCTAATGGGAAGACACTTCAAGGTAAAAACAGATCATGATAGCCTTAAATACTTTTTAGAACAAAGATTATCCTCTGAAGAGCAACAAAAGTGGGTCACAAAGATGTTGGGTTATGACTTTGAAATCATCTACAAAAAGGGGAAGCAAAATGTGGTGGCAGATGCACTCTCAAGAAAGGATGAGGATGTGGAAGCATTGTTGTGCGCCATTTCTATTATCCAACCAGATTGGATAAATGAAGCAAGGGAGGAATGGAAGAATGACGAAGAAGTGTGGGCACTTATTCGAAAGCTACAACAAGATTCCAGTACGTCTGATACATTTAGCTGGAAAAATGATTCGTTATGGTACAAAGATCGCTTATACCTCTGTAAGAATTCCCAGCTAAAACAAAAGATTCTTATGGAATTGCACACTTCTCCCTTAGGAGGGCACTCAGGATTTTTAAAAACTTACCACAGGGTTAAGAAGGAATTTTTTTGGGATGGCCTTAAATCAGATATTCAAAAGTTTGTGGCAGAATGTTTGGTTTGCCAGCAAAATAAAGTTGAAACAATTAAGACACCGGGTCTATTACAACCTTTATCCATTCCAAGCCAACGTTGGGAGGAGGTTTCAATGGATTTTATCACAGGTTTACCCAAGTCTGAGGGAAAGAGTGTCATCATGGTGGTAGTTGACAGACTTACCAAGTATGCACACTTTTGTGCATTATCACATCCATTTAAAGCCAGTACAGTTTCTACTGCATTTATGGAAACAATTCAAAAGCTACATGGAAACCCAAAGATTATTGTAAGTGACAGAGATCCCATTTTCACTGGAAATTTTTGGACAGAATTATTTTCTTGTCTTGGTACTCAGTTAGCTCATAGCTCATCTTATCATCCTCAATCTGATGGGCAAACTGAGATAGTAAACAAATGTTTGGAAGGATATCTTCGTTGCTTTGTATCTGATAAACAGACACAATGGGTCAAATGGTTGCCTCTGGCTGAATGGTGGTATAACACTTCCTTTCATACAGCAACAAAAATGACCCCATTTATGGCACTTTATGGGTATCAACCACCATCCATCACATCATATTTAAGAGAAAATTCTAAGGTTCAGGCAGTGGAACATCACATCGAACATCAACAACAAGTCCTCCAACTCTTAAAGGATAACCTTGTGTTGGCACAGAATAGAATGAAACAACAGGCAGATCAACATCGCAGTGAAAGAAGTTTTGATGTAGGTGATTGGGTATTCCTACGGCTACAACCATATAAGCAAATGTCCCTCAAGCAAGCTAAGAAGGATAATAAATTATCACCAAAGTATTATGGTCCGTACAAGGTGTTGCAAAAGATTGGTACTATGGCATACAAATTGGAGCTTCCTGCAGCTTCTCGATTGCACCCAGTTTTCCATGTTTCATGCTTAAAGAAGGTTATAGGCGACAAGCTCCCAGTTCAAACAATATTGCCAGAACTTGACGAAGAAGGAAAAATTATATTGGAACCGGAAGCAGTTATAGAAACAAGAACTCGACAGCTACGAAATCGATCAATTTCAGAGTACCTTATCAAGTGGAAGAACTTATCCGCTGAAGATTCCACATGGGAGGATGAGAATTTTATGCAGAAGTATCCTGAACTACTCAAGCGTTGAGGACAACACTTTTTTGAAGGAGAGGGGCATGTTGGGTCCCTATAATACTAGTGATTACCCCATTACTATTGTAGTTATACCCCTTATTTATATTGATGTACCCATGTAGTGCCCATATTGTTACTATTGTGCCACATAGAAGCCCACTATTGTTATTGTTGTGCCCTACAATATTATTGTTATGTAGGCTTTGATTGTATTGGGACCACTTAGACTCCTATATATAGAAAGGAGGTATTTTCATTTGTATCATCCAAGAATTGTTCATTTATGTAATGTAAAGGAGGTTGCCCCCTCGAAGAGGCTGAATTCTAAGGCGTGGATCTCTCTTTTCTATCTTTTTGTGAGCTGGTTTCATAACATTCCCTATTTTATTTGGAGGTTGGATATGGTATAGTATTTGGATTCCCTTACTTAGCTACTGGGTGGAGATGTTTTTCCTCGAAATCCTAGTTAACGAGCAGGCCAATGTCTTCCTTACTAGTTTTTTGGTTCATTCTTAGTGAGTTTTGGACTCCGCATTTAGGGTGGAACCACTAAAGGAAGTTCTCTAATGGTGGAGGTGGATTGAACTCCAAATCCCTTGATTAGATGGTGGGTGGAGGTGGAGTATCCTCTCTATTCCCTATTTCAGCTTGACTAATTGTACTGGATGGTGGGTGGAGATCGTGTAGTCTCTAGATTCCCTATTTCAGTTGAAGGGTGGAAATGTTGTAATATTTGGACTCCCTTGATTAGTTGGTGGATGGAGGGGGATTGATCTTTGGATTCCCCATCTTAACTAGTGTCATTGGTTAATTACTTTAAGAACTCTTCCTCAAGCTCCATAATATAACTTGAGGGTGATTGGCTATAAGAAAGAATACAATATAGGTAAGTCTAAGGCTGGGTATAGTGCTCAAGAAATAAACTAAATTGCTAGGTTATTCATTATAAGATAAGTGCTTATTATGCTCTAGGTACAAGTATATTTTCTATGTATGATTATTGTGCTATTAAATGTCATTATGAATGCGTCGAATGTGATGTCTTGGATTATGAACAATATATTTCCCGTGTAATTCCTAAGGAATGGTTTAAACTTCTTTGTTTATTCTAAGCATGAAATTAGGCTTACTTTCTTGAATATAATGGATGTGTGAATCATTGTGATAATATAAGCCTGAAATAAATCTAAATTGTCTGACTACTAAGGAGATTGGTAATTGCATGTATTTACTAATTTCTTGCATCAAAATTATTTGCATACTAGGCCTTTGTAAGTAATTATATAGCTCAATAAATATAGCTCTCTCTCTCTCTCTCTCTCTCTATATATATATATATATATATATATATATATATATATTCATTAATATGTAGGCAATACTGAGTGCTACAAATCTCAAGAGGGATCGGCCTCGATATTTATCTAGATATGCTAGAAGCTCATGAGAGACAACATTGTCTATCTATATATGTATGGAGCCACAAGAGCATTCCAATTCATGCTTAACATTGGTGCTATCGGAGAGGGTCGTAACCATGGCATTAAATATTGTGCCTAATATTTTAAAATGAAGACCACCTGTGCCCATAACAAAACCCCCCATGCAATTTACATCATGCGGTATTTGTGTCACGAGATGGAAATTATCTAAATAGTTAATACAAACCAAAATCAATGGAGGAGGGTGAGGCATCGATGGACGATGTATATTCGTTAGTGGAGACCCCCTTTCCATGCCAGCAAGGGGATGGGGGGCCTCGTGTTTTAATCATGACCGTCGAAGATTGTGAATGAACCAAAGCTGTTAGGTGGGGTCCTCAGAACATTGGGTGGGAACCATGATAACAAGCCATCCATCTTGCTATTTCAGCAAGGGGAGTGGGAATCCACGTTTAAATCCAAATCATTGGAGTAATCAAACATTTGTAGTTTTTAATTAAAGGGACCCCAAGGATTTGGGACCTCAGGGATTTTCCTATTTACACACTTAGAAGTTTGGCTGGGAGCCAGTGGAAAGCCATAAAAGGCCAAAATTAATTATATCAGAAAGTCACGTTTTTCAAGGAGTTGTATCTTTGGTGGGACCTTGGCCATGGTGGTAGATGACGTGGATTAACGGTGTCATGACATTTGGGACCTAAAATTATCCTTTTGGTGGGGCCAAGTGGACCAAAAATGGATAACATGTGGCACCCCCAAATGAGGCCAAGTTGTAGAAATTCTCACTGTAGATTAAACTAATTATGCTATGTACTAAAGAAAAATAATTATTCTAATTCTACAATCAAACTTGCGGAAGCTTAATAAATTTGAGCAAGATCAAACATAACACATATAATAGAGAAGAAGATTCAATCACACATGAAACATAGAAGAATGCTCTGGGGAAAGCCTCATCTTAAAACCCCGCTATTTTTATTATCATACAAGTGGAAATATATCAGGATTACACAAAGCTTTAGCTCACAAGCTATCCAGCTCTCAGTACAATCCCTCATTGCTACTCATAGAGAGAATAGACAACACATATGCCTTCCTTAAATCCCCCAAGCCTCCTATTTCCTTACGCAGTTTCTCCTGGGTCCTCTAGCTACCACTAGTGTGATTCTCACCTCACACACTACTCTGACCTCTGTAGTAACTCCTCAATCCTCAGGGAATTAATTCCTTCTGCATGCAAGCGATATTCACGTGGGAATATTCTAGTGACTGACCGTACATTATCCCTACCTTTAATCTCAACTAGGTCTTATTCTGAACTGACATGCATTGGTTATTTATGATAGAATATTCAGTTATCTGGAGAACACTAGTTGCATGCATGCATGCATTAACTGAATGAACTCACAATTAGTTCCTCCAACTGTTTGGAACTAATTTAATTGGACTTAACTGAGTTAACTGAGCTAACTAATTACAACTCAAATACAACTCATCCTTATCTCCTTAATTAAGGGATAAATTCCTTAATCAAAGGGATAATTGTTGCATGTCTTCACAAAGACTTCATGTTTGATTTTCACCAACTAATTAACTCAAGATGAATTAATTAATTATTTTTCAAACAGCTGGTGAGACTAAATTTGAATTTTAACTCAAGGACAAATTAAAATTGGAATATATCCTGAAATGTTATCTATAGCAATGTTATTTTTAGCATTTCTTGTTTCTATTTTCGACAGTCCCTCTCAACAAGAAAGGCATTCAAATCGAACCTGATCATGAACCTTTGGAATGTTATGCATGCAACACTTCTCTCAAGTTTTATTGCTCCAACAACTTCAGAAACAAAAAATATACAACATGAATCAGAATGATGCCTCTGTCATCAAAGTCTCTGACTGTTATTGCCTCTGTCGAGTGAAAAACTCTGCACCTCTGTTCTCTTCAATATCTGACTGCTCTAGCCTCTATCACTTTGATCTCTCACTGTATCAATCACATTGCTTCCTCCTGCTGCATCCATCTTGCTGCTGGTCCTATCTCCTAGCACTGCATCTGTACTGCACCTCCTCTCATCATGTTGCATCGTGTTGACCAATGTTGCACTGCAACTCAGTTACTGATAAGTAAGTAACTGATCTCCCAACCGACCTCCCTGTTGGGCTAGAAACACCCTCTGATACTGAAGCTCCCTCTGCTACTCCATCCACATCTTTCTCTACCCACTCAACCAGTCTTGCTACTCCTCGTCGGGGCTCCTGTAGTAAGGTCTAATCAAAGAGGCTGGGTACCTCAATGATCCTGCCCCTATTTCAGCATTCTTAGGACTATCACTTCACATTGCCCCACCTCACACAGGGAGGTATGGCTGCATGTAATCCTTCTTCCCACTTGGCTCAAAATTTCCCCTACTAGAGGTCTCTACATGACTAGATGCCTCCACTCAGTCTCCTCTCAGCATCTCTAACTGTGGCTCCTCCACAATTGTCTGAGACTTATTCTGGGGCTGAATATTGAGAGGTAATTTACTCTCCCTCTCAACCACCAAGTCTCCAACATTTGCCTTGCTCCTCATGGCTTTGCATGCATCTTGAACGTCAAGAGCATACAGGCTCTTGACTTGTGAACCGATCTGTTTCACCTGTCTCATGGTGATGTGTCTAAGGAAAACCTTTCCCTTACTAAAGACAACATCGTAGCCTTTGTCCTCCAACATTGCGATCGATACCAAGTTCTTCTTCAGTCCAGACACATACTTCACATCTGTCAAGGTAATGAGAGCTCAATGCTCCCTTTGAAAAGCAACCGTGTCCGCTCCTGAAACACTATACCTTTCATCATTACCCATCTCTATGCACATTTGGAGGTCTTTCTCCTCCAAGGTACTGAACAAACTCTTATCTTCGGTCATGTGGAATGAGGCTCCACTATCAAGAAACCAACCACAACCCATCATCGATGAAACCATGCATGCGATGAGGGTAAAATCCAATTCGAATTGAGAGACCAATGACTCACCTTCAGATCCTTCCGAGGATCCCTTCCTGGATTTCTTTAATGGACAATTATTTTCATAATGGTCCACCTTATGAAAATTAAATCATCTCACTTTAGATTTGTCAATCTTCTTCCCACCATGGGAAGAACTCGAATTGGAATAAGAATCCTTATCCTTCCCTTTCCTCACCTTACTGGCTAAGGCTAGATTTTCTCCATCATCATGCTTAGATGAAGAACCATCTCTGGTGCTCCTCTTGATCTCCTCCTGCATCAGATCCAACCACAATCGTTCCCAATCTGGTAGTTTCTCTCTTTCATTCACTAAGTCTTGGTAGTTATGCCAGCTCTTAGGAAGACCGAGGAGAGCAAGAGTCACCATATCATCATCATCTGTTGTGATTCCTACACTTCCAAGCTCATCTCTACAGGTGGTGATCTTGTTCAGATATGTAGATATTGTGTTGCCCTTTTCACACTTGATTTTCCGAAGCTTGTCCTTCAGCGCCAGCTTCCTCTGGTCGTTGTGTTCTGATTAGATCTTTTAATGTCTTCCACATTGAAAATAGAGTCTCCTTCCCATGGAGACTCGAGACAATATGGTCTCGAACTCCATGGTAAATTTTAGGGGCGAATTATAGCCCAAAGGTGAAATTTGAGGGGTTTTACATTTTAAGAGGGAGATTTTTTTATTAAAAACCCTTTTCATATAGTTAGCTCCAATGTTATTTAAAAAATAATTATTTTTTTGATTTTAGCCAAAAATAAAAAATGGGCGGATAAACTAACCAAATCTTCATTTGGCCCGATTAGTTGGTTTTGGGAAATCGTATTCCCTTAAAATCGCCCAATTTTGATATTTGCCCCTAGTTTGGGAGATTAAAATGATTTAATACCTTACATTGGGCACAATTCTTTTTATTAAATACCATGGGCCAATACCACATGCCCAAAAACCATCTCTCATTTCACAATCAAAATATTTATAAATATTTTATTTGAATTTAATTTTATAACATTTTTTAATTAAATCTAAAAGCAAAAAAATTATAATTACTATTAAGATATATCTAAATCCCTTATCGCATTCAGATATATGAGATATAAATAATAGTTATAAATTAAAATCCATTTTACCATATAAGTTAGTCGAATAATTTTGTAACCATATCTAAACTTTATTAATAAGCACATAAAAATTTAATACTTATAATATAACAATTTTTTTAACCATGGATATTCAGCCCCACTTTACCATGGACATTATTAAGTTGTGAACATGCTTTGTTACAATACCATGGGCCAATACCATGACTTATCAATGCCACATGCCGAGAAACCATCTCTCATTTTACAATCAAAATATTTTATAGTTATTTTTTTAATTTAATGTGATTACATTTTTGGTATGGAAAAGATATTGTAAACATTATGACTCAATCAAATTAAAAAAAAAATTATTAATTAGTTAATTAAAAATTAAAATATTTTGACACAATGAAATTGCATAAAAATAGAAATTACATTAAAGAAATAAAATTAATAATTATAAGAATTAATAATTAAACAAACCTAGATCCATTTTAACTTTGGATCTATCTAGAGATTTGATAATTAATAACCCTACATTAAAATGAAAAGTCTACATTATTATTTTATGTAATAAATTTAGGTTATTATTTTTTTTAATCAATTTTTGTTAAGTAAAGGTAAATTTGAAATAAAAATAAAAATAACTATATGTAAAAATGAAAATTCTACATTATTATTTTTTATTATATCAAGAGATATTGTTTTGTCCATTACTGGTTTTTGACCTCAAGGTTTATAAGAACCCATGGTATTCATGTGGAATATAGCCTACTTAAAGGGGAGAATTATAGCATCCTAAATCCATCTTCTCATTCTTTCTCTTTCTATCTCTTTCCCTCATTTTTGATTCACATTTTGCAATAGCGTTAACTTTCGATCACTCAAGATTTGTCGATCTCTCAAGCTTAGAGAAGGATGGATCTTGGCTCGTGTATATCTAAAGAGAGGTATGCTGTGAATTCTTAAAGTAGCATACTTGGATTTGCAAAATGTAAGATTTTTTTTTACATAAGGATATCTTCAAGTAGTATACTTGGATTTGCAAAATGTAATATTTTTCTTACATAGGGATATCTTTTACTTTTGATTATGGTCTTGCCTATTAAGTGCCCATATTCTGGTTTCAATTATGGTTTTGATCAAATGCAACGTCTATGACCCTTTTCTATTAAGTGTCTATATTCTAGTTTTGATGAAGTGAATCGTCTATGACCCTTGTCTATTAAGTGCCCATATACTAGCTATCATTTGGGAGGTTTTTTTATTGCATCCAAGGATGTTTTCTTGTTCTGTGAAGTTACCAGTGGTTTTTGAGCTCCAATTTTATGAAAACCCATGGTATTTCCCATGATATTCATGTGGAATATAGTATTCTTAAAGAGGGAATTAAACTAGCCTAGATCCATCTTCTCCCTCTTCCTCTTCCTATGCGTCAAAACCATCAGTTTTGATTCTCATTTCCCACTCGCTAGGTTTTGATTCTCATAAAATAGCCTAGATCCATCTTCTCCCTGTTTCTCTGGGTATCCCTCGAAACCCTCAATTTTGAGTCTCAGTTCCCACTCACTAGGTTTTTATTCTCATTTCTCATTCACCTTAACTAAGGATGGATCTAGGTTGGTGTGTGTCAAAAGAGAGGTATATTGTGAATTCTTAAAGTAGTATACTCTAATTTTCAAAATGTAAGGTTTTTTTTACCTAGGCATATAGTTTATTGGATTTGCAGAATGTAAGGTTTTTTTATATAGGGATATGGTTTACTTTTGATAATGGTTTTATTAGGTGAAGAATTTATGACCCTTGCCTATTAAGTGCCCATATTCTACATATCACTTGGGAGGTTTGCATAGGTTGATCATGATTGTGAAACCCTATTCCAAAACAAAGACATCTATCCACTTAATTAATCTCTTTTTTCCATTTTAAGTTAAAATAAAAATCAATAATATGAAAAATATCAATTATGGGGTTGAAAAGAAGCTAGAAGCACTACTAGATGTTGGGAGTTTTCAGGTTTTCTAATATCATGAGAAAAATGTTTTTTTTGTTGCTTTATATTTTATAGTTTGTGTATAGTAAAATATGGTATATTAACGACTTAATCACTTTCTATCTTAATGGTTAATTTTTTAAAGTTCGTTTAAATTATAGTTAATTAACTTGATATAAAAATTATTGATGAGACAATATTATATAAAGGGAAAGTGATTTGATAATTATAATTACAAGTTGTCCAAATTTGTGAGTGAATGATTATCTTCACATTCAATTTCTGAATTGAGATATAATTAAATTTGTAATGATTTATTTATATAATCATCACTCAAACATGATATTTTTCCACAAGGAGGTCACTCAGAAAACATAATATATATATATATATATATATATATATATATATATATATATATATATATATATATATATAGAGAGAGATATAGATATAGATATAGATATAGATATAGATATAGATATAGATATAGATATATATATATATAATTTAATCCCAAAACTAAAGTGGTAATTTCAAGTTACAAGGGTTTGTCTAATATATATATATATATATGAAAATTAACCATCATTTAATATAATATTATGTTGACTCTGTTAAATTAACACATAAATTATTATTTTATATGTGTCCTTAGAGGTATCCTAACGTGTTGTTAGATTATAGCTAGTTCATTTTTTATCATGTTAAGGAAACAATCATAGTACCTAAGGTGACCATGTATGTCCATTTTAAAATTTAAATATTTTGTAATAATTTTTGTCAATATAGACAATTTTAAAACTGAAATTTACTAAGAAAAATCATAAAAACACTTATCTATTAATCTCTCTCAAAAGTGAAAACTAAATCTCTTCTTAGTTTCAAATGTTATATAAAATCTTTTTTAATTAGTACATATTTAAAAAGGAAATATTCAAAACTTATTTTTATTCACACTAAGCCAAGTTTCCCAATGATGGCCTAAAATCCAAAACCCTAGTAGAAAAAAATATTCCTTGCCACATGATAGGCTTCTTTGCGCTCAGATTGCTAGGAGGATGATACTAAGATGTAAAAACTGGGAATTCAAAAAATGTTATAAGATAAAGAATAAATAATTTAATTACATTATAATCTTTTTGAGTTGAATTGCAAGCTGCAATCCTTGAAATTTAGCAAAACATTACTTAAATCATGATCAGGCTATTTACCTGCTCGCAAATAGTAAAATGTTATCTTCCTTCTTCGCTCTTGCAAATATATGTAGGCCTCTACATTTTAAGGACGTCGCTTTGAAATGTTGAGCATTTTTGCAGGGCAGAAACCTCTTCTTTCACTGATGCAAGGGGTTCTCACTTATTTTTGTCTAGGGTTATGCGTTTTGGGGTTTCATCTTGATACATAAAATTCCAAGGGAGACGCGGGCTTATTATCATTGTTTTGCTTGGTTGCAGGAGTTTTAAGGCTAATTTCTATTGCAAACCTTTATGCGTTATAACCTTTCGTGCTGATTTTCACCATGCAGATTTTATTAATATGTTCTTTTAGTATGTAATGTTGGATTTTTTATGCTTTTTAGTACTAAAAAGTTTTTGGTTTTGGAATATTGTTGATACAGTTGGGACATACTTAATGATGAAGATGGCTATACCTGTACAATTTGTTACAACAAAAAAATGGGAGATTTCTATCTCCACTACTAATATTTGTTCATCTCCATCTAAAGATAGGTAGGATGAGTAAAAAACATTTCACAAAATCCATGCTCTAACATAGTTACTTGGCATCTATTTTAAAAACTAATTATATAACAAGATATATAGATAAATCATTCCTAATTTTTCAATAGGCCTCAAAGGAACTACCCAAACTCAATGAGCAAGGATTGTAATCCCAATGCTTTGTTCCATTTAAATTCTTGTTCTCACATTTCTTTCCCAGATTTCCTCCCTCTCATGACTAGCATAGAGCTTAAATTTTGTTTAGATACACTTGCATAAGTGAGAGTTCTAATGTCTACCTCTGTTACCCCTAGGCTGAGGGAACATCTTTCCTCACTATCTCTAATCATTGTTCCTCCCATGGATTATTAATTTGTTGTTTCACCATTTTTCCCTTGTATTTCTTCTTAATTTTTCCATTTTCACCTTTTTTATTTTTTGCACTTATCTTCTTCATGTCAATTTTCTAAGGACTTATTGTGGCTCATTTCCCACTCCTCCCTCCTATATTTATATTCCAATACATGAGAAATATATTTATATTCCATATGAGTAATATACATATTTTAGTCCTCGAGGGATTGCTTAGAAAACAAGGCTCATAGTTGTTACAAGAAATACTCATTATGAGTCCAACACATTGTCACATGTAGGATTTCTCCCTACCACCTGCACTAAACCTAATTGACCTTCTTTGAGAAATATCTCTATATTCCATATAAGGAATATACTTGTTTTGTTCCTTGATGGATTGATTAGCAAGGCTTCAAGCCATTACAAGAAATACTCATTATGAACTTTGTTAGCCATTTACAAAGCCTTTATTATTCAGTGAAATATTCGCCAATATCTTACAAGATTTTATAATCCAATGAAAGATTCGCCATGATTTTACAAGATAATATAATTTGGTGAGAGATTCGCCAAAAAAATTATATATACATATTATATTATTGATAAAATCGCCTTCCATTTTTCCTATGTATCATGGGGATTCACCCATTTATTATATATATAAATTTAGGGGGGTTCTTAAAATTTTCCTTGTCAAACTCCCTCCAGAAGAATCCTCATCGCTCTCGCCACACATTTCTTTCATTTCACCAATTCTTGGGTATTAGCTGATGCTGGCTTGGGGACTTCTTGATCAATGAAGTCCTTCAAACCGTTATCCTCTAATACCACTTCCATGTGATCCTTCTAGGCTATGTAATTCGAGCTACAATCCAGGGCATACTCGAGTCTCAAGCCATTGAATTCCATTGGTGAACTTTGAGATGTGATAAGAATTGACTCCGTACCTACAATCAAGAACTTCAAAATTTTGAACTTCTCCCTTCTTTGTATATTTTTTTCTGCTTTGATCACCTTTTCTTTGATACCATGTAGAAATTCTCACTGTAGAGTAAACTGATAATGCTATGTACTAAAGAAAAATACTTAATCTACTTCTACAATCAAACTTGCGGAAGCTTAATATATTTGAACAAGATCAAACAGAACAATATAACAGAGAAGAAGATTCAATCACACATGAAACACAGAAGAATACTCTAGGGAAAGCCTCAGCTAAAAACCCCGCTATCTATATTATCATACAACTAGAAATATCTAAGGATTAGACAAAGCTTTAGCTCTCAAGCTATTCAGCTCTCAGTACAATCCCTCACTACTGCTCATAGATAGAATAGACAACACATATGCCTTCCTTCAGTCCTCCAAGCCTCCTATTTCCTTGCGCAGATTCTCCTAGGTCCTCCAACTGCCACCTGTGTGATTCTCACCTCACGCACTGCTCTAACCTCTTTAGTAACTGTGCAATCCTCAAGGAATGAATTCCTTCTACATGCAAGAGATATTCACATGGGAATATTCTAGCAACTAATAGTACATTTTCCCTGCCTTTAATCTCAACTGGGTATTTGTTTGAACTGACATGCATTGGTTATTTATGAGAGAATATTTAGTTATTTGGAGAACACTAGTTGCATGCATGCATGCATTAACACTCACAATTAGTTCCTCCAATTGTTTGGAACTAATTTAACTAGACTTATCTCAGTTAATTGAGCTAACTAAATACAACTCAAATACAACTCATCCTTATCTCCTTAATTAAGGTATAACTTCCTCAATTAAAGGGATAATGGCAATGTACTAAAGCAAAATACTTAATCTACTTCTACAATCAAACTTGCGGAAGCTTAATCGATTTTGAGCAAGATCAGCCAGAACACATATAATAGAGAAGAAGATTCAATCACACATGAAACACAAAAGAATACTCTGGGGGAAGCCTTGGCCAAAACCCACGCTATCTGTATTATCATACAAGTGGAAATATCTCAGGATTACACAAAGATTTAGCTCAAAAGCTATCCAGCTCTCAGTACGATCCCTCACTACTGCTCATAGAGAGAATAGAAAACACATATGCCTTCCTTCATTCCTCCAAGCCTCCAATTTCCTTGCGCAGTTTCTCTTGGGTCCTCTAGCTGCCACCTGTTTGATTCTCACCTCACACACTACTCTGACCTCTGTAGTAACTGGGCAATCCTCAAGGAATGAATTCCTTCTGCATGCAAGGGATATTCACATGGGAATATTCTAGCAACTGATATTACAGTGTCACTGCCTTTAATCTCAACTGGTTCTTTGTCTGAACTGACATGCATTGGTTATTTATGAGAGAATATTCAGTTATATGGAGAACACTGGTTGCATGCATGCATGCATTAACTGACTGAACTCATAATTAGTTCCTCCAACTATTTGGAACTAATTTAACTCGACTTAACTCAGTTAACTGAGCTAACTAATTACAACTCATCCTTATCTCCTTAATTAAGGGAACTTCCTCAATCAAAGGGATAACTGTTGCATGTCTTCACAAAGACTTCATGTTTGATTTTCACCAACTAATTAACTCAAGATGAATTAATTAATTATTTTTCAAGCAACTAGTGAGACTAAATTCGAATTTTAATTCTCAATTTTAATTCAAGGACAAATTAAAATTGGAATATATCCTGAAATGTCATCTATAGCAATGCTATTTTTAGCATTTCTTGTTGTTATTTTCAACACACGTGGACTCGATGATGTAAGAATGCCATCAGCTCATGTTGTCGTCTCTTTGACATTTTTCGAATGAGCACAACAAGAAAACTCGAGGGAATTTATATCTTAGGGAACAAAGAATTTTCCACAAATGACGAAGAAGGGGGGTTTTGTCCTTGTAGATTTGGAACGGTGACATTAGAGTGATGCCACCTAGGATGATGTCACCATAATGGTTTTAGAAGGATCATTATAAAAAAGGTTTAGGGTATATGTTCTAGGACAAAGAATATTTCTTAGTGATTGACGATAATAAGTTTGTCCGAAGCATCTCTACAGAGGGGCTATATGGCGCTTTTGGAAAAGGGCCTGAGTTAGGTGGCATGCCAGAGACGCTTGGCACAACAACACTATAGAGGCAATAATATAACATGGACTGGTCAGGGTGAATGACATGACAATGAGATTGGATTCCATGTGAGAACCACATAGGGATCACATGGGTGCAACATTGCAGCATGGTGATCTGGAAAGAGGTTATTGTCAAAACCTTTAAACAACCATATTAAACTTAAACTTTAGAAATTTATTAAATTAAAATGTGATCTTAAACAATCCTATTAAACTAATAGTTCTTAAAAAATGCTATTAAACTACTAATTCTTAAACAATGTTATTAAACAACGTGTTAGCTGAATTTGAGAGCTCCACTATGTAGCAACTCAAATATCTAGGGTCAAGAGAGCAATCCACAACTCACTTGGTAATACAACAAGAGAATTGACTAATGACATTGAAGCTAATATGAAATGGGAGAAGGCAGGTAATTATAGTTGATAATTATAACGAAGATGAAAAGTTGTAAGGTAGATGAAAGAGCCTACTCAACATAGTGTAATTAGAAAGAACACATAATATGGTTAAAGGATACAATGGAGA
Source organism: Pinus tabuliformis (assembly GCA_031772625.1). Taxonomy (NCBI): domain Eukaryota; kingdom Viridiplantae; phylum Streptophyta; class Pinopsida; order Pinales; family Pinaceae; genus Pinus; species Pinus tabuliformis. The sequence goes on along the minus strand of CM062814.1, from coordinate 335,372,938 downwards.
GATGAGTGATAAATGGACTATAGAACATTTAATTTTTGAATTTGAGAAGACAGGGAAACACACAAGTTTAGGTTTTGAGACAAATCTCAACACTTTATCTTGTACAAAGAAAAGATTTACGTGGATGGAAATCCCAACCATCGATTTATTTTCTCAAAAAAAAATTAACATTATGAAAGGCCAATTCCAATATAGAATGCCTATTATCAAATAAGCTTATGTTTATTTAAAAATAATTAACACTAATTGACATTTCTTATATAATTTTCTAATTACCTTATTAAATTGAGCAAGCTTGATAATTTTACAATTCTTTTTCTTACCACTATCAATTGTGACCTACAAAAATTAAGTAAACAATTAATCTTATCATCACTATCTTTATAAAATATATTTATATTAATAAGCATTATTTACCATTGTAAGAGAACTTAACCATACATATTCTTCATCATATAAATACATACATATTCACCCTCATATAAATACATATATGTTTTTACACAACATTATATTATATACTCTCTAACAAAATAAAATAAATATTAGTTATCACAATCACAATCCTCGTCGTGATAAAATAAATATTAGTTATCACAATTCTCAACCAATATTAGTTATCACAATCCTCGTCGTGATAAAACAAGATGGGCTGCGACGCAGCTAGTCCCTGCCATAATCCATAGTTGAACGACCAGCTTGGATGCAATGGGATGTAAGGGATTATGGCTGGTAGTGCTTCCTTTGGGGCCAATGCCTCTGCTGCTTCCTCTTGGCCCCTGCTGCTTCCTCTGGTGCATCCTCCAGGGGACTCCAGTAAAACTAAGTCAACTGTAGCTCCAGCTGCCTCTGCCTACGCAGCTCTATCTGAGTTCATGTATTCCACCTACCATAACTGATTGCCGCCAACGATAATGATAGCACATAGGCATAGTGAGATGCTTTTAATATTGAATTTATAGGTTGAGAATGAGAACTTGCTGATATCATTAAATCAAGGGCAGCAGCACCCTCCACGTGTGCGTTCCCTATCGCCACGAGGGCCGTTGATAATAAAAATCTCATTTAAAAAGAATACAGTAAAAGCAAGTTAAAAACATATTTGTTGAGCCTGGGCCCTATGTTCGGCACAGATATAAAATTGTGAGAAGTGCAATGTAATGAAAAAAGTTCATATAAGCAGCAAGACATTCAGAAAATATGGAATATGAAAGTATCCATCAGAGGATATGTAATAATTATGTGTGTATGTGAATTCACAAGCCGGTGCCGGTAATCAGACCCTACAAGCTGCGGTAATAGCATGATATTACTACAGAGAGCTGCATTAATCTAATACTCGCTAAAGTACTGGGTCCCTTCATTTCTTATAATACTCGCTAAAGTACTATACACACCAACGAGTAGTAGGTGAACCAGTGAACTCCAAAAGAACTCACGAGTATGTGGAAAACGGAGGCCTTATCATCATCACGATCTTTAGTAGAAGGTTAGACAGTCCTCAAAGGTGGGGTGTTGCTGCGACCACGCTCCCTTGAAAACTGACTATTAAAATATTTAAGCAAGTCAAATTAGATATCGATAATAACGAATAGGGCGCCGTCCATTCGGTTGATAATAAAATCTAGCTACCTCAACAGTTTGACGGTTTGGAAGGTGGAGTTTCGGCTGCGCTGAGACCCTCTAACAACAAGTCAAATGCATGCGCGCTTTACTGGCCTTTCGATTTCAACCTAACTACCCATATGTACATATTGTATTTCACCTAATATTTTTTTTTATAGCTATAAATATACTTCTATTCGCATTTACTCAGGGTTTCGGTCCAGAAACCTTGTTCAGGTACAGCGAGCGAGCATGCAAGGAGACAATTGCCAGGAAAGCTAACAAAGAAGCAGAAGCGTGGTGTGTCAGGTATCTTTACATGTTACAGAGAATTTAATTATATTCCTTCTGTAATTTCATAATTACTGCAAAGTTTGTAGAAAATAAAAATTGTTTTCCAGTTGCCGACCATTGATTTATGGAAACGGAGACAACGCTTTATCAAGTCATATTATAAGTCATATTCAAGTACACAGGTAATAAAAACCTCACTTAAAAAGATTACTCGAAAAGCAAGTTAAAAACATGTCTGTTGAGCCTCGCCCCGTGTTCAGCACAGATATAACACGTGGCTTGCATGCTCGCAACTTTATTGTAACAATCCAAAACATCTGTCTTCGGTCACTATTACAGATCTCCATGAAGATGACATCCGATCCAGATTAAATGCATGAATGCTAATTATCCAGAGTTGAAGTTTCCACAAATACAGGCCCACCCTTGGCAGAAGGTTGCTATTGGCAACTGTTATATCTCCAATTTACTCCTTTCGCATCACTGTAGAAAGTGACGTGTTTGTTTTCTCAGCTTTTCCACAGGCGAGCACCTGCAGAGGCGATAGATCTTCTCTGAAGAATTCTCCAGTACTCACCGAGTCTTCGCTGCACTGCTGTAAGTTAGATACATTTGTACATAGCTTGGTCTAGAGCTAAATTGCTAATTGATACTTGCATTCATATTTCTTTTCTATTCTATAAGTTACAAAGAAAAAACTCGAATAGACAGAGTCGACTAACCATTTAGAATAACATATGTTGAACCACAATCATGTAAAATCAGTGCGAGCCAAACTGTAAGGGAATTATGTAATGATAAAAATTTCCTGTAAAGAAGAATTTACCTTGCCATAATAAAAATGGTTATGTATTTATTATTTGACTGTAACATTGGTTAGTTCGAGACGACACAGAGGTGTGCTCCCAAAAAAGTCCAAATGTGTGATAAATAATCTAATATTAAAACAACACATGGGCATAGAAACAACCCTGTTGGATGCAAGGGTCTCTCTGTCAGCCATGAAAGCCATACATTAATGAAAATACCAATCCTGTAGGGATGGAATTGATAAAAGAAAAACCCAGAAATTACAATCAAAACTGCTCATTGAAACCCCAAATCTTTAACACGAAATTTATATCTTTAAGTTCTGAATAATAAGATCGTATTCATGCTAAGGATGCTCAAAAGTGGTCGAGCCATTGTATAATAATGAAGTAACATATCTATTCACTACTAGGACTGCAATATTAACAGTAACTGAGTTACAAGATGTAAACCCTATGCGGTAAAAACCTTAAATACATTCTGGATTGAATAAATCTAATTAAAGACTACGGGAACAACAGTTCCTCCAACCCTCAGTAAAATCAATCAAACCCTCAATAGTTAAGTCTTGAGAACTATTTAGGTTTTTCCAAGGGAGCCTGGAATGGTGAATGAGTCGGATGCCGGAACCAGAAGTTCGCTCCACAATGGAAGTTGCAACCTGCATTCAAGTAAACAAACACTATCACTGGAATGAAATAATACCCACATAGGAAAAAGGAAAAATTTTTACCGTGACTACAAGGAAGGCGATACCTTGAGGGAGTGACTTACTCGTTGGCAGCCACCGGGACTGGAGAAACCCCATTTTGTTGGGTGAATAAGCCTGCATGCATAGCCAAATTTAGAGACCTAAATGTGAAACGATTATTGTAAATAGAGTACAGAATGGAGGATAATTCAACGGTAAGTTTTATACCTTGTCTTCTGTGGTACTGGTGCAGGTGCAGATGAAAGCAGCTGAACCAGCGCTCTCTCCATTTCTGCTCACCAAGAACGACATGAGAGCCGCAGTGCAGATGAAAGGAGCTGAACCAGTGCTCTCTCCATTTCTGCTCACCAAGAACGACATGAGAGCCGCAACAACCCTGTAATGAATTTGGGAAAAATAGGGAGAGTCCACCTGCTCTGAGGGACTCCATGGAAGCTCTGTGTACACATGCAGCCATGTCGAATGGTAGCGGTGAAATCCAGTCGCGATAGCTTAGAGGTTGCAGGAATAAGCTTTGGATTCAAGCTGTGGACGATGATAGCTTAAAGGTTGCAGGAATAAGCTTTGGATTCAAGCTGTGGACGATGAACCAAATGTAAAGCACGAGTAAGAGGCAAGAAATACAGCATCTGTTCTGCATGCAGAGTGACACGTTCAGCCTCCTCAGATAGCTCAAAGAACAAGCAACTTAGGATATGTACCCATTCGCACTTAAAGTAAAAATTAAGGAATTAATGTCAGCATTAAATCGAAACCGCAAACCGTCAAGGCCAGTTGATTGTGGGTAAGTAGCAGTTTAAGATATGGTCCGGCCTCTTCCGCCTCGGGAAGAGGCCAAATAAGATGGCCAACAGAAGTTGAAGTGCAAACTTTATGATATAACTAAAAATACCACTAAAAAAACCCGGCGATTTAATGTTATCTGCCCTCCGAACGGTTACTATAGTCCCTGCCGGATGCCAGATGGCAGGGACTAATAAATATTAGTTATCACAATTCTCGTGGTTGAGACGAATTCAAAGCATACAAAAGCCCAAAAATAAATAAAAAGAAATAAATAATCACCTTGCATCTTTACAATAGCATTGAAATTCAAATTATTAAAAAAATAACCAATTAAATGACCGATAGAAATAATTAAGTAATTAATCTTATCATCATTATCTTTATGAAATATATTTATATTAATAAACATTACAATAGCATTGAAATTCGAATTATTAAAAAAATAACCAATTAAATGACCGATAGAAATAATTAAGTAATTAATCTTATCATCATTATCTTTATGAAATATATTTATATTAATAAACATTTTTTACTATTGTGTGATAACTTAACCATTAATATTCACCATCATATAAAATACATACCCGTTTTTACACAACATTATATTATATAATCTCTAACAAAACAAGTATGAGTGGCCTTTATCTCTGCATTTTTATCACCATCCTCGTGGTTGACACACATCCAAAGCATACAAAAGATAAATAATTACGTTATCTGCATCTTTACAATGGCATTGAAATTCAAATTTGAAAAAAAGGCCCAAAAATTATGAAATGGAAAATAACTAAAAATTAGAAATTAACCTTTTGACTAAAATGAATCTGCATGTTATGGATGTTGGCAGATACCAAACTCTAGAATTTTGAATTTAGAACCTTTTTAAACTAAATTTATATTTGGAAAAGAAAATTTTATGTTGAAACTTTTTGAAAAGAAAAAAGTTAAAGAAAGAATAGGTAGATTTTGAAAAGAATTCCATTTTAACTGCGTGCTCATGCACAGCTATCATTCACATCAATATATAAAAAAACTTTACGGTTCCTAATTTAAGGAAAACATAAGAAAAAACCGAGGGTCTTCGTCCTTCATAAAGCGAAAGTATAGCAGGCAGCGATAGTCAAGGCTTAAATGTCGCCCATCACCAACACCCTGTGCAAGAGTCTCTCTCAGAGAGAACATTTGGCGAAGTCGTGGAATTATAGAATACCTTGTGCAGAGGACCCCATTGCGTATACGAATGCGGCAATGTTATTCCTTGGGTACGGCAGGAAGCCTTAGAAATATCAAGACATATCTAGAGTTGCCTTAGACATATCTAGAGTTGCCTTAGACATATCTAGAAAAAGCATATACTACAACTTTTACATACAAATATCATTTAGGTTGTTTAACTTAACATTACAAAGCCTATTTCCTACCAATATCATTTAAGTTGTTTAACTTACCATTACAAAGCCTATTTCCTATCGTATTTGGAAAGTTTCTTGATAAAAAAATTTGGCGCTTACTAAATTTCTAAAATAAAAATTGGAAAGTTTCGCAATAAAAAAAACCCATAAAAAAAAAGAACTATATTAATTGCTAAAAAAACCCAACTTTATGTTGGAAATTCAAAAACTACAAAATTTAACATAATACCAAAATGTAGAACTATCTTCACTCAATAAAAGAGATGGGTAACTATATGTGCACTTACTAGATTTCTAAAGTAGAAATTATTGAATGAAAGGTAGATATTGCCTTATCATCTTACTCATACACTTTGGCATTTCACTAACAAATCATCGTGTGGGTTTTCTTTACTTGTTGTATGCATTAACTTTATTTTATTTTTGATGAAAGATATGGTATTCATTTTAATGAATTACTTTTAAATATTTTTATTTATTTTGTTTTTTTTTATAAAAGAAATTTGGGACATGTGTGATAAGCTAAATTGTTTTAATTGAAATTTAATATGATATTTGATCTTTTATGAATATAAGTATTTTTTTTCCTGTGTTAATATTTTTTGTTGAGAAATATTTTCCCATATTAGTGGACTATCCACACTCGTTAATAATTATCATTGCATCATTATTAATATGGTGGATTGGATTTTCTATCAAATTAAAAATTAAATATCTTATATTTCTATGTTAGAGTAGAGATGATGTTTAAAGATGTCTTCATCATGCATATATTTAGAACTTGTTGTATGTTTAATGATAAATTTGTAGTACTGCCCACAACCAAGCAGATATAACTTTCTATCTTGTAATTAGTATAGTTTCAATCGAAATTATGGTTATTTTTGTAGTAGCAAATATATTTTATAAAGTTAATCATCAATAGAAACAACTTTAACCTTTGCAAATTTAAATGCCATACTCACTTCGTCTCTGACCGCTTGGACACGTGATTCAGCGTTAATTTGTATAGCCAAGGATATGGAACGAACACTGCAGCTCTGAGCACGGCGCTTTTCAACAATGGCGCTACTTGCGGAGCCTGTTACGAAATGAAATGCGACCACCACTCCGACCCTCAGTGGTGTCTACCGGGCACTGTGACAATTACTGCTACTAACCTCTGCCCCCCTAACTCTGCTCTTCCCAACGACAATGGAGGATGGTGCAATCCACCTCTCCAACACTTCGACATGGCTCAGCTTGCGTTTCAACAGATCGCCATATACAGAAGTGGCATTGTTCCAGTCATCTTCAGAAGGTAATTAATTAATTATTACCCTAATTAGTCTGTCAACACTATATTCCTATTCTTCAATCCTGAGAATTTATTCCCAACTTGACTTTAATTGCGATGAAATGCTAAGCTGCAAGATTAATATATATCGGTGCAGGGTTCCATGCATGAGGAAGGGAGGAGTTAGATTCACGATTAATGGGCACTCCTACTTCAATTTGGTGCTCATTACCAACGTAGGAGGGGCAGGGGATGTGGAGGCGGTTTCCATCAAAGGTTCCAACACCGGTTGGCAAGCAATGTCCCGCAACTCGGGACAGAATTCGCAGAGCAACTCTTTTTTGAATGGGCAGACTCTGTCCTTCCAGGTCACCACCAGCGATGGGAGAACCATCACATCCTATAACGTCGCTCCCGCAAATTGGCAATTCGGTCAGACATTTGAAGGACAACAATTTTAACCCATTTTCATGTGCATGAAAACTAAACTGTCGAAGAGTAACGCAGAAGCAACGAAGCCGACGTGATGGTAGAATATCACACTTTTAAAGTGGTTATTACTCCGATAGTACAATAGGCACTATTCCAAACTAACCAAGCGTATGAAGATTACTGCCCACTTCTAATTGTTTCTGCTGTATAGAATTGATACACACTTCCTCTGTATTGATGCCCTGATTGGTGACGGTGGTATATTGTATCAGTGACATGTTTCTCCTAAATTCCGTAAATTGGCGCTTTTATATTTTAATTGTTATCGTTGATGGCAATTATTGGAGATTTTGATGACCTGTACTCAAGCGTTGTCTATATGTATGCAGTGATTGAGTTAATTGATTTTGGTAGCCTTAGGCTCCACTAATTAGTTGAAGAAAAGTGTTTTACGTAATAATATATATTGGGAACGATACACCGTTCGGACTAATTAATTGAAGTAAGGAGTTTTACGTAATTATTGGGAATGATACAATCATGTTACTTTTACCTTTCATCGATGATCTTTTTAAATTTAGATGGAACTTTGACAAATTTATTTCACAGGTCAGTGAAAGTGTTGCACACATTCAAAGCCTCTCCGTTCATCTCGACTCCTGTAACGGCCTGAGGTTCCTACCCGAGGTGCGATGCGTTTGGGCAACGAACGAGTTGGGCACGCGCGCGGTTAGGAGGCGAGTTGGGCCGCACTACGGTTGTGCGACAGAGGCGCGACACGGAGGTGCGACAAGCTTGCGACGAAACATGCGACAATAATGAAGTGCGATAGAGTATTTATACACCTTGAAGGGTTGAGTGGTTTACTTGGAGGCCGACTCATGATGGAGGGCGGGCTGACTCAAGTATGGAGCATTTGGCGTTGAAAAAGGGTGTGCGCACGAACGTTGGGTGGTCCGCTGGGCAAGCTCCACCCCCACTTACGATGACTATATATTATGGTGCGTTTGGAGCATTTGGACATCATCATTCCATCACATCTTCGCATAAGGAGTTAAGTGCACAATTAAGTGCGTAGGAATAAGAGGTGGTAAAGGCGCATAGCTCATGCGCTCTTCTTGGTTTAGCCACATGGATTGTAGGTCGTACTTGGTGTTGGTCGAAGGTGCAGGCGAAGATCCGCCCGGTGATCGGTTGAGGCGTGCACGGCGAACGTGTGGCGCCCGGTTTATGCGAAGGCTTGGTGAGGGTGTCTTGGCGACTCGGGTGAGTGCCCGCCCATCGTGCAAATGTGCACGAAGGCTTGTTGGTGTGTTGGGTTGTGAACGGAAGTGTGTCTCAAGTGGAGGCGCCCGTGTGTGGCGACTTGGAGGCGCGCCCAAGTTGGGCAAACAACACGATTGTGCGACGAGGTGAACGAAGGGTTGGAGAGTCGTGCGGCGACCGTGCAGAGGTGCCGACGAGCTGGGCAACCGAGTTTGCCGAAGTTGTGAAAATTGACTAAGTGTAAATTTGGGGTTTCCCAAGATTTGACTTGTACATTGTAAAAGTGAAGATTGTATAATATATTGATTCGGGCATACTCATATTGCAGGGAGTTGCCCCTCCCTTTATACTGTTGTGCATTTCTCTTGTATAATGTTGTTGATAATGAATGTGTGTGGGTATTCATTGGTATAAAGGAACACATTAATAATACTTGGTTGTGAAACACAAACTAAGTAAGAAAAGTGGAATGTTAGGCATAGTCCACGAACATAAGTGTTGGTGAAAAGAAAGTGTTCGGTGGTGCTGCACCTCGCTATAAGCGGTTGAAAGACTGCCGCAGGTGCAGGGGCATGACAGTTGATATCAGAGCTCGGTTGGAGCTGGTGTTAGAGTGGGGTTGTTCATGACGAAGTGCAGGTGTGGGTACACTTGGAAGCTTGACAGCTGATGACAGTGGAAGCAGGTACTTGCAGGTGAAGGAAGCTAGTTTCACATACAAGTGGAACAAGGGTCGGTTCATGGTTGTAGGGAACTTGGTGAATCTGGTGAATGGTGAAACAAGTTTGGCAGAGGTAACGCTTAATGCTTGGGCTAAGCTAAATGACAAGGCATGGCAGGTTTGGAAGAATGCGAAGGGAAGCTCTTGCTTACCTTATACAGGTTGAAGTGAATGAAAGAAAATAATCCCCGGATTCGAAAGGAACTTGAAGTCTTGGAAAGGAATGTTGAAGACGAACTTCTTCAACTTGGTTGGACAATGGAGAAAGATGAAGTTGCAGATTGTGCTGAGAAGGAAGAGGAAGCAATGATGATTGAAGATGTTGCAGATGTGACAACGATGGATGATGAACTTGAGGATGATCAAGTTGGACCAGGATCGTGCAGTTTGCAAACATGGTTGGATGAGGATACTCACATGGAGGAGCCTCATGATGATGATGAAGTAATTATTGATACTTGTGTTTCACTTGAGCATTTGGTAGATGAACCGTATGCAGGGAAGGGAAAAATCAGTTTGTCGATGCTAGGGAGGATCTTACCATGGATGTCTATGATGAGACCTTGTATGGAGAAGCAAGGATTGTTGACCGTTGCAGGACTTGTTGGGGTTGTTTGTGACCTTATGGTAGAAGGTACAAGAGCCCGTGACAAGAGAGAAACATGATAATCGTTGTGGAGGATTGGGTAATGCTTTAGACACATTGGCTAAGTGCCCGGCATGACTCATGGATAGATTGAGGAGGGCACACTCTTGAGGTATGATGATACTTGGGTGGACTTCTCATAGCCGAAACCAAGAGATAATCTTGGTGGAACCTTTAGTGGGGGAGCTATGATGGAAGGGACTCGTGATGATGATGATGATATGGTTGGGTGACCGAGTTCACTAAACCGAAGATTGCAGACTTGGATGAGTATGACCGATTGTTGTGATGGGTCTACTTGGTTGGACTACATGAGAAACTTAGTCATGGACATCAGGTTGGAGACATGGAGCATGGCAGTCTTATGCAGAGACATAATGCGGGGGCACTTGTAGAGGTGTCACTTATGGGCATCCAATGAGGAGTGCCAAGGCAGGGATGTTGCGCAGGTAGATTTGCTGAGGTGACATGGAGATGTTTTACATATGAGCCGATGGAGAGGTTGTACACTTTTTTACAACAAGACCATGGACTTGGATGGGATTGTGAGCAGAATATGGAGCATTCCTACTACATGGAGTGTTGAGGCATCTTGCAGAGACCGTTGGGCCGAGACTTGTATGCTTGCTGAGATGTTGGTTGGGGATGGTTTATGGAGCTCATAATGACATGAGATTGTTGTGACTTTTGGAGACTTCATATATGGTGGACTTGGAGGATCTGATGCATTGAGGAGTTGAGGTCGGAGACTTTGATGCAGGTGCATACTTCTGAGTACATGCATAGGTGTGGCTTGGAAGGGTGACTTGATGTGGAGGATCGATATGAGAAACTTTGGAATGATGGAGTTACGATGATGATGATGCCATGGTGGCAACACTTGGGAATGGGTTGAGCAGAAACTCAACTACTTTGGACACATGGGAGCTGATGGATCTATGATCATGGGCAGCACATGGATAGATGAGACAAATGTATACTTGTTTCTATGGCAGACTTGAGGGATGGCACATTGCAGATATGATGGAGGTTGCTTCATAGACCTGGATGTGGCACACCGAGAGTTGGAGATTGATGAGATGATCTCTTCATATGGAAGAGATACACACATGAATGATGTTGGGATAGATGTGGCTGATTTCATGTAGCACATTGACACTAAACATCATAGACAACATGTTGCAGATGAGAGGAGGAATACTTCATGGACCTGAGCATGGCTTATACCTATATGGAGATGGATTCTTGATCGAGTTGAGGATGTGACGGGATGTTTTGAGAAATCACTGATGATGGCATGAGGATGTTCACTCTTATGGTTTGAGCGTGACAGTTGGATTAGCTACCCAACTAGTTCAGACATGGGGTCGTGAAGTGTGCAGAGATGTGTTAGCATTGTGTTGGAGTATCATGGCAGCAGTTCACATGATGACACATGATGAGGTCGACACGAGATGTGCAGTGGGCATGTAGCTTAGATGGAGGGGCCAACCTTCCACGGTGGAGAGTAGCATGTGGAGATTGTGACAGGGTGATTGAGATGATCTCTGATGGATGACATACCGATGAGCTGTATACCTTGGTATGGTGAGATTGGTGAAAGATGGTTGCCGAGGCGAGACATGATGGAGACAGTGGTTCTACATATGTTGCAGGTATGTTTGCAGTATGTGGAGGAGTTGACATCATGGATATTGATGATATTGGTGGATGGCTACCAGGATGATATGTTGTCGAGGACAACAACGATTTCAGGTGGAGAAAGATGTAACGTCCTGAGGTTCCTACTCGAGGTGCGACACGTTTGGGCGACAAGCGCGCTGGGTGTATGTGTGGTTAGGAGGCGAGTTGGGCCGCACAACGGTTGTGCGACAGAAGCGCGACACGGAGGTGTGACAAGCTTGCGACGAAACATGCGACAATAATGAAGTGCGATAGAGTATTTATACACCTTGGAGCGTTGAGCAGTTTACTTGGAGGCCGACTCATGATGGAGGGCGGGCCGACTCAAGTATGGAGCGTTTGGCGTTGAAGAAGGGTGTGCGCACGAATGTTGGGTGGTTCGTTGGGCAAGCCCCACCCCCAATTACGATGACTATATATTATGGTGTATTTGGAGCATTTGGACATCATCATTCGATCACATCTTCGCATAAGGAGTTAAGTGCGCAGTTAAGTGTGTAGGAACAAGAGGTGGTAAAGGCACATAGCTCATGCGCTCCTCTTGGTTTAGCCACACGGATTGTAGGTCGTACTTGGTGTTGGGCGAAGGTGCGGGCGAAGGTGCGCCCGGTGATCGGTTGAGGCGTGCACGGTGAACGTGTGGCGCCCGATTTGTGCGAAGGCTTGGCGTGGGTGTCTTGGCGACTCGGGTGAGCGCCCGCCCATCGTGCAAGTGTGCACGAAGGCTTGTTGGTGTGTTGGGTTGTGAACGGAAGTGTGTTTTGGGTGGAGGCGCCCATGTGTGGCGACCTGGAGGCGCACCGAAGTTGGGAAAACAACATGATTGTGCGACGAGGTGAACGAAGGGTTGGAGAGTCGTGTGGCGACCGTGCGGAGGTGCCAACGAGCTGGGCAACCGAGTTTGCCGAAGTTGTGAAAATTGACTAAGTGTAAATTTGGGGTTTCCGAAGATTTGACTTGTACATTGTAAAAGTGAAGATTGTATAATATATTGATTCGGGCAGACTCATATTGCAGGGAGTTGCCCCTCCCTTTACACTGTTGTGAATTTCTCTTGTATAATGTTGTTGATAATGAATGTGTATGGGTATTCATTGGTATAAAGGAACACCTTAATAATACTTGGTTGTGAAAAACAAACTAAGTAGGAAAAGTGGAATGTGAGGCGTAGTCCACGAACATAAGTATTAGTAAAAAGAAAGTGTTCGGTGGTGCCGCACCTCGCTATAGGTGGTTGAAAGACTACCACAGGTGTAAGGACGTGACAACTCCCCTCCTATAATTCCTGTTTTTCTGGCCGGTGCCGCGAAATTGTGAATTTTATCTAATATTCCCTTTCTAAATGGCGAATATGCGTTTGATTGGGGACTTCGCCATTGTTCAGACGTTTCTGTGGTTTAATGACGTCATCGGCTAAACAACAGAGCAACATAGCACCCATCCGCGCAACAAACGAACTCTTTTGTATTGACGACCTAAAAATGCCGTGCTTGCCTTATTTTACAATTGATGTCCTAACAATTCAATGCTTGCTATATTTTACAATTTTCCCAACGACGACCAACCACTGATCCAATGTTTGCTGCATTTACATTCAGAATGCAATCCTCTCCTATTTCTTGGGAAAAAACTGTCCCAGACCAGGCACACCCTCCTCGTCACTTTCGGCAGCGAAATCATTTTACATACACCGGACCTTTTCCAATAGCGTGACTTCAGAGACAAAATCATTAAAAACACGGGGGCATTTCAATACATTCCAGCCACAAAATCCTTATCCATGAATATTGTGATTCCCGTTTTGGTTTTTTTATCCTAACCATTTTTCCTTTTGGCAATGATTAATGAGTTCATAATCTTAATCTTTTATGAAATGAAATAAGAGTACAATAGGCAATGCCATAATCTTTTTAGAGTCTTAATATTTTATGAGTTATTTGTACAATGGGCAAGCGAGGTGGTTTCGGGTGGTTCTCACATCTGTGAGATGGAGTTAGATTTGTTGGAATGTTAATTCCAACTGCAGGTCGCAACACCATGCAGGCGGACGTGGACAATACGGCAGCACCCAAAACCGCCAGAACAAAACCACAAACCCGCTTGAGGCATATCGCACCGCTCTTTGGCATGGAGTGGTTTCCGTACACAAGGGCCCGATAAAATTTCGAGTTGACGCGTGGCTCTACCCTGACATCAGCCAACGTAATTTATCGGACGCTAAAGTTCTGCAGCAAACTGGCTTCTGATATTCTTGTCAGCCGTCCGATGGGGTTCTTCGTCCTCTGCCGTCCATCATTTAAACTTGCACTCGAGCCAGCATTTAAACATTTACGTGGAGTAAAAAAAAGTCTGGTTGACCGCCGAATTGTCAGTGAATGAATTGACCGCCATGCTGAGAATTAAATGGGTTCGTAAGTTGTTGGTAGAACCTTAAATTTTATTTACACGGAAGCATGGGCACAAAAATGTTCTTTTATGTTATTTGTTTTGTGCGTTGACCATTTTTATACATATGCATTACAATGAAAAGAATGTATGATGTAGTGCATAATGTAAGGAGAGTATGCATCGCACAGCTGTGCGTAGAGTGATAAGGGGCAGTGAATGTTCATATTTTGTGTGAAGAATATTGAGGAGTGCATATGAAAAAGAAAACAAGGGAGCGCACATGTGTGTAAATTTTTTTTAACCAGCGTGAAGCAGGAAAGATATTGCACAACAGTGCATAAGAGAAGATGCATGGGAGTTTAGTTTTGTGAATGCACAGCAGTGCAAAACATATGAATAACCAGGAGTTGAAAGGTATTTTTGTGTGTTGCTTAAACGAATGAAAAACGCACTGTAATATGAATGACTGTGAATTTTTATTTTTGAAAATGAAATGCAATGTAAAATTTTACTGCATATGTAAATTTATTTTTACATCAGTAAGTGTAAAATGTTTTTCACAACAGTGAATGTGAAAAGGGGTTTTAGAGCAGTAAACCCAGCACAGTAAAATCTCAGGTGGAAACTGAGTTTTGTTTTGATGGGTGAAAGTATTTTTGGTAAATCCCTCTAAGTGAAAGAGGATGAATGTTGTTTCAGGCTTTATATTTTAATGAATAGAAAAGTTTTTATGGCTGTGTAATACTCTGTTCTGAGATTTTTTTTAAAAGCTTCCCTGTGCAAAAAGATCCTGAGGCAGAGAAACAGAGCATTGCCTCTGTGGTGTTTGTTTTGTTTGGTTTTTGGTATTTTCCCATTCGAAAAATACCCAACAGTGGTATCAGAGCTAGTCCAGGCTCTTTGAAGGCTCAAAGAAGCTGAAGGAAGGTGTTGCTGCAGCAGTCAAACTTCTCCAGCAGTGTGAAGTTTCAGCCAAAGGGATTCAGGTATTTCTCAAGTTTTTGAGTTATTATTGAAGAAACAGTCAGTGATTTAAAAAAAACAGTCAAGTATTTAAAGCCTAGATAAGAATGGCAAGGTCAAAGAAGAAAGCCTCCAAGCCTGCTAAAAATGTGTCTCCCTCCTCTACTAAACTAGAAGGCAATCTATTTGAAAGCATTGTATTTGAGGTTCCAAGGTTCGATGGGAACTTTGATATATGGGAAATAAAAATGGGGGCTTTCTTACAGTTTCAAGGGAGTGAAATCTGGGAATCAGTGATTGATGATAGCAAGAAGGATAAAGAATCCATGGAGTATGATGCACAAGCAGCAAAGACTATCTTGGATGGACTCCCTGATTCTGTGAATAGGAATATAGGAAAATATACATCAACAAAAGATATATGGGACAGACTGCATGACCTTCATGCAAAGGGAACACTGACCATGACAATGAGTCAAGAAGAAACTTATGAACCCATCATAGAAGCTGAGAATGAAAAGCTTGACCTCATCAAGCTTCAAGTAAAAGAAAGGGATGAAGAGCTCGTCAAGCTTAAGAAGGAACTTGATGAAAGCAAGAGGAAACATCATGAAGAAGTCATATCAATGACAAATCAGCTAAATAAATCTAAGAAGCAGGAAGACGCCTTGTCAAGTCAACTTGAACAAAGGCACAAGAGAGTGAACAAACTTGTAGAAGAGATTGGACAGTACAAGGTAGAGGTCTCCTCCCTTAAGTCTGAACTACAAGAGGCCAGGAAGTAGGCACAAGAAGCTGAGAAGAAAATGGAGAGTAGTCAAGCAGAAATCTCCAAAATGAAGACAGATATTATCTCCTTCAAAATAGTAGCAGCTGAAGCTACTCGTAGTAAAGAAGAAACTGAGGAACAGCTTACAAAGAAGAATAATGAGTGTGAAAGATTGGAAGAAGAAATAGTCCTCCTCAAGAAAAAGGTTGAAGGGATGAACAAAATCATGAAGAGATCTCAAGCTTTGGATGACATGCTCAGCTATCACAGATCTCCATCTGATAAATCAGGACTTGGGTATGTAGGTGAACCCTCAAACAAGGATGAAGATGCTTTAAGCAAAGGAGATGTGAAGAAGCCAGAAAGAAGTTGTGAAGCTCCTAGTTCCAGCAAAGGCAAGGAGAAAAATGAAGGCTGCAATAGAAGAAATCCTACTCCAAGTAGAAAATCAGCTTCAAGAAGAAATGTAGCTTATGGCAAAAAGGCAAGAGGCAATGGTGATCATCAAAGAATCTCAAGGCAGCAAGGCTTCAGAAGTACATCAAGGAAACCTCCATCTCCCAGGTACCAAAGTTCATTTTATGGTTATTGTTATGCTTGCTCAAACTTTGGTCATATGGCAAAAGATTGTAGAGCATTTCATGGAGATAGATGTTGTGGTCCCCAACAATCTCCAAGAAATAATTTCACAAGAAGAAATCATGAATTCTTATTCATGAATAAAGTTGAATGCTTCAAGTGTCATAACATTGGGCATATGGCACGAGATTGTAACTTGAAATGGGCTCTTACACAAGCTAGACCCATGCAAAAGAAGAAAGTTACACAAGTATGGAGAAGAAAAGAAATACAGTGTGAAAGCCCCTTAAGCAACGCAGCTGATCTAAATTTGTTTTGAGAAGAGTCTGCCAAAAGAAGACAAGCATACATTAAAGAGGAGCTTGTAATTTTTTCTGTTGCTGAACTGTCTTAACAGTCACTCCTTGATTAAGACCTTTTATAAGGGAAAAATATGAAGTTAAATCTGCCATAACAGCAGAGAAGAAAAGGGGACAACGTTCAAACGTAAAGTGCAGCAGTGCAATAAGGAGTATGCAGAGCATGGAGACCCTCACAGCAGTGGGAGGACAAAACATAAAACAACAGTTTTTGAATTTTTTTTGTTATGGAGCTCATGCATTGAAATGCATAGCAATGGAAGGTAGTTTCCTTCTATGTAATATGAGAGAACATACTCACAGCAGAGTGAGTACAATACAAAGCAGTAAAAAAAAATGTAATGTTTTTCTTCATATGCAATGCAGCATGCAAAGAAATGCATAAAGAAAAACATGGACAGCAGATTTTTAATGCACATGGGTGAATGATAATGTGTGGCAGCAGAAAAATGAAAGGAACTGCATAGCAGTGCATTGTGTAAATAAAAAAAATGAATGGAGACTAAGATTGTGTGAAGCAAGGGTGTAAAAAGAAAAGGCAGCAGCCCGTGTTAATTTCTTTTTTTTGTTGAGTGCAACGCAAAACAACGTGAGGAAGATTTCTCGCTATGTGCAAGTAATGGAGAGTAAAGAGTTAGTGTATGGGCACACAGCAGTATGATGAAACAAAAGGCAGCCACAGTGCAAATTGCAGAGGCAACGCAGCAGCAAATAAAAACCCAGGGATGACAGAGTCTATGGTTATGGGTATGGACAGGAGTGAATATGAAAAATGCAGCAGCAAGAAGTTATGGACAGCAGCATGATGGCGAGAAGGAGAAGCACACAGCAATGCAAATAAGAACATGCAACATCATAAAAGAACAATGTAATGAGTATGCACAATAGTGCAATGAATGTTTTGTTTTGAAACTGCATCTAAAGCAGTGTTTGGCAGTAATCCCTCCGTGAGAGGAAGTGAAGTTCTTAGTGAATCCCTCTGTTAAAGAGGAAGGTGCTTTTCAGCACAGTGTCATGGTAAATCCCTCTGTCAAGAGGAAGATGCTTTTTAGCATACACATGGTAAATCCCTCTATCAAGAGGATGATTCTTTTCAGCATAGTCAAAGGTGAATCCCTCTGTCATGAGGAAGGTGCTCTTAAGCACAGTTTCAGGTTAATCCCTCTATTAAGAGGAAGACAACTTTGTTTGTTTATGAACTGCATCAGAAGCAGTTGGTGAATCCCTCGATGTGAGGAAGTGTCTGGGTATGACCGAATGCCCAGCTGTTGAAATTAAAGGGGAGTGTTGGAATGTTAATTCCAACTGCAGGTCGCAACACCGTGCAGGCGGACGTGGACAATACGGCAGCACCCAAAACCGCCAGAACAAAACCACAAACCCGCTTGAGGCATATCGCACCGCTCTTTGGCATGGAGTGGTTTCCGTACACAAGGGCCCGATAAAATTTCGAGTTGACGCGTGGCTCTCCCCTGACATCAGCCAATGTAATTTATCGGACGCTAAAGTTCTGCAGCAAACTGGCTTCCGATATTCTTGTCAGTCGTCCGATGGGGTTCTTCGTCCTCCACCGTCCATCATTTAAACTTGCACTCGAGCCAGCATTTAAACATTTACGTGGAGTAAAAAAAAGTCTGGTTGACCGCCGAATTGTCAGTGAATGAATTGACTGCCATGCTGAGAATTAAATGGGTTCGTAAGTTGTTGGTAGAACCTTAAATATTATTTACACGGAAGCATGGGCACAAAAATGTTTTTTTATGTTATTTGTTTTGTGCGTTGACCATTTTTATACATATGCATTACAATGAAAAGAATGTATGTTGTAGTGTATAATGTAAGGAGAGTATGCATCGCACAGCTGTGCGTAGAGTGATAAGGGGCAGTGAATGTTCATATTTTGTGTGAAGAATATTGAGGAGTGCATATGAAAATGAAAACAAGGGAGCGCACATGTGTGTAAATTTTTTTTAACCAGCGTGAAGCAGGAAAGATATTGCACAACAATGCATAAGAGAAGATGCACGGGAGTTTAGTTTTGTGAATGCACAGCAGTGCAAAACATATGAATAACCAGGAGTTGAAAGGTATTTTTGTGTGTTGCTTAAACGAATGAAAAACGCACTGTAATATGAATGACTGTGAATTTTTATTTTTGAAAATGAAATGCAATGTAAAATTTTACTGCATATGTAAATTTATTTTTACAGCAGTAAGTGTAAAATGTTTTTCACAGCAGTGAATGTGAAAAGGGGTTTTACAGCAGTAAACCCAGCACAGTAAAATCTCAGGTGGAAACTGAGTTTTGTTTTGATGGGTGAAAGTATTTTTGGTAAATCCCTCTGAGTGAAAGAGGATGAATGTTGTTTCATGCTTTATATTTTAATGAATAGAAAAGTTTTTATGGCTGTGTAATACTCTGTTCTGAGATTTTTTTTAAAAGCTTCCCTGTGCAAAAAAATCCTGAGGCAGAGAAACAGAGCATTGCCTCTGTGCTGTTTATTTTGTTTGGTTTTTGGTATTTTCCCATTCGAAAAATACCCAACAAAATTGGGTCGCTATCATTATAACTAGGTGCATTAAGCTTATATTAAAGTGAATATTTGTTAGTGTGGAAATTTAATTTAAAAAATTACAATATTGATGATCAAATGCTTCACTACATTATTTAATTTTGTTAATAATTTAATATTTAATATTTTTTCTTAATTAATAGTTACATTTATAAATAATAATTATCATTTCATAATTAATTTTTTACATTTGAAAATTCATTAATCGTCTAAACTTTTTAATTTTTACTTACAAATTTCTCCATTAACTCACATATCCAAGTGTCAAAATATTTACACTCAACCCCTGCAATTACTTACCCGTAGATTAGTAGAGCAGTAAATCTACAACTAGAAATTACAATTCAATTCCTATTGAATTTAATAATTTATTATTTAGATTATAAAATTATTATGATAAATACATTTAAAAAAAATATTTTAAATTAATAAAAATATTATTTTAAAATTACGTAATATGTGACCTAATATATTTTTATAAATCAAATGAATAGTAAATACATATACATTTAAAAAAAAAAAATAATAACTAAACTTACACCACGAAATTAATAAGTAATTTTATAAATGAAATGAATAATAAATACAAATAGATCTTATATTGCAAAAAAAATTAAAATCATAAAAATTAGCTAAACTTGCACAACAAAATGAATAAGTAATTTTATGCTTATAATGACATCTAATGGCATATGAAAGTTGGAGAACTATGTCGATCAAGTATACGAACCACTTTATTGATCCACTTGTTGTAATTGTGGATACCAATACCTAATGACTCTAGTTCTTACAAATTATACATTCAAATCTTAATTAATTATGGTAAAAAACAAGATTAAAATATTCTTTATAGTAAGTCCATACAACACATTTTAAATTTGTTTAACACAACTATTTTGTAATGTTACATCTACAACACCATATCCTTTGATTTGATGTGAGTGATCATCCACAAGATATGTATTATCACATTCTTGAATTCATAATATGTTGTTTCTCCCATTGTTTTAAAAAACAGCTGTTTCGATACGGAAACAACCGAGTTGATCCGAGCCGATACCCTCGTCCATGACTCGGCCTTTGAAACGGTACATTTGGCCGAGTCAGCAACTCGGCCGTTTCTGTTATGACTCGGCCGAGTCACAAAAATCCGGCCCAGAACACGTTAAACAACAATTTAATATTTTTTTAATGGATTTTTAAGGTGATTTCTGATTGGTTTGGACTCCAAGGTGTTATATGAATTTGCTAAATGTCATTTGGGGTCCATTCCCCCTCCCAAACCCTATTTAACACACTCAAATGCTCTCTACTATTGATATGCTATTCAAATTTCATGGTAATGTTAAATTCGTAAAGTAAAAGTGACATTCTCCTTAATCTTCATTTTCATCCTTTTACTTAAATTTTTAACATTACCATGAAATGACTCAGGATGTCTGAGAGTGGTTTCGGCCTCATTGGATTTCATATGGAGAAAGTAGAATTTTAGATTTCATTCAAAATCCAGCAGACTTATCAGTTTTTCGGGATTTCAGGATTGGAGGATTGCAATGTTTCCATTGAATTTTGTCATGTATTAGGGTATGGAACTCTTATTTAATCAAGAGCACCAATCCCTCTGTGTACCTTGATGTTAGTGACATTGGTTGTCGAACTCCTCTGGGATTCGCTCCCAAACCAGGAGCTTCTGAAAATGTTGCTCCCGCTCCCATTTTCGCTCCTGCTCCCAAGTAACACAAAGAAGAGAAACCGTTTGGATAAAAAACGGTTAAATGATCTATTTTATGTCCAATACAACCTCCGGCTCAGACGAAACCATTTGGTGAACAAAAGACCTGGTTCAGATCCCATTGTGTTGGAAGACATTGATCCAACATGAGATTGGGTAGTGGAGAGTCGTCCAGCAGAGTTTGATCTTGATGAGGATCTTGATTTAGATTTAGATATCGAGACATCAATTGAACTTGAACATGTTGTTCATTTGAATGCAGATCCCAATCCACCATCCTCAGTCTCACAGCCAGCAAGGACTCCAGTTGTAGGTGTGTTTGGAAACATGAACGAAAATCTCTAAAATTATGTTTAAAATCTTTAAAATTATGTTTTTTTATAAAAAAAAATAAATATTTAATGTATTTTTTACAACGACTGAATCATTGAAATCGAGTCGGCCGAGTCATTACCGTTTCAGAGTCGTAGTCGGAGTCGATCCTCGGCCGAGTCGGAGTCGGAGTCGGAGTCAGAGTCGATCCTCGGCCGAGTCGGAGTCGGAGTCAGAGTCTTAAAACATTGGTTTCTCCTTTATCAACAAAATTGTCAATATTCCCTTTACTTCTATGTTTGGACTCACTTAAATTCATTTTGAAGCAATCTCTAGAATAACGTCAAAACTTGTGACAATAAGAACATGCATCATTCTTTTTAATATTAACATCAAAATTTCGTTGTGTCATATCTTGATGTGGCTTTGCACTTGGTGGATTTACATATTTTTTACTTCCTTCTCCTTATTTTCTTCCCATGGATTTCTTCTAGAAGGATGATTTCCTTTTACTATCAATGTGAAGCCTAAACAATGAGACTTGCAATTAATATTTTTCCTTCATTGTTCTTTTTATTGCCAAAGAATACGGCGAGGTCATCAAATATACGTGACATTTCTCATGTTACAAATCCCTATAATAAACATACAATATTACTCTAAAATATCATTCAACGTTATAGTTACCATATCTTTGCTTCAGATTTTTTCACCAATACCACCCAGTTTTTCTTTCAAATATTGAATTCTAGAAATAAAACTATTACATTCTCATTCTCCTCTATTTTAATTGAAAGAAATTGATTTTTAAGATCTAAAATTGGTTTGCATTGGTTGTTTTATACAAACCTTTAAGGGTATTCTATCTCTCCCTGAATTTCTTGTAGTCTCTGATATGAAAAATAATATTGTCCTTCACAAACATTTTTAGAATCAACTTTTCTTTTCTCTCATGGGGCTCCCAATTATGAACCTTTGTGAGGGCTTCAAGTTTGGCTTCACATCTATATACAATGCGCCAAACATTTGTCCCTTCCATCAAAGTATGAATATTGAACTTACAACTCATATAATTGGAATTTTCTAACTTGTTTGATTCAAGATTTTCCAAATAGTTATTCATTAAGAACACCTTTAATAATAAATAATTCCCACAAAAAATTACCTTCTCGAGGCCCTAGGATGTTTTCACCTCCTTTGTTGTTGATAAGATCAATAAGAGATCTGTGGATGAATACCTGCCCATCGTCAATTCCAAAAAACAGTTGATCCAATCTATTTTGATCACACTAACAACAAGAAAAATATATTACCTTCTACATAGTTCACAATTCTAGTTAAACATATAAGATTGTTCCCCATATCCAAATTCGACTTCAAAATATATGAGTTTCAACTATGACAATAATTTTCCAATTCTAAATATTTGGAATGAGATAGAATCATCAAGAGAGAAATCTTCTTTAAGTAGAACTCTCTTGTAACTCACTCAAGATGCATGTCAATCCAATCACTCTCCTTCATGCAACTTACAACACCTTAACACAGTCTCACATGCATTAATCCCATAGCTTTCATGACTTGAAAAATCCTTTGCTAACTCAATTTAGACACATGTAGCTTACATATAATCCCACACAACAATATTTCTTAGTGTAACATTCTTAATAGTCTGATGCTCATTCACATTGCAACATCTCCAACATTCTTGTATTGACAACAACCTCAATGCAACAGTTCACCCATTTTTCAGTAGACAATAATTGACATAATATACGACCCTTTATTTCTTTATCTCGTTGTCAATTCAGAGGTTATCATAGATTTGGAGACCTTGAGCATTCAAAAATCCAACCCAAATTCGAAGTGATACAACAGGACCCAATGTTCACACAAGTTTGTACACAAATTGGCTACAATAGACAACAATTTCAACATGGTTCATTATAAATTTGCATAGATCCATGTGAAATCAACTAGCTTCCATTTCCACCTCTTCACACAACAAGAATACCGTTTCACATACACACCACACACCTCTCAATCAAACCTCTACATTTTTTTTAGCTCCCGCTCTAATACTAAGACAAAATATTAAAGACAATAAATGGAAATGATGATGCAGCTCATAGGTGAGATAATAGTCACACTAAGAGGTTTCCCACACTCTCACATCACTTTATCAACGTCCTCTTACTTTTATAGGTGACACAGAAAACTTTTGGGGTCTGGGTATTTCGACCTTTGATGGCTCTTGAATTTTGTGAGCATAAGCGCTCACCTCTAAAATCTTGAACTGGATTCTCTACAACAATGGAGCTCCTAAACCTTGCTTCCACTCATATCAAGTTTGCTTGTAAACTCAGGCTCCAAAAAATATTTTACTAACCTCACTTTTCGAAATTCCAAACAAATGCTCGAATAAACTAGGGCCCAACCCAATGGGTCCCATATCGATGTGAGGGGACAGGTATTTTCTTTTCACATTTTCCCCCTACATGCCCGATCTCTTTGAGGCCTTACTAGGTTGACTAGGTCCCTATCAAGGTCGGGGGTTGAGGTAGATTTAGGGTCAGTTGGTCAGCTACCTTCTCTTATGCAGCTTCGAGTTGAGGCCCATGTGGCCGACTTGACCTTCTTTTTCTATTGACGAGATTTGAAGTACACCAAGTAAAAGAACTATGTGTCCCGGAGAGACCTTCCCTTGGACTATAATGACAACCTCGGTAGCATATTAAACTCCTAGGGGTATCATTCCTTGTTGGAAAGCGTAGAAAACAATAACATGATAAAAGACATGAACACATATGAATAAACACATTGGCTAAATATATTTAAAATGAAAATGATTACATAGGACCTCTCTGGCCTCATGGCCTATAGGCCTGCTTTTTACATTATTTTTTGCCTCTAATGGATTAATTCCCTTTTTCTCTATTTTACATTAGGTGGGGAAACCACCTTCTTAGCCTCAGTTTACGTTGTATTTGTCACCCCCTATGACACAAACAAGCTTCCTATATAAAAGAAACAAAAAAATAGACCCTTAATAGAGAATCTTTCCATGTCTCTTATAAAGGCTATATTTTACATAAAAATAAAAACACAATCATGTCACCTATCTATGCTTTCCATGCCACTCCTTTTCCATCTTATGTAATCAATTTCGATTCGGGTGGGGTCTATGCCCCTGCATCATACTCTCTCACTTGAAATCATTCATGATCTCCTAATCACGTGCTTCATTGTTGCATCTCTTTCTTCTCCACCTCACTATTATTTCACCACATGTATCACTAAGTAAGCTACAACCATGGCCTCCATAGACACCTCACCAAATCTCCTCCTCTGACTCAGAATTTCGACATCTCGAGTCACCTCCTTTGGAACCTCTCAAGTTTCCTCTACTTGCTTGGATATTTCATAATTTCACACCTCATTCGACAATTATACCCATAATCGTAGCTGTAGGATTATCACATAACCTCTACCTAACCATAGCTGGATGTTTTCCTCCTATAGAAAGTATTTCCGTGGCCTAATACCACCTTACATGGACCGATTATGGGGTTTGTTTATTTCAACTTTTGATGGCTCTTGAATTTTGTGAGCCTCAAAGCTCCCCTTTGGAAGCCTTTGAGTTATGGGCCCATAGAACTAGATTCTTTACAACAATGGAGCTCCCAAACCCTACTTCCACTCATATGAGGATCACTTGTAAAATTAGGCTAAAAAATCTCTTTGAATAACCTCACTTTATGGAAACCCTAAGAAATGCTCAAATAAACTAGGGCCCAGCCCCCGGGGTCGCACATCAAAGTCAGGTTCAGAGGTTTTTTCTAGCATTTCCCCCCTACTTTCCCAACCTCTTCGAGTCCCAACTAGGTCCTGCCTAAGGTTATGGGTTGGGGTGGAATTGAGGTCACTTGGTCGGCTATAATTGCCTTATGCGGCTTCAAGTTGAGTCATGAGAAGTTGACTTGACCTTGCACTACATATCGATAGGATTTGAAGTATGTTAATTACAAGAACTATTGGTTTGAGCAAGACCTTCCCTTGGACCATAACGACAACCCCATTATAGGATATTAAACTCCCAAGTGTCCCATTCTTATTCAAAAGTGCAACAACCAAGAACATGATAAAAACATGCATACATACAAATGAACATAGATGATAAATCTTTTAAAAATAAAAATGATTACATAAGGCCTCCCTGGCCTGATGGCCTATCATCTTCATTTTTACATTCTTTCGAGCCTCTATTGCCCTAAAGACCTCTCGCCTAGTTTTTAATGCTACCATCATTATGAAATCAAATAAAAAAAAATAATTAATAGAATGGTTTTTTTTTTTTTCTACTAGGATGACATATCTCATCTCTCACATTAAACATATAACCATTTTTAATTTTCAAAGGCTGAAATTGTGGCCAATAATTTGTTTTTGTTTATTATGATAACAAACTACATTTTTGTGGTAACAAACATATAACCATTTTTAATCTGCAAAAGATGAAAACAAGACTTGTAAGAACAATAGTTGCAAAGCATCATAGTCTCGTCCTACCACTAATTAATTGATTAACGACATGCTTCTTTGAGTTGCCTCTGCATTTTTCTCACATCTATATCTCTGCACCACTTCCTCCAAACACGCTTCCTTTGCACAACCACCTTTGAACAACCACATGCTTCCTTGGCACAACAACCTCTATAGAAACTTCGTATGCACATCCACTTCCACATATGCTTATTCCCCATATCAAAACTAGGGTTTAGTTCTTTCCACGAGTATTTGGGCATTTGCACTGTACTACACAATCACCTTTTCTTTCTTCAATATCTTGGTGTTCTTGGTGCTTGTGTTGTTGCCTTTGGTTAACTAATATTTTTCTCAGACTTAATTGAGGTAGTGAACATTGAACGCCTATTAACGATCATGCTAATGGGGAGGAAACTTCATGAAAACTTATTTTGTTCGCAAATGCATCTCCTTCACTGATAACTAGCAAGACCACCTTCAATAATTAATGGAGTAGTCTACTGAGGCTGTAGAATGGCCCCTTTTCCGGCACCGGCCGGAAAATCGTCCGGCTCCGGCTACCAGAAATTTCTCCCTCTTCCACCACCATCTCTCAGCTCCACCACCACCTTTCTCTGCCACCCTCCCTGACCGCCCTGACATCCCTGACCGATCGCCTGACATCCCTGACTGATCGGGGAGTAATTCCTGCAGCGAGTAATGAGCTGGAATTCGGAGAATTCATGCGGGGAGTAATTCCCTCCATTCGAAATTTCCACCCGCGCCCATTCAAGCTCTGATGCTCTGCGCTTCCGCCTCTGCGAACTCACCCGCGCCCATTCAAGCTCTGATGCTCTGCGCGCACCCCTCTACCACCACCACCAACGTGATGGAAAAATTGATGTCGTACCCGTCCACCTCATTTCTGTCAACCTCAACACGTACAGGGTTTTCATCTGTGCCATACTGTCCAGACCCTCTGCTTCAGTTATGGAACGAAAACCTGCAAGGCCGAGAAAAAATCCTAAAGGGAAGCCAACATGAAGGAGATGAAAAAGAAGGTATCCGCATAGTTCGATCTATCGGTAGTTTCATCTGTAATTTCTATTTGTTTCTGACCAGCGATCTGTAGTGCGCTGATCTATGATTTTTTTGTCCTCTGCGTTATTTTTTGGTTTAATCAGAGAGAACGCTTCGTTCTCGTTCCGGAACGAAGCCTACTTCAGCCCAAGCTTCGATGCCAATGGATTTTGTAAGTCTTGCCCTTCTTTCCTCTGGGTTTTGTAAGTATGCCAATGGATTCATTAGTTATGAGTGCCGATGAAGTAAAGCAAAGTGCGTATGCAGCTTGAGCCGGCTGAGTCAGGGGCAGGGGAAAACATGAATGAAGTATTCGTTTCTATAGAAAAAACACGTGTTCCGGCTTTGTCCGGGGCAGGGGAAAACATAAATGAAGTATTCGGTTCTATAGAAAAAGCGCGTGTTCGTCTATCCACACCCGATCTCCAATTTGAACCACGTTTTTCCCACATAGGTTTGACACCTTTGAATTCTGGTGATACTAATACATTAAAACTCTATAATTAGATTCTTTACTTCATTCTGTGACAACTTTTTGGATATATGATTGTAATTGCATTGTGTTTTAGTTTCAAGGAAATAATGACTATGTAACAAATGAAGCACGTTTCATCTCTTTAACTCATATTGCATCCTCAAGGAAGCTTTCGAATCCATATTATTGAAATGAATTGTCTGAATTATGGTTGGAGTCTGTATTCAGAAAGGGCTTCAATTCTTTTACAGGCAGCGGAATTATTAAAGAAACTTCAAGGTTTCTTTGAAATGCTGTTGGTGGAGAAAGTTTATTGCTCTACAGGGGGAAAGTTTATTTCTCTGCATAAGCGTAGAAGAAGAGATTATTTTGAGGATCCGTTTATAGGTGCTTTAAATTTGATTTTTTTAAATTTAAAGTCAGATATATTAATGTGTTGTAAAGCAAAATCACCGTGACTGGTCTTGAAAATCCAGCTTGGGAAGGTTTGTTACAGCAATTAATGGTTAGACCGATGGAATGATACCAATAAAAACCCCGGGTTTAACATTTTGTTTATCTTTATTTTGCCTCGACTTATCTGTTATTTTTGTTATTTTATAATCGGTTTGTAGCTGTTTACAGAGAGTGTGTAAACATCATTAATTCCTGTGAGACTTGAAGTCATCTTTTGAATGGACAAGTTATGATTGGTTCTATATATTTATGGTCAGAGTTTTCGAGTTGAGTTGTTTTTAATGTGATATTTTAAGAAAAAAAATTGGATTTTTCTAGTTTAATTTCTCTAAAATTTGACAAGAATTTATTGAAATTACAAATTTGATGGGTAACCTCTGTACAATAAAAGTGCTCTAGGGTTTTTCAGGGTGCTGAATTCATATATACAATCAAAAAATTAATTTAAATAACACAAATCAAAATCACTTTAAATTCACCCAAAACTCCAAAAAATCACACTAAAAATAACTCCTTCCAAATAAACTATTAACTTATATTTTTTTTGGAATATCAAAAAATAAACAATTTTTGAATTCTGCTTATATATTTCTTTTCTAAATTTTATTGAGAAAGTAACACATTTTTTGACAGTAAAAAGGTGAATCCTTCACTTGGAAGTTCTGGTACCATGATTTCCAACGTGTTAAAAAGTGAAGTTCTGGTGTCATGATTTCCAACATGCTCAAAATTTTGCCAATTGATATAATAGAACCAAGGTAATTAAACCCTACCACCAAAACCATTATCCTTTAATTTAATTTATTTAAAATTAAATCTATAACTACCTATCATCGTAATTAATTTATATTTGAATATTCCATTCACATATTATTTACATTCAGATATGCTAATAATATTATTTTTATAATTTATTAATTTATATTAAATTTATTATTATTTTTATAATTCATTAATTTCTCATCTCTTTTATATGAAATTATTTAATATGATTGCAGATGTATAATTAAAAAATTTATATTTTATATTAATAAATAAGTAATTAATTTTATTATTGTTAAATATTTTTATTAAATAAATATAAATTTTATTCTTAATAGTAAATCATAAAATTTTGTATTAATCAATAAATATAAAATTATTTATTTTGTATGGTTAAATATTTTTATTAAATAATTAATTAATTAAAACATATAAATGAAATTTAAAATTTTGATATTAATATATAAATATTATTATAAATTTTAAATACA
Source organism: Pinus tabuliformis (assembly GCA_031772625.1). Classification (NCBI taxonomy): domain Eukaryota; kingdom Viridiplantae; phylum Streptophyta; class Pinopsida; order Pinales; family Pinaceae; genus Pinus; species Pinus tabuliformis. The sequence goes on along the minus strand of CM062814.1, from coordinate 335,343,829 downwards.
TTTTATTTCATATTATAGATAGAAGAAAATTATAGTAGGTAATTGTTTTAAGGGAAACTAATCTTCTCACAAAGTTTATATCATCTATCTTAGATCATGTTTTTAAATTATTTCTTAAGAGATTTACCCAAAAAAAAGAGAGAGAATTGACAAAGCTAGTTGTGTATGTATCTATTGACATAGAAATATAAAAGGAAACTAACAGCATCCAAACTAAGATGACGGAGAGGGAGGTTGAAACTTCTTTACAAATAACACCCAAAGTGAAGATGGAGGGGGTTGAAACTTCTCTTCTAGAAGCACATCCACATAATTCTTGTTTTCTTGTCTCTAAGTTGATGTTGAAGAGTGTAAATCATATTTAAGGATAATTGGGTTGTATTGAGATCCATCTAACGCATCCTCTCCCATTGATCGCCTGCCTTCTCAAAAAACTAAGTTACTAAGATCTCAGTTCCAAAAAAACCCTAAACCTAAGTTACTCTCATAAACCTAAGTTACTCAGATTTCAGTTCCAAAAAAACCCTTGCACATTGCTTCTAATCTACCTTCAAAAATTTGAATTGTGTGTAGGATGTCTTCTTGGCCTACCTTGTTCTTCACCAAGGCTTGCTTGGTTAGAATCTTGACCATCCTATTGATTTTAGCTATTTTGGAGACCTTGGTTTCCTACATGTGAGAGTAAATCGGGTATGTCATCTTGCCCTTAATCTCCTTGAGAAATTTGGCCTCAATTAGGCTCTCCATTTTTTACTTAAACATATTTGTCTTCCAGCTCCTCCATCACATGTATTACAACTTCAAAGTACATGAAATGGTTATCTTTCTCTACCTCCCATGCTTTGGTTCAAACCTTTGACAAACATGGGTCAAGAAATAAAGCTAAGGTTATGTCACTAGCAGTTGTATAGCTTAGCGAAGAGCGAATGATGATAGCTCCAATTTTATGTTTAAATAAAACTAATAGATTAAAGTTCTTTATCTTAAGAGAGAGAGAGAGAGAGAGAGAGAGAGAGAGAGAGAGAGAGAGAGAGAGAGAAATAAAAGGACAAACGGAATAGTATTCAAACATTTATGAGAAATCAATAGTAGATACTATCATGGAAGATTCACCACACTTTCAGGAAGCTAAGTCTAATGAAGGAAGAAATATTGCCAAAGACAATTGCATCAAGGACAGATCTCAAGTAACACTAGTAAAATTTGATCAAGGAAGAGTTTCCATATCATTAAGGCTCATACATTTAGTGAAGGGAAATCACTAGACAAAGATATAACTACTTTTTACAAATCAATCAACAATTGATGAAAGAATGCTTCTCATAAACATAAAAAGAGGAGGCATATGGAAGAGCTACTTTTGACAAATCAATTAGCAATTGATGAAAGCATGTTTATCATAAACATAAAAAGAGGAGGTGTACCAAAGAGAATTTAAAAAATGAGTTTAGACGAATAAAGCCACCTCTCTTCGATGGTGAGGTGAAATCAAGCAAAGTTGAAGCATGGCTTCTAAGGTTAAAGAAATACTTTCAAGTGTATGACTATTCTAGGAATATGCATGTGGCTATTTTTACTATGAATGGAAAAGCATCAATATGGTGGAAAGATCTTAAAAATATGTATAGTATTAGTGAAATGAAGGTCATTTGCAAGCTATTTAAGAAATACTTTTGATAGAAATACCTAGTTGAGAGGTGTTATGATGGTAAGGTCAAAATATTTCATGAGCTGAAATTGGAATTGCTAAGATATGTTGCATATATTAAAGATGAGAAGTGAAAATTCATTTCTTTCTTGATGAACTGCCTCAATCCTACGCATAAGACTCTTGAAGAGGTAATCTAGAAGGTGAAATATTGCTAGGAATAATCCAAGCATAAACCAAAATTCAACAAGCCTGGGAAAGAAAAGAGAAAGGAGAAATTTAATTAGAGGGAGAAAGGTTCGAAGCCTTGGTAGGATAGAAAATATTCAAAGAAACATAAGCAATATTACATAGAATTAAGTAGATTCAATAGAAATTTAATCACAAAGTCAAAAAAAGCGAAGAAAAGCAATGGAAGAAAGGACAAAGGAGAAACAAAAAGAACCACTAAAATGTTGGGGGTGCAGAGAGGATAATTTACGTAGAGATCATCCCCATAGAAAAGAAAATAATAGAATTATCCACAACATACATGAAGCTACAACAATCAATGAGTAGTAAGGAATGCTCCTAGTATCCATGCTATCGTAAAAAACCAACAAACAAACCATTGACCATCAAGTGGAAATTGAAGGTAAGACTAGCACATCCATATAAAATAAATAGTTGGTGAACATCAATATCCATCAATCCATGATAAGAATCATAACACTTACTTCATGATAATCTCACATTGCCAGGATTTAAAAAAACATCAAAATTAACTAAATCATAATTTTATTTTAAATTATTATTATTATTATCAATTATAAAAATAATTAATATACAAGTCAAGCATATATGTATTCAAAAAAACATGTAACAAGATTCTTAACCATGGAGATTCATTGTCACTTTACCATGGAGATCCTTAACGTGTAAATAGGCATTGTACAATGCCACTTACCAATACCATGGTTTATAAATACCACATGCCCAAAAAAACATAATTCATTTCATATGAAACTTGTTCATATGACATTTTTTTAATTATCATTTCATATGAGACTTGTTCATATCACATTTTTTTAATTAGCCAATTTAATTAAAAGGACAGAAATGGCATATCTTCTTTTGAGATAAATCTCAACTTTTCATATGTGACTACTACCAAGAATATTTTAGAATATTCTATGGAGATTAAATCCCAACCATCCACCTAATAATTAATGATAATTAAAATAAAATTTCGAAAGCCCTATTCCAAAATAGACACACCTATCGACATAAATACTGAGCAATCCATTTCTATTTTGATTGATCTAGAATCTAGTCTCAACTATGTTGCACCTAAAGTGGTTTACCTTTGTGCCCTGAAAAATAAGTATCCATTACCCTAGATTGATAACATGTTTCATCAATTAAGATGGGGGCGGTTGGGGGGGGCACAATATTCTCAATATTGACTTGAGAATTGCATGTAATCAAGTCATAATCAAGGATGAATACATTCATAAGATAGCATTCAGGACAAGGTATGGCCATTATGAGTTTGTGGTGGTGCCATTTATACTCACCAATGCACCAACCACATTCATGTGCCTTACAAATAGTTTCCTAAGTAAATATTTCGACAAGTTTTATTTAGTCTTTGTTTATAACATCCTCATATACTCCAAGTCCAAAGAGGAACATCTTAGAATAGTTTTACAAGTGTTGAGAAAGCAAATGTCAAATTACTACTTTTGAAGGGCACAAAGGTAAACCACTTTCTAACCAAGCAAGCCTTGGTGAAGAACAAGGTAGGCCAAGAAGACATCCTACACACAATTCAAATTTTTGAAGGCAGATTAGAAGCAATGTGCAAGGGTTTTTTTGGAACTGAAATCTGAGTAACTTAGGTTTATGAGAGTAACTTAGGTTTAGGGTTTTTTTGGAACTGAGATCTTAGTAACTTAGTTTTTTGAGAAGGCAGGCGATCAATGGGAGAGGATGCGTTAGATGGATCTCAATACAACCCAATTATCCTTAAATATGATTTACACTCTTCAACATCAACTTAGAGACAAGAAAAACAAGAATTATGTGGATGTGCTTCTAGAAGAGAAGTTTCAACCCCCTCCATCTTCACTTTGGGTGTTATTTGTAGAGAAGTTTCAACCTCCCTCTCCGTCATCTTAGTTTGGATGCTGTTAGTTTCCTTTTATATTTCTATGTCAATAGATACATACACAACTAGCTTTGTCAATTCTCTCTCTTTTTTTTGGGTAAATCTCTTAAGAAATAATTTAAAAACATGATCTAAGATAGATGATATAAACTTTGTGAGAAGATTAGTTTCCCTTAAAACAATTACCTACTATAATTTTCTTCTATCTATAATATGAAATAAAATGTATTTAAAATTTATAATAATATTTATATATTAATATGCACTTCGGTGCACGATGTAATGGTGAGGGCGGTGCGCTGTAGCACCCCCCACCCAGGTTCAAATCCTGCCGAGGCAGGCGAGTATGATGTATGAGTCCCACCCCAGCTTACAAAAAAAAAAAAAACAAATATTTATATATTAATATCAAAATTTTAAATTTCATTTATATGTTTTAATTAATTAATTATTTAATAAAAATATTTAACCATACAAAATAAATAATTTTATATTTATTGATTAATACAAAATTTTATGATTTACTATTAAGAATAAAATTTATATTTATTTAATAAAAATATTTAACAATAATAAAATTAATTACTTATTTATTAATATAAAATATAAATTTTTTAATTATACATCTGCAATCATATTAAATAATTTCATATAAAAGAGATGAGAAATTAATGAATTATAAAAATAATAATAAATTTAATATAAATTAATAAATTATAAAAATAATATTATTAGCATATCTGAATGTAAATAATATGTGAATGGAATATTCAAATATAAATTAATTACGATGATAGGTAGTTATAGATTTAATTTTAAATAAATTAAATTAAAGGATAATGGTTTTGGTGGTAGGGTTTAATTACCTTGGTTTTATTATATCAATTGGCAAAATTTTGAGTATGTTGGAAATCATGATACGAGAACTTCACTTTTTAACACGTTGGAAATCATGGTACTAGAACTTCCAAGTGAGGGATTCACCTTTTTACTGTCAAAAAATGTGTTACTTTCTCAATAAAATTTAGAAAAGAAATATATAAGCAGAATTCAAAAATTCAAAAATTGTTTATTTTTTGATATTCCAAAAAAAAATATAAGTTAATAGTTTATTTGGAAGGAGTTATTTTTAGTGTGATTTTTTGGAGAATTTAAAGTGATTTTGATTTGTGTTATTTAAATTAATTTTTTGATTGTATATATGAATTCAGCACCCTGAAAAACCCTAGAGCACTTTTATTGTACAGAGGTTACCCATCAAATTTGTAATTTCAATAAATTCTTGTCAAATTTTAGAGAAATTAAACTAGAAAAATCCAATTTTTTTTCTTAAAATATCACATTAAAAACAACTCAACTCGAAAACTCTGACCATAAATATATAGAACCAATCATAACTTGTCCATTCAAAAGATGACTTCAAGTCTCACAGGAATTAATGATGTTTACACACTCTCTGTAAACAGCTACAAACCGATTATAAAATAACAAAAATAACAGATAAGTCGAGGCAAAATAAAGATAAACAAAATGTTAAACCCGGGGTTTTTATTGGTATCATTCCATCGGTCTAACCATTAATTGCTGTAACAAACCTTCCCAAGCTGGATTTTCAAGACTAGTCACGGTGATTTTGCTTTACAGCACATTAATATATCTGACTTTAAATTTAAAAAAGTCAAATTTAAAGCACCTATAAACGGATCCTCAAAATAATCTCTTCTTCTATGCTTATGCAGAGAAATAAACTTTCCCCCTGCAGAGCAATAAACTTTCTCCACCAACAGCATTTCAAAGAAACCTTGAAGTTTCTTTAATAATTCCGCTGCCTGTAAAAGAATTGAAGCCCTTTCTGAATACAGACTCCAACCATAATTCAGACAATTCATTTCAATAATATGGATTCCAAAGCTTCCTTGAGGATGCAATATGAGTTAAAGAGATGAAACGTGCTTCATTTGTTACATAGTCATTATTTCCTTGAAACTAAAACACAATGCAATTACAATCATATATCCAAAAAGTTGTCACAGAATGAAGTAAAGAATCTAATTATAGAGTTTTAATGTATTACTATCACCAGAATTCAAAGGTGTCAAACCTATGTGGGAAAAACGTGGATCAAATTGGAGATCGGGTGTGGATAGACGAACACGCGCTTTTTCTATAGAACCGAATACTTCATTTATGTTTTCCCCTGCCCCGGACAAAGCCGGAACACGCGTTTTTTCTATAGAAACGAATACTTCATTCATGTTTTCCCCTGCCCCTGACTCAGCCGGCTCAAGCTGCATACGCACTTTGCTTTACTTCATCAGCACTCATAACTAATGAATCCATTGGCATACTTACAAAACCCAGAGGAAAGAAGGGAAAGACTTACAAAATCCATTGGCATCGAAGCTTGGGCTGAAGTAGGCTTCGTTCCGGAACGAGAACGAAGCGTTCTCTCTGATTAAACCAAAAAATAACGCAGAGGACAAAAAAATCATAGATCAGCGCACTACAGATCGCTGGTCAGAAAAAAATAGAAATTACAGATGAAACTACCGATAGATCGAACTATGCGGATACGTTCTTTTTCATCTCCTTCATGTTGGCTTCCCTTTAGGATTTTTTCTCGGCCTTGCAGGTTTTCGTTCCATAACTGAAGCAGAGGGTCTGGACAGTATGGCACAGATGAAAACCCTATACGTGTTGAGGTTGACAGAAATGAGGTGGACGGGTACGACATCAATTTTTCCATCACGTTGGTGGTGGTGGTAGAGGGGTGCGCGCAGAGCATCAGAGCTTGAATGGGCGCGGCTGAGTTCGCAGAGGCGGAAGCGCAGAGCATCAGAGCTTGAATGGGCGCGGGTGGAAATTTCGAATGGAGGGAAATTTCGAATGGAGGGAATTACTCTCCACATGAATTCTCCGAATTCCAGCTCATTACTCACCGCAAGAATTACTCCCCGATCGGTCAGGGATGTCAGGCGATCGGTCAGGGATGTCAGGGCGGTCAGGGAGGGTGGCGGAGAAAGGTGGTGGTGGAGCTGAGAGATGGTGGTGGAAGAGGGAGAGATTTCCGTTAGCCGGAGCCGGACGATTTTCCAGCTGGTGCCGGAAAAGGGGCCATTCTACAGCCTCCATAGACTACTCCATAATTAATTGATAAATAGATTAAATCCCCATCAATTACACACATAAAAGACCACCTTATGAGTAAGCCTCCTAATTAATTAATTAATTATAATCTCCCTTAGGCATATCACACATTAATTAACATTTCTAACATATCGTATAACCATAGTGGATGTGGACATAATTAATTATACTTATACTTATATCTCGCTATAATTAATTATAAACTGTGCCAGAGAAGGGTTGTGTCGGAGCTTTCATTGTCCAGATTTTTCTCCACACTTCTAGACACAACAAAATGAAAAAGCTTACATACAAAATATCATTTTGTATGTAATGTTTTAATATTGATAGTAAGTGGCATCATTTTTTATTTTATTATTAACTTTGCTTTAAGTTTTCATTGGTTTACACGTTAAAGACTACTAGTTAGATATTTTGGTCTAAAGGAAAGTGGGTATAGATGTGAGCATATATTGAGAATATTGGATACAAGACTTAGAGAGATAAGTCATTCCTGTGAACTGCTAATTGGGAAGTGGTTTACTATCATCAATATATTTAGTGGATGTGCAGAGATTGTCTGGTTATGGAGAGCTCCACACCTCCAAACTCGCCGAGTTAAGCTCCACACTTCCGAATCTATACTGTGGAAGGGTGGATTTAGTGGATGTGCAGAGATTGTCTGGTTATGGAGAGCTCCACACCTCCAAACTCGCCGAGTTAAGCTCCACACTTCCGAACCTATACTGTGGAAGGGTGGAGATGATCATTGTGTGGGACTGTTATTTATGATTGCTTTGTGTATTTTGAAATACAATATCTATACAATAGTGTGGATGTCTGAACCTGCAACTTAATAATTGGAGGAATATACTCGCAAAGTTATCTGGTGCAACTGAATGGAAGCAAAAATCCATCAGATATTATGGTCGTAGAGAGAAGCTTAGGGTTGGAGACCTACCAACACCGACCTGCATTTCTCTAACCAAGTTACTTAACTACTACGTCATTAGTTCCTTGCGCCACCCAGGTCTGTTAGATCACCTCAAGATAGAGATATATTTAATTTTACAATCAATACGCTAATCAAGGTGAGCCCTCTTGAAAGTAATACATTCAAATATCCTCTCGAAGGTAAGAATACAACCAGTTTCAATCCCTGAGCATCGAGATTTTCCTTCAGTGCAGATATTTGGTTGAGCAAGAAATATATTACTCTTCGCTTTCTGTTACGTAATTCAGCCCTATCTTCGCCAGCTCATGCCTAGGGTTTATGAATATGAATGAACCACCAGAATGAATGGCTAGAAAATAAAGTAGCACCAATATGAATTAACTCACCGATGGCATCATCAATAGCAGAAACAGGGCATCCACTCTAAAATATATATATGATTTTGGTCACACCATAATAAAAGAGCATGACCTACCCCATTTCTTTCTAAGGTTGCCACTAGTAGGAGTTAGTCATAGAAAAATCATAACCAACTTGATTGTAAGCCATTGTGGTGGCACTTTGTGGTGGCACTTAGTAGTAAGTGGCAACACCCATGTTACTAGCATGAGTCAAAACCTCTAAATTCCTAGTTGGAAAAACTAAAGCAACGATGGTTTAATTAATGGCATCAACGACATCAAATAATTTCATGGATAGCATTAGCACACAACGCATCATAAGAAGAAGAAGCATTAGAGTACTGAAGCGGGGTTAGCATATCAAGGAGGGCGTTAGCACACGGCCTCACCACCCTTCACACCACGTTAGCAAAACTGGTTTAAAAAGTCACAATAGGCTTGAAAAGGTAAGAGTCAAAACCTTGTTTCAAAAGATGATGAAGGCATATTAAAACGCCTTTTTTTAAAAGAGTTTGAAAATTTCAAATTAAGAAAGGAAAAGCACGTGTGAAAAAAGAGTTTATGAGATTTTTAGAAGGTCTCGTTTGAAGTTTTTTTCGAACATGATTATTTCAAAAAAGATTTATTAAGAGTGGAAAGTTGGGTGATAAAATATTTTGATTAAAAAGGTGTCTATTGCATGGTATAAAGGTTTATAAAATATATATATTTTTTTTGGGATTTTTTAAAGTTTTTTTTCGGGGAGATTTATGAAGAAGGTATTTTCAAGAGAATAAAAAATAGAAAAAAGGGTTTTACTTATTTAGAGAAATTATGGTTTTGTAAAGTCCGTTAGCCTACAAAATTATTTGGCTTTTTGTTAAGCATGACAAGTTTCTGGGTGAAGATTGTGCCTTACCGGGGCACATATTGAAATTGCATTTTTTTCGGGGGCGATATGGAAGACAACCTCATGCAATCAGTGAAGAAGTTATAAGAAAAGGAATGACAACAGTCATGGGTTGCAAAGCACAACGGAAGAAGACTAAGAAAAAGAATAGAAAAGAAGAGACAAAGAATATTGTCATGTTTAGAAAGGTTCAGGCCACAACCGAGGAAATGAGAAGTCTAGCAAAAGACAAAGAAGAATTTGGTGCAAGGGGGAGTGACATGCAACAACATGGTATGTCACAAGAAAAGAAGTCGGTTGCAGATCTGGGAGTAGATGAACAAGAATTTGAAAGGAAAATAGAGCTGGGAGAATCCCACTCAAAAGTGGATGTTGGTTGTCAAAATTGACACCCATTATGCAAACATGCATATGGATGAAGAAGATGCAACAAATATTGCAAAGAGAGAAGATGGACCCTCTATATGTGAAGCAAAGCAAGAGCACATAAATGATCAAGGACTCCACTATAACGTGGATGATGCAGATGATGGTGAATCCCATTGTGATGAGACACATGTGGATGATGACTACAAAGTTAGATGTGTATTGGTGAATCCATCTGCAGCTAATGGATTTGTTGAAGTTGAAATTGTCAATGAAATTGATAATAAGCACATGCATGCTCGGATATCCTACCATAGTGTGGATTAACATTACGTTGATGATATGTGTGGTTTCTTTTTTTAAACAATGATTGATTATGCCAATTTGGTAAGCGCAATGTTTGATGAAGCATTGAAGTTTGAAGCTATCTCTGTAGCAGTAATATATGAAGTAGTTGGAACTGCTCATGAAGCAATATGTGATATAGCAAAAATGATGATCAAGAAGAGGATAAAGTGATTGAAGTGTTTTTAATGACAATATCCATTGACCACATAATAGTGGATGATAGTTTCAGTGAATTTGAAAAGAAGGCAGAGAATGAAGAGGTAGAGATGAAATTTCTCACTGAAGAGCATAATAAAGATGTTTTTAACATTGTTTTGTAATATGCAGGTGTTCAAAATAGCATGGGAGCAAAAGTTGAAAAGAAAGTTCTTAATAAATTTGATGTACATTTGAAGCTCATTGAAGAATGGTTTTAGAAACCGATACAACAAATTGAAGCAAGTCTTAAAGAAGAAGTTGGAATAAAAGAATTTAATGAAATTGTGAATGTTGATCTTGAGCGTGAAGATTACAGGAAAAAACCAGTAGTACTTGATGATGAAAGTGAAAAGAATGATATGGTTGCTTTTGAAGACAAAGACGAATGCACTGAAACCATTTTTCAGCAATGGAGTGAAAAAGATATAAGATTGTGCTATCAAGAAATATGGCAGAAAGAAATTTAGGAATATGAAGCACAAGAAGTAGAGCAAAGAAGATAGTTTGAAGATGCAATGTTATGAGAACATTGCATGGTTGAATGAATATTTGAAGAGGAAGGTGTAGTACACAAGATCAGATTGTGTTTCAACACATATTCAGGAAAAGTCAAAAAAAAATTACAGCAACAACAATTAAAGAAATATGGAGCCTACAACAAGAACACACAATAGAGAATGAAGCAATTTCAAAGATACAAAATCTGGAAGTAGAAAAAAAAATGTAAAATTGTGAAAGTCTTGAGTCATTGTAAGCCTAGCTGACACATAGACTAGCAGGCATGTTTGAGTGATAATTGAGTCAATTTCTATCGTAAGCCTAGCAGGCATAGTTAAGTCATGTTGAGTAAATTTAAGTCATGTTTGAGTTATGTTCAGTCATAAGGTCGTAATTAAGGGGGGGTGTTATAAATTGTAATTACTCCTACATACCAAAGTTGGCTAAAATTAGAGAGTCAGTTAACTGAGCGTTAATTCAAGTTGATTTAAGTGATAGACAATTTTAGTGTGTGTTTGCATGTCAAGTTATTTTAGGTGAGTCACTAGTCAAAACGGTTTAAATACCTCTCACTAGGTTCATTGTAAATATCAAGTTTGTGTGATCAATAAAATAGATGCAACTCGTGTGTTTTGCGTGTGAATTTATGTTTAAGCTCCTCTTCCTTTCTAACAATTCTCAGTCGAAAGCAAGAGACTCACTCTGTGAGTTCGGAGGTGCGACATTTTTAGGGTTATGCGAATCTCCACACCTCCAAACTCGCGAAGTTAAGATCCACACCTCTAAGATCCGAATTTCTTGTCTATGGAATGTTTCACATACATGGAACAATGTACGGAAACCAATAGAATTGGATCTTGGAATTGTTACACTCAAAATTCCATTGAAACTAATTATGTTAAAATGTAACCCCAAATAGAGCAATAATAGACATGGGCCAAGTTCGATACTAAATGTAGCGAACTTGGAAGTGTAACAGATAGGGATATTGCCACATTCCGAGAGCAATTCTCCTGTGGATTCGAATCCTTCTGCACACTTGTACACGTATAGAGTCTGGTTCTCTTTACCATAATTTTGATGACAACATCTGTAGATTGTGAAGAGGGTATCTCCATATTAATGAGACGAGCTAAAAATTGGTAGCTCTTGCCCTTGACAATAAGGATGGGATCTCCAAGCATTAGAATTGTGTAATTTTGGCCATCAATGATGATTACTGGAGTTTAGTTGTTCACACAATCAATTTGAAAAGAAATGAGATTACATCCATGCTTTGGGTTGGCCAAGGAACACATTATCTGAATATGAATCCCTGTCCCCAGTTTACATTACCCATTAGCTTTTGAGAGGTTGCTGCCTAGATACCATTGTGTGGAAATTCATAGTGAGAATGTTCAGTTCACTGTGCAAAGTTTCTACACAATCGTAAAGTTTGTGATGGATGTAGAAGAGGTGAAGAACATTTGAATTTTTGGTAAGGGTTGACGTCGAAAAAAGTTTCTTCTAAGGTTCTCTTCAATAGCCAAAAGGTACATAGTAATTCTAGCGACGATATATTACTCTCGCTGATTGTTAGAAAAATTTCTTTGTTTACAAGTCTTAGGGATGCAACAATACAAAACATTGACTTTACACCCTTTAGCATGTAAGAAGCTTCGAGATACTCACCCACGTGAAAATTTAGTGCAGTTTTTTAAAAAGAAATGGACCACATTGAACAAATGTGATTTACAATGCTTAATTTTCACAATTTTCCTCTTTATCACTGTATACAAGGAGGATGACACCAACCCAAGTATGCATTTAGCATTCAAGATCTAAAAGCATGATCAAAAGCATTATCAAAATACAAACCAGGTACTTTATGACATACGAAGACCTTGTAATTTTCGCATATTTTTCTCTTTTATTTCTACATGTCAAAACACCCAAAATGCCTACAATTTGCAAGAAAAATGAAAGGAAATAATGTTTTAATTGGAGAAAACCAAGTACTTAATAACATACAAAGACCTTGTACTTTCTATGTTTAGATTTTTTATTAGTTTTTTGGATATTTTTTTTGGTTAGCTTTGCTGGTGCATACCAGTAATGTGCAGAGCTTTCCACACAATGAAATCTCCACAGAAGTCAAATAATAATTAAAAAAAACAATTCCAAAACATTGTACAAAAATGAAGGAAACTCTTATCAAGTGATATTTCCAATGCTAAATAGCCTTGTTACAAACAATGTTTCTCATTTCTCATTGATAAAAATAGAAAGCTTAATTTTTTCTCTCTGTATATAACGCATAAACTTAATGTACTAAGCCACCTGACGTTCATAAAGCTTATATATATTATATTAAGCTGAAAACATTTAACCATTATTTTAATGAACATTGTAAATTTTAATAAGTTTGTATCGAGTATAACACAATAATTATTAGCACTATTTTTTTCAAAATCATTTCCATTAATGGCGAATACAATATACAAACCAGTTCTGTTAAGGGTGACAACTATTGAAAGATATCCATCGTCTATTGTGGCAATCTATAGATAAAATGATCCATCTGCACCATAGCCAAAAATAGTCCAAATCATAATTATTCACAAGAGTGCTTTAAGCATCATTGCCATTAATGGAACTATGATACACAAACCAGTACTTCTAAAAGAAATGGTTGTGGAAGATCACCAACATTTACTGCAACAATATATATAAATATATATATATATAGATATATAAACGATGCAATTTCATTTAAAGTTTATTCTCACACGCATGATAAAATTCATCAAAGATTGTGCAATTCATTGTGAAATCCAGAATGAAGCGTGAATAAAGAAACTTCGCACACACTTAATAAGAATTCAATGAATTTTTTTCTATAACTAATGGCAAGCCATCAACATGAAGGTGGAAACCTCAATAAAAAGTTTATGGAACTATGATAGTTCCGCTGGTGGTGGAACCTAGTTACTAGCTTGGTGCCAGGAGAGATGAATCCTCATATGGGAAAAGTGAACTGATTTATATCATTATCTACATAGGTTGACTGAATATCCTTATAAAAAATCTCTGATGCAGGCAATGGTGGAGATGGAAGTCTATTACTATTGTACCTGTGCCCAATGTTCAATTGGTAGTAACAAAGTTAGGGTCATAATTCTACAATCGTTTGCAGGCTTAGAAAATCATTGTATGACCTCAAACTGGCCCCTCATGCCTAGTATGCCAAGATTGGCAATCTACATTGTCGGCGAATATGGAGGGATTGTCATAACAAATTTCAAATTTCAAATGTAGGCTTCGTCGATATGGAGGGATTGTCATAACAAGTATGGAGTATTATTTAAGAAGTGGAGAATTTGAGAAAGTGTACAGGAAATGGCTCATTTAAAATAAGAAAGAGAAATCATGGTGAAAGTCAATGAACTTCACGCTTCAACACATTGAATAAACATTGGCATGACAGTGATGTTGTTGAAGCGGTGGAGAATTCGGGAAATTGTATAGGAGACCACTCATTTAAAATAAAAAAGAGAAATCATGGGAAAAGTCAATGAACTTCACCCTTCGACACATTGAATAAACATTGACACGATAGTGATGTTGATACTAACAATTTGAGCGTGGAGTAAGCTTGACTACAACTATAAATCTTGTCATATTTAGTTTTTTTATTGAAATCAACCTGCCTCTTGTGCTCAGTGTTTTGTGACCTGCTTCCTCCCCATAATTTTTAGCCCCTACCCCCTTCCCCTGCCTCGTAAAGGACCTACCTCCTTTGCACAAGAAAGATTCCTCTCCACAAATGTTCAACTGCACCCCCTCATAGCCTCATAAAGGACCCACCTAGTCTCTACAAGAAATATTCTTATAATTTTTGACTCCCCACCTAATTAAAACACTTGGAATTGCATCAATTGTGGCATTAGTGGGCAGATAAATAACATAACAGTGTCAATGACAGTGTCAGAGAACTTACCCAGGAAATTGCAGCTCACAAATTAGTTTTTTTATTATTCTAGGAATATTTTTTATGTAAGAAATACCAAAAATAAAAATTTCCCATTAAATCTTATTCAACCAATAGAAAATCAGAAATACGATTTCCACAAAATTAGAAAATTGTTTTTCAATTTAAGAGAAAATATAATTATTAAACATTTTCTCCAAACTTTGGTTAAAATTGCAATAACTTGGGGAAAATACTCAAATTTAAGTCACCTCAATGTGAGGTAAATGCTATAGTCCCTCGAGGAAAGCACTAATAAATTTCATGATTTCTACTAACTTAATAGAATACATTTTGTATTACAAAAATCGTCATAACTTTCCATTGAAGTTGAATTAACTGAAACCTATAAAATTGTAGCTTTTTTATCATAGATAGTACTGCAAATTTATTCCAAAAAGTCAAAAAGTTTGAAATACATACACACTAAAACATGACATCTTCAAAACACTATCTCTACATTAATATAAGAATCTAAGATTTTTATTTTATATTATCAATTGTTAATTAATATGAGGAGCTCAATAAAGAGCAAAAATATTTCTCAACAAAAAATAATAACAAACACTAAATATTTTGATAATAGTAAAATGATTAAGTATCATTAAGTTTTACTTAAATTAATTTATCTCATATTACATGTGCCAAATTCCTTTTATAATAGAAGAAAAAATTGATAAAAAGAGAAATAAGGGTGTTAATTTAAATGGATTTCAAATCATTTATAAAAACACTAATTTTGAATTCATAATGAAACCATGCAATGAGTTTCTGAAGGATTTACAAATTATGTTATAATACCATCCTATATCCATCTTAACTCCGGATATATCAAGTGCCAAGAGGATAAAAGCTCTCAAGGTGCAAACCTTCCCTCAAGTTTTGCACTAAAAAAAGAGGTTTACACCTCGAGAGATTTGATCCCTCTCAACGCTTGATAGATCCAGAGTTAAGATGGATCTCGCCTGGTTTCAGTCGTGTGAGGCCAGGGAAAATCTATCAAACATATGATTAAGTTTATCAATAATATGTAAATACATCTAATATTAATCTAACCATTTTAAATATGCTAAATATGTTTAAGATTTATCTGGTCATTTTAATTTTACTTGAGTTTTTTGACATGATAAATATTTTCAATAACTTTAATGATGAAAAATGATTAAATAAAAATTTTGAATGCAAAGTGATAATGTAATGGTGTTGAATGATAGAAAATGTGAATAATAAAAATGTAGTCAATTACAAATAGTCTTCATTGTGATTATTCTCAAACTATTTTATTCTACTATTCTTATT
This sequence comes from Pinus tabuliformis, assembly GCA_031772625.1. Lineage (NCBI taxonomy): Eukaryota > Viridiplantae > Streptophyta > Pinopsida > Pinales > Pinaceae > Pinus > Pinus tabuliformis. The sequence goes on along the minus strand of CM062814.1, from coordinate 335,327,943 downwards.
GCCACCCTTGTTAAGTTTGTCATATTTTCATATCGACTATATGAAAAGGAAATTTGAAATTGTAAACCATTTAAATATGCTTCTGGAGTTTTTGTAGTAATCATCATACCTTGTGTTTGTTGTTCTCCAATATTAATAGGTTGAATTACTATAACACAAAAATCAATGTACATTATCAATAATGTTTTGCACTTACACTCAAATCAATGCACAATATTATTCCAATCACTTTGAAATTAATGTACCATCATACATCTAATTACATTAAATCAGAAATCAACATATACACTGAAATCAATGCATCTAATGCAAGAAATCAAATAGGATTAGAAAACAGCATCTACACTGAAATCAATGCATCTAATGCAAGTAATTAAATAGGATTAAATTCAACATCTACACTCAAATCAATGCATCTAGTGCAAGTAAGCAAATAAGATTAGAAGCCAACATCTACATTGAAATCAATGCATCTAGTGCAACGAATCAAATATTATTCAAAATCACAATCTACACTGAAATCAATGATTTTAGTGCAAGCAATCAAATAGGATTAGAAATAATCTAAGTGATGGTTAAACCATTAACACATTTAAGTAACATTCATACATACTTATACAGAATGAGTCCATGCATGCATGCGTAAGCTAACAAATACATATACCATTTAGAGTAAACACGATAGTTGGAATACAATACGACATATGCATGAAACGTGTTGGCTTTGTTATATTAAGAAGTGTAAGTTCGAGTCATACAATACAACCATGACCAACCACTAGTTCTGAGAGCAGAATGTTGCAATCATTGCCGCCTGATCCTGCAAAGAGATATACTAGCCCTACGTAGTGGAGAAGCCAAGGCTCATTACAATACTATCCTAACTTTCTCTAAGATACTACTATTGGAAGCTTGGCTGACTAAAATCCTTTACAATGAGTTATGAGGGACTCTTTATAGCAAAGGGTGGGGTGGCCCTTAGCGTTCCCCTTTGTGACAGTTTGTCTGCCCTCATGACTCTTCATCTACTCTATGACTGTTACATCCAACTATCGACACTTGAACTTACACTTGAAAAGACATTACATACAATCTGCACATGTACCCATGTGAGAAAAAATAGGCTTGAGAAAGTCATGCAAGACATCACTATGAATCAGACAGTTATGAGAAGACCAACTCTTCAACATCCTCATGGTGGTCGACAGTAGCGAACTGATGCCAAGATTTGTAGTCCGTGATGGTGTCCATGTACTCTAAGGTGACATCTTTCTAGAAATGAACTCTTGCATCCATAGCATTCGAGTACACTACTCGGGCTCCTCTATCCAACTCGTCTGATAACATGCACATCATTGTCTTGAGTGCAACCAGACCAACAACATACTTGTGCATGGTGTCTGCACGAATCACCAAGTCTGGGTTGTGGGTTATGTGCATCAACTAATAAGGGTACGATTCAAGCTCCAGTCGGACCTATGCCTTTGTCTTTGCCTGGGTGAGTGTCCCAATAGATGGGACCGCATGTACGCACCCAACAACATCCATACTCCTGAATACTCATGCATGGGAAGCCTGTAAACTAGTGATGAGCTGCGAGTGATCTTCATAGTTCTGAATTTGACTCCGGATGTGTGCCTTCAGCTCGACCACTTTGGTCTTCATCGTCTTAGGCAAGTGTAACGGGGCTCCATTGTATCTCATTGTCCATGTTTGCATGTAATCAACAACAACATGCATGTTCGAAAAGATACATTCTCTCCTAGCACATCATTGCTACCAACTATTGAGATGGACAACTGCCTTATGCACGGTACAAACTTTGGAATACAACAGCCGCATGACTGTGTCAAGGGACAATACTTCAGCCAGTATCGCCTTCTTCAACTCTACTTGGGAGTATGTTGTAACCAACTCTCCTCCTTGTTTAGCCATCTGTAACTCCTTAGCCATTCGCTCGTTCTCAACTATCAAGAAGCGAACACTTGAGATATTGGCTTTGGCGTATGCTCTAGTAGCATTGACCAATGTTGCTGGATGCTTGCTCATGTCAGACACGATTCCTCAAACTGGTCAGGAGATGTGTGATATTCTGGAGTCAACACTCTGCGAGATTGCACAACTCTATGCTGGGACTCATCGAATGAGATGTTGTGCATCTCCTCCTCTGGATTGTCTCCAGTATCTCAGTGTCTCCTTGGTTGCTTGGAACTTTCTCTACTTTTAAATTCAGTGAAGCTGGTGGATCGACCTCTTGGTGGTGAAGCATGAGATCGATGTCTTGCTCTAACTCCTATTGCTCCATGTACATATCCATCTACTCAAGTGCTTGTTCGATCTCCTAAGCAAAGTCTTACTCCTGCGATGGCTCACCCTGCTTGCTTGGTGCTAGGTGTTTGGATGAGTCGACTACCTGTACGGGTGCAGTTCATTTGCCTGTACATATTGTGCCCCCTACTGTACTTATTCTTGTTGCGCTTCCTTCTCCTGTCTGTGCAACTGTTGTTCCTTCCAAAGTTTCTCCTTCAACTCATGCAACTCCTTCTTTGTTTCCTCCATTCTCCTTTTCTCACTCTACATTTGTGTGTTCCTCTTGTCACGATGTTTCCTCTTTGCCTCTATTACCAAATCTGCTTTCTACACAAGTGAGTCTGCTCGGAACTTGTAGCTTTGTTCCTCCTCTATGTTCTCGACAATCTTCATCTTTCCTTAATTACGCACTGGTATGTTCATCCCTGATGTTGCTTCTATTGCTGGTGCTCTCCAGGATACTACTTCACTAACCATTCCAAATTGATGCCGACTTGTTCATTGGGCTTGGAGAAGCTATAACAATATCTCCATGGGTCCTCCTCCACCCATTGACATGCCCCGTGGATCCACTGAAACTGTACTCTCGTGCAGTGATCATTTACAAGACAATGTGGTTCATACAAATTATAGCTTCAGGCGTCGAATGGATATTTCTTGATATCCTTTACCTCGAAATCCACATGCTTGAAATTCATTATCAAGTATTGATGCACAACGAAAAAGCAGGCCAAGGTGCCTTCTTCTTCTAGTGCAGCCTAGATGAGAGTCCTGCTAAGATGTGATATGATACTTCCTTCATGATGGGCTTTTTCAAGGAAAACTTTGGTAGACTATGCAGAGACTTCTCCATGTTATACATCCATATGAAGGTGTCGGATGGTGAGGCATATCAATATACTATATCGATCAGTGCCTCCATTGATGCCTTCCACATGCAGGGTGGATATTGTTCAAATATCATCTTTCTGGGACATGTGCATATGCCACACATCCAAACACTCTCATGTGAGTGACACCATGCTTTCTTCCACTCCATGCCTCTTTAGGAACAACATTCTTGACACTTTTGGTTGGACACTTATTAATGATATATGTTGCACAAGCAACAGTTTCATTGCAATAAAATTTTGGCAATTGTTTTTCCTTCAACATACTCCTTTCCATTTCCATAATGGTCCTATTCTTCCTTTCCATGACACCAGTTTGCTGAGGTGTATATCTTGTCGTAAATTTCTTGTGAATTACATGCTCCCTGCAAAAACATAGGAAATAATTTGATATGTATTCGCCACATCTATTAGTCTTCAAGACTTCGATGTAGTGTCCACACTGCTACTCAACAAGAGCTCTATATTAGAAGTTCACTTTTCTGTTTTAGGAAGTATACCCCTGTCTTCCTTGTGTAGTCATATATGAAGGTCAAGAAATAGTAGCCACCATGAATAACTGATGTATGCATTGGTCCACACAAATCTAGATGGACAATCTACAATCTGTCTTTTCCTTATTGACTTTCCTGCTGGTAATGTCTCTCTATGTTGTTTTCCCAAGATGCATCTTTCACATACGGTGTCTGGTTTTTCTATGAGTGGTAATCCCTTCACCATGCCTTTCCTATGCAGCAAATTCAAACCTCCAAAGTTGAGATGACCAAATCTCAAATGCCATAACAAATTTTCATCTTTGACCTCTGCTTGAAAGTTTACTTGTGTGACAATTGCATCTTTTCTTCCATTCTCTTGTGAATTTGACAGTTGTGCTTGGGCACCTTATTTTTCAAATATGATTTTATCTTTAGGGGAAACATCCTATTGCTTGTCATCTAAACTTTTGTAATATGTTGATTGCTTGGGGTCTAATCCACAATTGTGCACTCATCATTTTTGAAAAAGACATTGTAGCCCTTTTTCATTAGTTTTCTAGTGCTTATGAGGTTATGCCTCAAACCAGGGACAAAGTAAACATTTGAGATGTATTTCTTCTCCCCCTTATTGTTAGAATATTGAATCTTCCTTTTCTTACGACAAAGACTTTGCTATCAATCCCTAATGTCACTTCAGATTTCACACTTTCATCTTCATTGGAAAACATTTCTATGTTCCCTGTCATGTGGTTGCTACACTTTGAATCTAGAAAATATACATCACTTTGTTTTTCTTGTGCTACATTACAAGCTAAAAACCATGGGAGCTTCACTCAATGAACCTTTGACATAGCACGTGCATTCGTGGCATGCTAAAAAATACCATTAATTTGACTACATATTGGAGAATACCTCTAAAAATCCCATTATTTAACCCCCTACCAATACAAATCCAATACACCTTACCAATTTAAAAACTCCTATTTTCACTAGATATTGTATATATACATTTTTTCATTAACATTTTTTATACCCCTTTATGATTTTTCATTAACTTTGAGCTCCATTTTTTATATGTACCAATATAAAAACCCCTTACTCCCTATTATATGCTCAATATATTATGTCATTTCCCCCTCAATATATATCCCCCAATATGAATGCAAATGTTGTATTTCTCCCTCAGTGAAGCCCCCATGCTAAAAACATGTTATCATGGTTCTCATTTTCCTTTGTGAAATTTACACTTGCTTTGTTACTTATATCATATTGTTTCTTTCTACATTTATTTGCATAATGACCATACTTCTTACAGTAATGACATCAAACTTGAGATTTATCATACCTCTGACCTTGTGCTTGATTTTGGCTTAGAACTTGATTTGGATTTTGATTGTTGCCCCTTCCACTTGAGTTTCAAGGCTGGCTCTTCCACCTTTCTGTGGGCTTGTTCCTCTTCCTCTAGCATTTGATCTTCCTTTGCCTGTACCTTGACCAAATGAAACTTGTGTCTTGGTGTTGCCCTATTTAGTCTATGTTCATGAGAAATCAGTGATGCATAAAGCTCATCCATTGAAAATTGTGAGAGATCCCTTGTTTCTTTATGACCACAACTGTGGCATCAAACCTTGCTAGAAAACTTCTCAAAACTTTTTCAACTATTCTCCTTTCCTCAAGTGTCTCACCATGAGACATAATTTGAGTAACCAGTCCTATTACATGTGTAAACGGTGAGTCTACATTCTTAGGCTCTTTCATAGAAATTGTCTTAAAATCTCTCCTCAACATTTGTAGTTCTCTTGTCTTGAATTTTTCCATGCCTTGGTAAGCTATCTAGAGGGTGTCCCATGCTTTCTTGGACATTGTTGTTGCTGCAATCCTTGGGAAAATACTTACATGAACTACTTGAAAAATATAGAAGAGGGCCTTCGCATCTTTCTTCATGTTGTCCCTCATAAAATCCCTTTATGCTTCTGTCAAGGCATTGTATGTTGTTGCATCTGCTGGTTCTTGAAAACCATTCTCCACCAAATCCCAAGTGGCTTGAGAAGAAAACAACACCTTCATTGTTATAGCCCAATAATCATATATTTTTCCATTAAACTAGGTATGTGAGGATTAGTAAAGCTGTGTTACCTCCAACAAAAAAAATCTTCCCTCAAAACAATTTTTAACTCCTAGTAAAAACACTCATTTTTACACTAACGGAGTTTTACCAGTGTAAAACAAACTCTCCAAAAATTTGCCCTCAAAACAATTTTCAACTCCAGTAAAAAAACTTATTTTAACTCCTAGTAAAAACACTTATTTTTACACTAACGGAGTTTTACCAGTGTAAAACACACTCTCCAAAAATTTTCCCTCAAAACAATTTTTAACTCCAGTAAAAACACTTATTTTTACAATAACAGAGTCTTACTTGATACCAGGTGAAATAAATTTTAGAGGGGCACAAAAGAGGAGTTTCCCCACAAAAGATCAGTTGCAAAGATAAAATCTTCAGTTGCGGGGAACAAATCTTCCCCTACGGCAAACAAATCGCCACTGAAGCCCTCTTAGGAAACACAAAAAATTAACTCACATGAAACCATAGTAAAATTCAGAGAAACAAAATAAGAATTTGGATTATATTTCTAATGCTCAGCCAAACAAAATAAGAATATGGATTATATTTCTAATGCTCGCAACACAATAATAATTTGGGTTATATTTTTAATGCATGACATACATACATATGGGGACTCAGCCTCTTTTACCAGTAAAATAAATTTTAGGCGGATTTACATTTTACGAGGGGTTCTAGAGTAACAGACAACAAAACTGTTGGAATGATAATTTCAAACTGTCGGAAGCTGATAATTGAAAAGCAGCGACGACTTTACTTCAATGAACTTGCAGATTTTTTCCTGTGATGCGATCCCATTGCATATCACACATTTCCTTGTCAACCTTCACTGCGACCCTTTGATTGTCTGCGATTGCGATTTCGCGATGCGATCTGATCGCATATCGCAAATCGCGTGATTCAATGGTTATGGAAGCGGCAGCACATCTTTTCTCTTCCGCCGATACGATAGTGCGATATTGTGATAATCCATGCATTAAATTCCGATAAGATATTTTCAGCCATGTAATTAATGATATTTACTAGGGTTGGTAAATGTAGGTGAAATTTTTAATTTTATTGTTTTCTATTTTACGGAAGTATGGGCACAAGCAACACGTATTGTAATATATTTTTATGTTGTTCATTATATAAAAAAATGCAAGAGCAGACACAAGTGTGTAGAATTAGAGAATGAGAGTTTTTTTTTTTTTTTTTTTTTTTTTTTTTTGCAACGCACAACAGTGCTGAACCTTTAGTTTTCTGAGATAATGAAATTGGTTTCTGGAACTGGAGCGTTCCTGATGTAATCCCTCTGAAGAGGAAGACTATTTTGTAACAGTTTTATTTTTGTTGTTTTCTAATAAAGATCCTGTATTAGAAACAGAGCGTTGTTCTCTGTGCTATTTCTTTTGTGTTTGAAATAAACAGAAATTTCCAACATGGTATCAGAGCTAGTCTAGGCACTCAGTGAGTAAAAAACAGAGTTTGTTTTTCACTGTAGGAGCTGTAAGAAGCTTATCAAGCAGAGAAAGTTTTCTTTGCTTTTTATTATACAGTCAGTATCTCTTCTTTATTTATACAGGTTAAGATGGCAGATGCTGGAACTGGTTTGACAAATTCCCAACTGCCACAGTTTAATGGAAAAAATTACAGTTATTGGTCCATAACAATGAAAGCATTGTTTGCTTCTCAAGGAATATGGGAGCTGGTTGAAACTGGCTATGCTGAACCGGCAGACGCAACAACATTGGCTGCTTTGACAATAGCAGAAAGAGACTAGTTGAAGAGTGACAGGAAGAAGGATGCCAAAGCCCTATTTTTTCTCCTCCAATCAGTACATGAATGTGTTTTTCCACGGATAGCAGCAACAACAAAATCCAAGGAGGCATGGGATATTCTCAAAACTGCCTATCAAGGCATGGAGAAGGTGAAGACTGCAAAGTTGCAGATGTTGAGGAGAGACTTTGAAACACTCAGTGTTATAGACATTTTTGTGCCTTACAGCATTGAGCATGAAATGTCCATAATCCAAGGGATCCAAAGTCCCTAAAAGAGTTGTTCCTGCCCCTAAAGGAACAAGGTCAACCAATGACAGCTTCTCCCAGAAGTTCTCCACCAAAAGCAACTCAGAAAGAGTCAATTCAGGATCAATTCAAATGCTCTACTAGCTGCCTGCGTTGCAATGCACCCCAGTACACTAGCTAGGTGCGTTGCAACGCACCTAAATGCACTACCAGGGTGCGCTGAGCGAGAAATGCCAAATGGCAGTATCATTCCGCGAGGTGTACAGACACTGGAAGCTTCCATAATCTTCCTCAATGACACTTGCCTCAATGAATTCGACTAGTGATGAGTAAGAGGCTCTCAGCCTCCAAGTGGAAGCAAGAACTAACAGAGAGAAGCCACAAGTCAAAACATAAGCTGACTCATCCTCTCTGCTTACATATATATATGGATCCCTCATCTCAGAGATCCAGAGGCTGGAATTTGGTACTTTGCAGAGAATTGTTGTTGGTTTGAGATTGAGATTAGTGCATTGGGTGATTTATGCTTTGTTGGAGGAGAGGAAGGGATTCCTTTGCTGGGAGGTAGACGCTGGATCGGGACTCACTTGGCTGTATCTCCTCTTGGACTTTCTTATCATATCAATAAAACTATTTGAGTTTCTCCTATATGCTTGTATATCAATGATGCTTTGTTATATTTGCATGTTTAGTTTATATCTGATCCTAAACTAGTTATGAATGTAAATCTATGTCTTTTGTGTAGTTTCTCTCTTCTGTGATCTTGCAGGAACTAGGTGAAGCTGGACCAGTGAGGGAGCAGGTAGCGGGAAGCGAACAAAGAGGAGAACGAGTGGATCAACAAACTAGCGAAAGACACAGGTTAGTTACATCCTTCTTCTCCATCTACATTTCATAAAGAAGAATACGAAGATAGTTTTCCTTGTTTGTTGCTAAGGCACTATCACACCTTAGAGTGGGATAGGGGCATTCCGAATGGATACTTTTCCCAACAACAAATTGGCGACTCCGCTGGGGATCGTATCTTGTTAGTTTATTTGTGTTTCTATTGTTGTTCTTCTCATAAACTCAGGAGTGCCGAATTGAACTGCATTTGCTATTTACAAATGCAAAGTAGAGATCTGCTACTCTAGTCCATTCACTGGGCCTGTTTATGATCTAAACAGCTGATCCACAAGTGCTCTAACAGCCCTTTGTGATAGATCTTAGTCCTCCTTTAAATCATCCCTCTAATTGTACCTAATTGATAGCTTTTATCCGGCCAAAAACCGTAGATTAAACTGCAAACCGTGACCTAGAACCCAGAGACAATTCTCGTTTCTGCTTCAGCGCTACCTGCACTGCAATTCAGTTTCTCTGTGTTGAGGGTGCGCTGATCAGCCTTGGCCTTGTGCAGCTGTGGTTCTCTGCTTCTTTTTGCTCAGTTTTATCTCTGTTTTTTGCAGCCTGTTATCAGTGTGTGTACCTATCTGAACCCCTTTTCTTTGCCTTAATTCCGCCTCAGTTGTATAAAAGAAACTGTATTTGTTTTTGTGTATTTGTTACATCATTTGTAGTTTCCCATTACAAAAGTAAACTAGTCATACTGTCGCCCTTAGATCTAGACCTGTCGTAAGTGTCATTTTGATCTTAGGAGTGAGTTTGTTTGCTGTTCACAGTTGATTAAGCTTTTACTTTTGTCTTTTGGTTTGAATTTATGCATTTCTAGTGTCAAAACAAGTGTTTACTTCAACATCATAAAGTGTCGTAATCATCTTTTTGATTTCGAAAAGAAGCTTTTTTGTGTTTTCACTTGAAATCGAATTCAAATTTGTACAACAACTTTCTTTTTAGGCATCAATATTAAGAAAGTGAAAACAAATACATGCATATGTGCATTTGCATTTTGACAGTTTGTATGGATTGATTTAGGAAAAGTGAATTTAAAGTGTGCTCTATGCTCTTCGAGAAAAGATTGTGTCTTTCTTTTCCCTTTGTAGCTAGGATTTTCATTATTGAAAAGATATAAAAGCTTGCTTATCATCTTTAGACTGCATTTAGGAATTGTATCATACATCTCGTGGTGATCCAAAAAGGCAAACTTCTAAGAAAGATCAACCTAAAATAAATTGAATGAACTTAACAACGCTTTGTAACTTAACGCACAACATAGAGGTCTAGGCTAGAGACGTGTTCCGGCGTCGTAAAACCTGGTCACTGGTCGCCTCACTGATGGTTGGGTGATTCCTCCTGAGAGATGATAAGTGCCAGTACGGATTGTGCTCCCACGTACCGTCGAGTATATATTGGGAGACCCCTATAGGCATAAAACCTTTATCCGTAGGAAGCCGTGTCGGCCACCCTACTGATCACAATGCACTGAACACAACATTCGGGAAGATTGACCGCCCGTACCCTAAAAAGTATTTTGCGATTTTGCGAAAAGTTTGGCACACCCTCTACCTAGAACTCTAGAGCAGTCCCTTTCGTTCCTTTTCAGATTCCTTAACGGAAAAGGTCCATCTGAGCACTTGTCACTTCAGGCTCATTAAAAATCGAAGGAGACTAGAGTCATCTTTTGCTTTTTCTCGACTCTTTAAAATTGAAAAAGCAAGTTGTGTCTAAGCGTCGTTAAAATTTATTTTAAACGGAATATTCATACCCTTTTTCCTGCATTGATCTTTAGGTTGAGAAAATGGAGCCCACCAACCAAGGAGTTCCCCTTGGTGGAAATCCTAGTCCCTTCTCCTCTTGGGGAGATGTTGGTGCACCCCATATGGCCACATTGTCGCTTCCAGGACTGACAATTGGCTTGCCGGTCTGGCTCTCCTCAACCATTGTTGTTCAAAACACCACTATTCCTGAACAGTCGAATCAAAAGTTAGACGAGTCCAGAATTTCCCACCAACCTTCTACTTCCTCTAATTCTTCCTCTCTTCCTTCCTCTTCCCGTGACGGGACTGGTAAAGCTAAAAACCAAGTTCCTAAGGAGAAGAAGGAAAAGAAGAAGAAAGAGAAAAAGAAGAAGGAGCCAAAGGCAAATAAGGGAAAACAAGTGTCGTCTAATGAAAATCCACACACAGCACTAACCCGGCCTAAATCGCCATGTGTCATTTGCAAGGGAGACCACTTTCACAGAGATTACCCTTGCATCCCTCGGATACTAAGGGATTGGTCTCCCCATTTGCCCAATCCGGTGTCATCAACCTCTGATAGCCATGTTGAAAGTACACTGTCAACTAGCGAAAGTGAAGTTCCAGGACAAAAAGGGAGAGCTAGACCTCCCTGTAGACTGTGCGAAGGCAACCATGCCCTCCACCGTTGTCCCTTCTTAGACGAGGCTAAAAGAGTCTTCGAAGATCGTCCGGTTTCACCGTTACAACTTCCTCCTGGATATAAAAAACTCTTGCCAAGTCCTTCGTTAGTTGAGAATCCAGCTGGCCCGCTCAAGTGGTCAGCTGAAGCGTCTATCATTGAAGATAAACCAACTGAATCCATACCAGACGAAAGTCAAAAGGTCGAGGCGGCAGTTGACCCGGTCTTGCCTTCACAGGTTTTATCTTCGAATGATACAGTCACTGAAGAGGATAAAGATGACACCATCCAAATTCTCTTCATCAACACAGACTCCGACGAACACGGGGGCAATCCACCCATTCCTTTATCGCAGGAAGGAAGTTCGTCAGAGCGATACCCGGCCGTCTACTCGGTCCCACCACCAAGCAACCTAGTTGTATCCTTCGACTGGAACCAACTAGGCAGACCCCGTTTGCCAGCAAGCATACCATTCCGAATTATCGTTCAAATATACAGAATGGTCATGGCTGGCACCATCATTGATGAGGGGGCATCTGTGAGTATCCTTTCCTCTATTGCTTAGAAAGCGCTTGGTTCACCATCGCTTTTGCCTGAAATGAGAAATCTGTCAGGATTCGATAAAGGAACCAGTCGACCTTTAGGGATCCTCCCCAATGTGCCTATCACATTGAAAGGGAAGACCGTTCAAATGAACGTGATGGTCGTTCAAGGACCCTTGGATTATAACCTACTCCTTGGACAAGACTATATATATTGCATGGGAGCCATCGTCTCCTCACTCTTTAGAGTAATGTGTTTTCCGCACAAAGGAAGAGTGGTCAAGCTCGTGGACCAGCTTTCATTTCCTGGATCACACATCGCAAATAGTCATATACCATCCCTAAATGGTCTCTTCACGAAAGAAATGTCTCAACCCACGGTCCGTCCTCCCGATGAGCGCGAGTGATTCGGAAGGATATGACTGGAACCCAGGGGGCATGCGTCCTGGTCTGCTTTGGCAGGAAAACTTTGGGTATAGGGTAGGTTTCCGTGGGAGAATATGACTAGTCCGTACCCCGTCCGTGATTGGAAGAGGGGTTGTTCTAGAATAAGATTATTTTGTCAAAGTTATGTGTTTGGCGCTCGTTGCCACTCACCTTTGTCTATCTCGGTAGACATTGCCGAGGAAGTGTTTTGTTTGCTGCGAAAATGAGACAATCTTTGGTAACCTGAAAGAGGTAGGCCTTTCCTGGTAGAACAAATTTTTTATCTGCAAATTGAGGGGTAACCTTCAAATCGTATTTTATACCTGGGGGCATGCAAACCTTTTGGAGTGCAAGCAAGGGGCGGCTATTTATTTTTTAAATTTTTAGGACCTCTAACCCTTTAAACTCGTAGGATTAGTCGTTTTCGAACTTGCATAAAGAAAGGATTCCGGAGCAAAGCTTTGTAAGGCGCAAGCTCCATAAAAAATGGAATCTTAAATGAGACATTCTTATCATATGACTGGATTAATCGAGCAGTTTTAGCGTATAGTTCATGCTCGTTAAAAAATAAACATAAAATCGAGCAGTTTTAGCACATAGTTCATGCTCGTTAAAAAATAAACATAAGATCGAGCAGGTGTTTCAATCCGCATTTAAGCTCGTTAAAAAATGAACTATCCTCCGGTAAATAACCACCGTGAATGTAAATTTATCAGCCATTAAAGCCTTGGTCGTGTTTGCACCATCACCTCCACTTTTCCATTGGTCGATCATTCACCTCCATTTGATTGTTTACCCATTTTGAGGAACAGCTGCGAAGAGTGATTTCACTAGCCATCCTTGTGACACTGCCGTGATTGGAAAATTCCAACCCTTACATGGAATCAGCTGCTACCCGTTTTATCACTCGTTCCTCAAAAGGCGAGTCTTCTTTAAGCTCTTTTCATCTGACTCGTAAAATATGAAAAGATTGCCGAGTTTTGGCCTTCCAGCTCGTTAAAGTGACCGGAAGTGCTATCCCTCCTCTAGATTTTAATCTTTTTGGACCTGAGGGATTATTGCACAAAACGATCGAGCGCTTGTTTTGTTCGGCTCGTTAAAACTATCGAAAACTCATCCCTTCTGTATTGTTTTATACTTTTTCGGACTTAAGGGATTAGATGACGAAAAAGGAACTTTGGAGTTATCTTTACGTACCTTTTCAGACTCTCTAAAAATGAAAAGGACCGAGTTATCTTTGTCGTTAGACTCGTTAAAAAGATTAATAGCGACAAACTTGTCTGTAGACGAGAACGAGTTTCACTATCGCTAGGCTCGTTAAAACATAGCGATGGGTTTGCCCGAAGGGCAAACTATAGAACAAGCATATGTTATCCTCCTCAAGCTTGACAAAAATAAAGAGGTACTGGTCAGCAATGACTGGGGAAAATTGGGAAGAAACTCAAAGAACTTTTATTGGTAGCAAGTCGCTCTTGAACATGACACTTCCACTCCGTGCCTGAGTCGGGTTGAGTTGTTTCATTCACCGGTCACATCACCATGGTCTCGCCATACCATCCATCTTTGGGGTAAATGCTACCAATCCATCACATAAGTGTCGCCGATATGTTCAAGAGAAGTCATCCAGAGAATTCAACCGTGTCCCATCCACTACCATACATTATCCTTCATTCTTTCATGACCGCCACCCTGAACCATATATCATCAGGTCGTTTTCACCTCCATCAAAATCATTTGCTCCGTTCCGTGTCACTGATGTGGGATACATCAAGGCCCTCCTTTGACGGACCGCTTCTTGTTGACATCAGCTCATTATCCAAGAAGTTGATCTAGGAACACCCCCTTCAGTACTTTGAAGCTTGCATGCCTCAATGGCAAGTTTCTCACTTCCGGCGACAGGTATACATCAATGACCTTCGACCGAAAGATTTTGCGTGGTGTTCGACGCCAAGTCCTTTATTCACACCACGTGAATTGTACTGCAGTACCTTGAGGGTCATTATCATTATCGGTGATTCCTCTCGCGCTTGTTAACAGTTTACATCATTGACTGGTAATCAAGCGATGTCTTTCCATGTTCGACTTCAGAACATTTCTCACATGGATCAACTTGTACTTAGAGTGAAGATCGGACGAGATTGAAGACCCCGGATCTAGTTTCATCCATCCAGGCTGCGATATATATTCAGGAAAAATAAAGACATTGACATGTACATCATTGCAGCACAGATAATCATCCTACCAAAAGGATGATGATTTCATCAAAATCATCAGTCTACCATCAGACGATTGTCTGTTCTATGTACAAAAAAAAAATGAATTTATAAAGCTGAGCATGGGAATGCCCGCCTCAGCTAGATCATGAAAACAGTACGAAAAATAATGTATTGTATTGTATCTTATTACAGGTCTCCTCCCAGCATTGAAAGAACTTTAGATTCTCCTAATAAAGCATTTCACCCGATAAACGGCCTCATACTTTAGGGGGCAACTGTTATAGAAATTTTTGTGCCTTACAGCATTGAGCATGAAATGTCCATAATCCAAGGGATCCAAAGTCCCTAAAAGAGTTGTTCCTGCCCCTAAAGGAACAAGGTCAACCAATGACAGCTTCTCCCAGAAGTTCTCCACCAAAAACAACTCAGAAACAGTCAATTCAGGATCAATTCAGATGCTCTACTAGCTGCCTGCGTTGCAATGCACCCCAGTACACTAGCTAGGTGCGTTGCAACGCACCTAAATGCACTACCAGGGTGCGTTGAGCGAGAAATGCCAAATGGAAGTATCATTCCGCGAGGTGTACAGACACTGGAAGCTTCCAGAATCTTCCTCAATGACACTTGCCTCAATGAATTCGACTAGTGATGAGTAAGAGGCTCTCAGCCTCCAAGTGGAAGCAAGAACTGACAGAGAGAAGCCACAAGTCAAAACATAAGCTGACTCATCCTCTCTGCTTACATCTATATATGGATCCCTCATCTCAGAGATCCAGAGGCTGGAATTTGGTACTTTGCAGAGAATTGTTGTTGGTTTGATATTGAGATTAGTGCATTGGGTGATTTATGCTTTGTTGGAGGAGAGGAAGGGATTCCTTTGCTGGGAGGTAGATGCTGGATCGGGACTCACTTGGTTGTATCTCCTCTTGGAATTTCTTATCATATCAATAAAACTATTTGAGTTTGTCCTATATGCTTGTATATCAATGATGCTTTGTTATATTTGCATGTTTAGTTTATATCTGATCCTAAACTAGTTATGAATGTAAATCTATGTCTTTTGTGTAGTTTCTCTCTTCTGTGATCTGGCAGGAACTAGGTGAAGCTGGACCAGTGAGGGAGCAGGCAGCGGGAAGCGAACAAAGAGGAGAACGAGTGGATCAACAAACTAGCGAAAGACACAGGTTAGTTACATCCTTCTTCTCCATTTACATTTCATAAAGAAGAATACGAAGATAGTTTTCCTTGTTTGTTGCTAAGGCACTATCACACCTTAGAGTGGGATAGGGGCATTCCGAATGGATACTTTTCCCAAAAACACTCAGCATGAAGGAATCTGATACAATAGATTCATTCTTCACTCAGGTTATTGGGCTGATAACCCAGATAAGATCTCATGGTGAGATTCTTGAAGAAAGAAGGATTGTAGAGAAGATCTTGAGATGTTTACCCTCAAGGTTTGAAGCTGTTGTGGTAGCAATAGAAGAAACAAAGGATCTCTCACAGTTCACAGTAGATGAACTAAGTGCTTCTCTTATGTCTCATGAACACAGACTGAGTAGAGGAACAAATTCCTCTTTTGAGCAAGCATTCAAAACTCAGATGTCTTTTAGCTAAGGAAAAGGTCGAGGCAGAGCAAATAACAGAGGTCATGGAATAAGCCAAAAAAAAGGCAGAAATAATACTGCAAGCACAAGCGGAAGGAGCTGCAATCAGAACCAAGATGAAGGTTCAAGCAAACGGCGAGCTCATGGACAAAGGTATGACAAATCCCAAGTCCAATGTCATTATTGTAAGAAATATGGGCACTACACCAATGAATGTAGGAAAAAACAAAATGACATGAATAGTAGGCAGAATGCTAATTTTGCAAATGAAGAAGATAAGAATCCAAATATTGTGCTGTTAACATGTAATATTGCACAAGACAAACAAGAAGATTTTTGGTTCTTAGACTCAGGTTGTAGTAATCACATGACTGGAAATATTGCAATGTTTGCCAATCTGGATGAAAATGTGAAATCTGAGGTAACAACAGGAACTGATAGTAAGATATCTGTCAAGGGTAAGGGCAGAGTCAGTATCCAAGCAAGAAATGGAGAACAGATGATTGTGCCAGAGGTATACTATGTACCCGGTCTGAAATGTAATCTTTTGAGCATTGGACAGCTCATTAACAAAGGTTACAATGTGTTCTTCAAAGATGATATGTGTACAATCAGAGACATACCTCCAAGTGAGAAGATCATCGCACAAGTGCAGATGACCAGCAATAGAATGTTTCCTCTCAAACTCAGGGCAGATTTGAAGGAAGGAAGAGCTATTGCAGCTGTAACACAAGAAGTCTTTCAGGAACAAGTGAAAGATGAGAATTGGTTGTGGCACTTGAGATTTGGACATCTCAATTTCGGAGGCCTGAATCTGTTGCACAGAAAGGGAATGGTAAAGGGATTGCCATTGATCGAGAAACCGGACAGCCTTTGTGAAGGCTGCATTTTGGGCAAGCAACACAAAGAAAGCTTTCCAGCAAGGAAGAGTATAAGGGCAAAAGCACCCTTGGAAATTGTTCACTCTGATGTGTGTGGACCGATGAAAATACCATCATTTTCTGGAAATAAATATGTTTTAACTTTCATTGATGATTACACCAGAAAGACATGGGTGTATATGTTGAAACAGAAGAGTGAAGTGTTTGAGAAATTCCGCCACTTCAAAACTCTTGTTGAAAAGCAGTGTGGGCATTATATCAAAGTGCTCAGAACATATAGAGGAGGAGAATACATCTCCAAAGACTTTCTGCATTTTTGCAGAGAGAATGGCATACAAAAGCAGTTCACCACGAGGTATACACCTTAGCAAAACGGTGTTGTCGAAAGGAAGAATAGGACCATTCTTGACATGGTCAGAAGTATGCTAAAGGCAAAGCACTTGCTGCATGAGTTTTGGGCAGAAGCTATCACTTGCGCAATTTACATCTTGAATAGATGCCCAACCAAAGTTGTCATGAACAAAATACCAGAAGAAGCATGGAGTGGTCAAAAGCAAACTATCACTCACATGAGAGTATTCGGTTGTGTAGCATATGCACATGTACCGGATCAGCTAAGGAAGAAGCTTGACAATAAGGGGGAGAAGTTTGTCTTTATTGGTTACAGTGATGAGTCAAAAGCATACAAAGTCTATAATCCATCCACCAAGAAATTTAAAACATGGTGTCAGAGCATAGTTGGTAGCCTTATGTACTTGACTGCAACTAAGCCGGACATTATGCACGCTGTGAGTTTAATCTCCAGATTTATGGAAAGACCGAAAGAGACTCATTGGCAGGCAGCCAAGAGGATTCTAAGGTATGTAAATGGAACGAAGGGGTTTGGTATTTTATACTCCTCTTCTGAAAGTTTCATGTTGACAGGTTACACTGACAGTGATTGGGCTGGAAGTGTTGATGATAGGAAAAGCACATCTGGATATGTGTTTCATATGGGATCGGGAGCCATCTCATGGGCTTCTAAGAAGCAACCTGTTGTGTCTTTGTCAACAGCAGAGGCAGAGTATGTGGCAGCAACAACAACAACATGCCAAGCAGTATGGTTGCGAAGAGTTCTCAGAGATTTATGTCATGAACAAGAAAAGGGCACAACCATTTACTGTGACAATATCTCAGCAATAGCATTGTCTAAAAACTCTATTTTTCATAAAAGGACAAAGCACATAGACACCAAATTTCACTTCATACGTGAATTGGTTAACAATGGTGAGATTGTTTTGCAGCACTGCAGAACAGAGGATCAGTTAGCTGACATCTTGACAAAACCATTGGGAAAGAAAAGTTTCGATCATTTCAGGACATGCCTGGGTATGCAGAAAAACCCAGCAGTTAAAATTAAAGGGGAGTGTTGGAATGATAATTTCAAACTGTCGGAAGCTGATAGTTAAAAAGCAGCAGCGACTTTACTTCAACGAACCTGCAGATTTTTTCTTGTGATGCAATCCCATCGCATATCGCACATTTCCTTGTCAACCTTCACTACGACCCTTTGATTGTTTGCGATTGCGATTTCGCGATGCGATCTGATCGCATATCGCAAATCGTGTGATTCAACGGTTATGGAAGTGGCGGCACATCTTTCTCTTCCGCCGATGCGATAGTGCGATATTGTGAGAAGCCATGCATTAAATTCCGATAAGATATTTTCAGCCGTGTAATTAATGATATTTACTAGGGTTGGTAAATGTAGGTGAAATTTTTAATTTTATTGTTTTCTATTTTATGGAAGTATGGGCACAAGCAACACGTATTGTAAGATATTTTTGTGTTGTTCATTATATAAAAAATGCAAGAGCAGACACAAGTGTGTAGAATTAGAGAATGAGAGTTTTTTTTTTTTTTCTGCAACGCACAACAGTGCTGAACCTTTAGTTTTCTGAGATAATGAAATTGGTTTCTGGAACTGGAGCGTTCCTGATGTAATCCCTCTGAAGAGGAAGACTATTTTGTAACAGTTTTATTTTTGTTGTTTTCTAATAAAGATCTTGTATTAGAAACAGAGCGTTGTTCTCTGTGCTACTTCTTTTGTGTTTGAAATAAACAGAAATTTCCAACAAAAACTTGTAAAAACTTGTTTTTACGCGCTCACCAATATTTGTTCAACGATTTTTTCATATCTACCTCTCTGACTTACACCCTCGAATCTCTCTCTGCTATGTAAAGGACTTTTACATTCATATTTATCTAAACATGTTTTTTTTGAGACATTAATACATGACTGAACAAAACATTAAGACACAGAATGCACTATTATACATAATAAATGATTTTATGAGACATTAATACATGACCGAACAAAATGTTCAGACACATACTGGGCTATTGTACATAATAAATGATTTTATAAACTTGTAGAGATTGCAGACTCCAAATAATTGGGCATTAAATGTTTGACCATACATATTTACCAACCCTTTATTAAATGTGCATTCCTTCTTAAACGTTTGATGTGCGTTGATGTGTTTCCTGCTTAGAACTTCTATCCTTCAGCTTACAAACAAAATCACAACCTGCAGTTAAAGTCTACCACACATATAGTTAAAGTCTACCACACATATGGTTGTTGTCTGTTGTCGATGGAGTAGTTGATATTAATATTTCCAACACGAATATCAATCCCGGTCCCTAAGGTTTCCCATCTTCAGAGAAGCGGGTACCATTGCGCTGAAGTTCAGCTCATTGAGCATAGTTTCCACACAATCGTAAAGTTAGTGATAGATGTAGTAGAGGCAAACAATAATGGCCTTGTTGGCAAGGGTTGATGCGGAAAAAATGTGCTTTTAAGATGCTCCTCAATAGCCAAAAGGTACGTTCTAGGGACGATTTATTACTTTGGCTGATTATTTGGCAAAGTCCTTAGTTTACAAGTCTCGGGGATGCAAAAATACAACACATTGACTTTACAGCCGATAGCAGTAAGAAGCTTTGAGATACTCACCCATGTGAAAAATTAGTGCAGTTTGAAAAGCAATCGATCACATTGAAAAAATGTGATTTACCGTGGTTAATTTTCACAATTTTTTCATATACCAGCAGGATGACACCAACCCAACTGTGCATTTAGAATTCAAGCTTGAAAAGAACGATAAAAAGCATCGTCAAAATACAGAAACCGGGTACTTTATGACATATGAAGACCTTGTACTTTTTATGTTTAACTCGTTTTATCATTTTTATTTTTTTTCTCTTTTGGCGACCTGTCAAAACACACAAAATGCCTACATTGTGCAAGAAAAATAGAAGAAATAATGGTTTAATTGCAGAAAACACAGTATTTTATGACATACAAATACCTTCTAACCCTGTACTTTCTACGTTAGATCGTTTTATAAAATTTTCGCATTTTTCATTTTTCTACATGACAAAACACCCAAAATGTGGGCAATGTGCAAGAAAAATGAAGAAAATAATGTTTTAATTGCAAATTTGTTCCCCACACTTAACTCTACTGGTGCAGACCATAGTTACTAAGTTCGAATTTGAATTCGAATTCGATTCAATACGAAAAAAATTTGGTTACTTAAAATTTAATACGGGAAAAATTCGGCAGTATACTTCTTATTCCAATATTTTAAATAATTTAAATATACAACTATAACATTGAAAACAACAAAAACTCTTTTAAAATTGTTTTAATTATAAATATTGTAGATAAAATTATATATTGAACCAGTTAGCTTAGTTTTATATTTAAAAGAGCAAGTAAAATAGTAAGTTTTAAGAATTTTTGTATTGATTCATTCACCCACTTGCACCACAAATTATGGCATTTAATATAGAGTGAATTTTCAAGAAATAATATATTACAATGAACCACATAAATTCCACATTATTAAGTATTTTATGTTCATAATGAAATGGTATATTAAGTGTGTGCAAACGTTCTTTAAAAATATATGCTTATATTATCAATTGCTAATTATTTATTTTTCAAACCAACGTCACCTCTAATTTATAAGGTATAGTAACAACATCTATTATTTAGTATAATACAAAATGTTAATCTGTATAATTTAATACTTAATACTTACTCAAAATAATAAAAAAATGTTAATATGTATATTTTATTAATTACTCAAAATCTTAATTAAGAAAACCCACTCTAAAAGAAAATCCATTTACTAATATAATTCAGGCAGTATTTCTACTTTTTACTAATATAATTCATACAATATTTCTATTTTTAAAATATGTTTGTTTAAATTTAATAAATCTACAAATTTACAAATTAAATATATCATATATATTTATTGTTTTACTCTATAAACACATAATTATCTAAAGCCTATAGATTTTTACATGTTTCAACAATACTTGCTAAATTTACTGTAAATGCTTATTGCATAAACTAATGGGTAACATTATCATTTAGTAACCATATTCTTATGTTATTTCCTAAATTAAAAAAGGTTTTGAACTGTAAATTGGAAACTAGAATCTCGATTAGAAATGTACAATAACATTAACTCATTAAACCACTCATTGATTGCATGTAAAAAGTTCTTTGGACGAGGCCTTTCATGAAGTTATGAAAGTATGGGCTAAGAACCAGTCTAAGAGTATAATGTTTTCTTTTCTCAAAAGCAATGTCAGCGGTAATTCCTCGACTTTCCCATTCTCGTCAGAGGCGTGGATTCTTAATCCGTGAACGTAATATTCAGTGCACCGAATCGAACCCGAATTTTCGAATTAATTCGCAAATCGAATCGAACCAACAAATTTTCGAATTTTTTTCGGCAGTACGGCCGAATTTGGTAACTATGGAGCATACGCCAAGAGGCGTGCTTGATGGCAGAATCTATTAAGGGAGCTCCAAGGTATTTGGAAGGTAAGGAGGCTATGGAGAAGCCCAAAATGTGGGTAATTGATGAAAATGAGATCTGGTACAAGCCCAAAATCCCCTTTCTTAAATAAAAACTCAGCCCTTGGATCTGTGGATATGGCCACAAAGTCCTATCGGAAGCTTCAGCTTAGGCTCTAAGACTTTTATGAACCATGGGCTTATTTAGAATCAAAGCCACATTTTATCGACGCCTTATAATCAACCTTCGGAAGCCACCATTCGAACCTTTAATCAACCTTCACACAGGCTATATATATATATATATATATATATATATATATATATATATATATATATATATATATATATATCTTAACCCTCGCGGCTATATATCATATAATATATGTCAATACACATAACTAACCATAAAACCCGCTCTAACTCCAACGCTCGGACTTCAACCCTTATATATCCGCCTTCAGAAATTTCGGCGGGTCCGGATTTCGGCGGTCTTCAGTAAACACTTAAGTCCTGACCTCCGATGAGGTGCGGACCCGACATAATCTTCAGCTAGTCTATATAATATTTCGGCTCCGGACTTCGGAGCTCGCCGCTTAACCATGCCGAGGTTCCTTCCGAACCCGAAAGATTATGTGCTGCGCTCTATATATTTTGGCAGGTCCATCTATCGGCGGTCGCTACAAACCATAACCCTTCCACCTCCGAAACGACGAACCCAACAACCCTTCTGCTTGAGCTTATAATAATTTCAGCTCCGGCTATCGGAGCTTACACTTCGGCAGTCTCAAGCCTCCCCTCCGATGCGATGCTGGCTTCGGACCCGATATAGGTTTATATTCAACTTTATAAGATTTCGGCTCCGATATATGTCGAAGCTTCTACAAGACTGTTCTAAGCCCTTCTCCGATGCGATATTGGGTTCGGACCCGATATGGGTCTGGACCAATTTTAATAAGTCTTCAGTTTCGCCAATGTTCTGCTTAAGGGAATTATGTGTAATTCCTCTGGGTAAACAGAATTATATGCTAGCTTATAAAACTCAGACAGGCCGGCGGAAGCAGCAGTTAAAGGGAAACAACATGTGGTTCCGATCAACCATTATGCGGGAAAGAAAACAATTCCATACTTTCAATACACATTAACAGACTCCCTCTGTTTGACATAGTCAGAAAACACCACATATATCAATATAAAAGCATGAATTTACATTGAGACTTTGGTCTCGTATGCATGCACACAAATACACAGGCACGCAGGCCTAACAGTCAATACTGCACTCTCTCATAGGCCCGATTATCAATTCTGGTGCCTCTCCTCTCACAAGCCAAATTCTCTCCTCTGATGGCTCCCCTTGCCCGTAGGCTTACATTCATATATATAATAAACATTGGTATCAAAAGCCTAAAGCTTTTACATGCATGCATATATGGTAAAAAGCTTCTTGAGGCTTTATTCTATCTTTTCTCTGTTTTAAAACAGAAAAGCCTCCTTATCCACATCTATTTCTTTTATGCCTAAAAGCTCTCCCTTACTTCTAGAATCATGGGAATACTCATGCTCTTATTTATTTATTTGTAAGCATCTAATTTAAATCACACTTAAAATACTACTTAGGAAATTAATTCCTAAAATGCATGACCCCCCTATGTCTATTATTTACAATAATTTCCCTTGGCTGACTGCTCCCGCATCAGACTCCCAAGGTAGAAAAAATTCATGATCTCCTGATCATGTGTCTTGTGGTCTTGGTATTCCTGGATCCCATATCTTGTGTTGTAACTTCTCATTTGTCGCTGCTTCTGTCTGTTGTTCTTCTCCAGGTCTCCACACTTTATTCTGTCTTGCTCCACTTGCTGCACTTTCCCAATCTGTCTCTCTCTTTATTTTGTTGCTGCTTCTGCTACTTCTCTTCCTTGCTAATGTATTTTTCTGAGACACTTTCAACATGATTCTTCTAATTAATTCAATTTCCTTGTCCAATAAATCTTCAAGATGCTGATTTTTTACTGCCACCCAATCATCCATGCCCTCTTGTTTTCTACAACGGAAAACTTCTTCCTTACCTTCTCCTATCAGCAACTTACTGGACTGGTACATTGTGTACTCATTTATGCTATCTTCATCTCTATGCATCTGCAACTCCCAATTATGGAATTGAGATTCTTTATGTACTAAATTATGATCATTCAGCATCCTTTCCAACAACATAACGTCCTTATTCCATGGATTAGAAATTTCCATAGAATTCTCGTCTTTCTCCTTCATTTGACTTCTCAACTGAGTCAAATGTCTTTCAACAGTTGTGATAATACCTACATTCACAAAACATTTTTTAAAACAAAAATCATAAGGCATCAGTGCCTTACTTCCCTCTGCCAGCACCTCAGTATGCTGTTTTGAATTCTCCCTCTCAATCAGCACATCAGTATGCTAATTCTCTCTTCCCAAAGAATTCTCTAAAGAACTCTCAAGACTATCAACCAGTCTTCCTATCATACCATCTGTTTCCATGATGTCGTTCTCCTCTAGTTCACTATACCGAACTCTTTCTTCTGCAATCTCCATGTCATACTCTGGATTCTCCAACCAGTATTCCAACAATGCAATTTCTCTATGGCATTGTTGCAGTATTTCATCATCACTTATAGTCCCTGCATTCACACACAAACTTTTAGTTTGAAAATCACAGAGTTCAACAGTCTCAACTGTTGGTTTATATACCAGCTCTTTAAGCTGATCCTCTTCCTTATTCACAAGAACTTCCTCTTGTATTGTAAGAGCTTCACAAGATTGCACATCCTTCTCAGTAAAACATGTGATCACATCACAATTGTAAGCTATAAAAACACAAGAGTTCACATTATCCAGCTGATCTAGATCTGCCCAATAGTTCAAGAAATCATCAATGATCTTCTCTTCTATTTCACCAATGGAAACCTCCACTTTCAATTCTTCTTGGACAAACTCCAAAGCTTGTTCATCTTCTTGTTCTGTACCTGCAAACATTCACAACTCATTAGTTTTAAAACCACAAGGCTTTTCAGTCTTGACTGCTTCCTCCATTGCTTCTTTCCGAACAAATCTGCATTTAGAATCTTCAATTCCCATCTCTGGCACAAGAACTCTAAGCTCCTTTTTTAGCAAGGCAATCACAGTTTTCCTCAACCTCCTCTGTAATTGTCACCAAATCACTCTCTTCCCCTTCAGTGGAAAGATCCATTTTCTATTTTGATTTTTCTGCTCTTGCAGCCATTTTTCTAGTACCTGCAATTGTACCTTCATTACTGCAATCTCTCTTTCTCGAACTTCTGCAGTCATCTCATCTCTGTGGAATTTCTCTAGACCTCTTCCCTAATTCTCCATGATCAACTTCTCCAGCTGTATATAAGGTCTATCTACCTTATGCTTTTCCAGAACAGAATTTTGATTCTGCTGGTCTTTTTCCTTCTTCATGACAATATCAGCCAATTTTCTTTCACCTGCAAACATCCACAAATTGTCAGATTTAAAACCATATGACCCCTTAGTCTTACTTGAAGTTTCAGTCTTCAAGTCTTCATCTCCACTATCTCCCAGAAATTCTCCTTGTTCTGGTTCACAAATGTATTCTTCCATTTCAACTTCCTCTAGACTTATCTTCTTGCCATTTACGTTGGCATCCTCTTTCTTATGTCCTCTACTGTAGCTTTTTCCTGAACCTTGGCTATCTCCTTTATGACTTTTAGTAGTCATCTTCTTCGCCATGAGTTTCTCACCCATGAGATGCATCACGCCTCTACAACAACAAACTCTTTTGCTGCCACTTACCTCACCAATCCTTCCCTCTGAATCTGGTCTTTTGGTAATCACCGGTCCTCTGCTGGAACCTTTCGAGCATTCTCCACTTCTCTTTCAGGCTTCTCTCATCTGCAACATTCTTCAACGTCTATTGATTCTCCTTTGCAACAAGCCTCTGCAACAGCTAGTCCTCCTGGCTGCAATCTTAGCTCACTAAGCTCTCCTTACTTAGTCTTTTGGTAAGCACGGTCCTTTGTCTGGAACCTTCTCCTGAGCAACACCTTTGCTCCTTCTAGGCTTCTGCAATCCTCTCACTCTCTCCTGAGAACACTTCAGTTGTCCTCTCTATCCAATTTCTTATTGGATTCTTTAGGTTCACTGCCACTTCTCTATAAGAGTATTCTCCTTACTCTGTCTTTAAGAACTCACTTGGTTCTTCTCTCACAGCTTCTCTTGCTATCACCTGTGCATTAACATAAAACATACTCTTAATTTAAAACAGAGCATAACATATTACCTATCTTCTTCTACACCTTGAATGGCCTGTCCTCTGCTTGAGAAACCAACCAGAACTTACTCCAATCCTCTGCTGGACTGCTACATCTCCCACTGTAGTCTTCCATCATTCAGCTCATTGCCTTTTCCTGTGTGCATGTTCCTCTTCACAGAAATCTTCCTTACTTTATTTCTGTTCTAACAGTAGTGCTGCTTTTACCTCAATCCTTCTCTGATATCAACTTTTCCTTTTTCTGGAATTCTTTCCCCGCAGGAAACTTTCCCTGCTCTGATACCACCTGATGAAAAGAGATCTGGTACAAGCCCAAAATCCCCTTTCTTAAATAAAAACTCAGCCCTTGGACCTGTGGATATGGCCACAAAGTCCTATCAGAAGCTCCAGCTTAGGCTATAAGCCTATTATAAACCATGGACTTACTTAGAATCAAAGCCACCTTTTATCGACGCTTTATAATCAACCTTCGGAAGCCACCATCCGAGCCTTTAATCAACCTTCACACAGGCTTTATATATATATCTTAACCCCCGCGGCTATATATCATATAATATATGTCAATACACAGAACTAACCATAAAACCCGCTCTAACTCCAACGCTCGGACTTCAACCCTTATATATCCGCCTTCAGAAATTTCGGCGGGTCCAGATTTCGGCGGTCTTCAATAAACACTTAAGGCTTGACCTCCGACGAGGTGCGGACCCGACATAATCTTCAGCTAGTCTATATAATATTTCGGCTCCGGATTTCGGAGCTCGCCGCTTAACCGTGTCGAGGTTCCTCCTGGACCCGAAAGGTTATGTGCTGCGCTCTATATATTTTGGCGGTCCGTCTATCGACGGTCGCTACAAACCATAACCCTTTCACCTCTGAAACGACGAACCTGAAAGCCCTTCTGCTTGAGCTTATAATAATTTCGTCTTCGGCTATCGGAGCTTACACTTCGGCAGTGTCAAGCCTCCCCTCCGATGCGATGCTGGCTTCAGACCTGATATAGGTTTATATTCAACTTTATAAGATTTCGGCTCTGATATATGTCGGAGCTTCTACAAGACTGTTCTAAGCCCTTCTCCGATGCGATATTGGGTTCGAACCCGATATGGGTCTGGACCAATTTTAATAAGTCTTCAGTTCCGCCAATGTTCTGCTTAAGGGAATTATGCGTAATTCCTCTAGGTAAACAGAATTATATGCTAGCTTATAAAACTCAGACAGGCCAGCGGATGCAGCAGTTAAAGGGAAACAACATGTGGTTCCGATCAACCATTATGCGGGAAATAAAACAATTCCATACTTTCAATACGCATTAACAGACTCCCTCTGTTTGACATAGTCAGAAAACACTACATATATCAATATAAAAGCATGAATTCACATTGAGACTTCGGTCTCATATGCATGCACACAAATACATAGGCACACAGGCCTAACAATCAATACTGCACTCTCTCACAGGCCCGATTATCAATTCTGGTGCCTCTCCTCTCACAAGCCAAATTCTCTCCTCTGGTGGCTCCCCTTACCCGTAGGCTTACATTCATATATATAATAAACATTGGTATCAAAAGCCTAAAGCTTTTACATGCATGCATATATGGTAAAAAGCTTCTTGAGGCTTTATTCTATCTTTTCTCTGTTTTAAAACAGAAAAGCCTCCTTATCCACATCTATTTCTTTTATGCCTAAAAGCTCTCCCTTACTTCTAGAATCATGGGAATACTCATGCTATTATTTATTTATTTGTAAGCATCTAATTTAAATCACACTTAAAATACTACTTAGGAAATTCATTCCTAAAATGCATGACCCCCCTATGTCTATTATTTACAATAATTTCCCTTGGCTAACTTGTTATAGACAATTTTGTGCCTTGCAGCAACAAGCATGAATTGTCAATAATCCAAGGGATCCAAAGTTCCCTAAACATGATGTTCCTACCCCTAGAGGAACAAGGTCAGCAAACCAACAGCTCTCAGATCAGTTCTCCACCTGAAAACACTCAAAAACAAGCAATCCTGAAATCAAAGCAGGTGCTCCACTGGGTTTCTGCGCTGAAACACAACTGCTCCATGGTGTACCTGCGTTGCAAAGCAGGCAGAACAAAGCCCACCTGCGTTGGGCGAGTTTGGACATGTGGCAGAGTGAGTCATAGCTTTGGAATCTTCCAAAATTGACACTTGGATCAGGTATTTCGCCTTGTGATGAGTCAGAGGCTTTGTTTCTCCAAGTGGAAGCAAGGTTCACCAAGTGGACTCAAGAACTGAAGATCAACTAAAGATTAACTGAAGAGAGAGAGGACACAAGGCAGCTACACATCAGTTGCAAGCTGACTCATCCTTTCTCAATTCATCTATATATTGAGCTCTCTCCTATGAGCTCAGGAGGCTGGAATTTTGTGCAAAGTAATGATATGCTGTTGGTTTCATTCTTGAGTTATTGGGTGATTGTTTGAGAGAGGTGAAGAAGAGAAATTCTTTCTGCTGGGAGGTGTTGCTGGGTTGGAGCCTGCAATGGTTGTAATCCTCTCAGAACCTTTATTTCTTCATTAATAAAAGCTATTGAGGTTCTTCTATGTGCTTTTGTTCAATTATATATTGTGATGATTGCATGTTTGGTTTACACTAATCCATGAACCAGTTATGATTGCATGCCTCTTGTAGTTTCCTTCTTTGTCATTGTGCAGGATCTCATTGTAGCTGGGCGAGCAGAAGGACAAAGAGCTAGGAGCAAGCGGCCAAAGAGGAGAGTTTGGATTCGACATTAAGCGCAAGGCAACGGTTAGTGCTTCCTCCATTCTCTTTTGCTTTCATAAAGAAGTAAACTTTCATTAGTTTGTTTTACAGTTGTTGCTAAGGAACTGTCACCCTTAGAGTGGGTTAGGGTCATCCGAGTCGGATACTTTTCCCTACAACATAACTGCTCCCGCATTAGTAATAGCCTGCTGAGTAATGGGGGGGTGTGAAAAAATAATATCTGTGATTTGGCTGTGTTTATGCTCGTCCCTGAAGCATCAGAGAAATCATTCAAAAGGGATTTAAAAAAGGAGGCTTCCCGAACATAAGGATACCCAAACAACATGTTGTCATCCACGAACTGTTGATGAGTGATGGCTGGAGAGTTGTGTATGGATAGACCTTTGAGATGCTGGGAGAGGAGGGCATGTTTGATATGGCGACCTAGACCTTCCGCCATTAGAACAAAAAGGAATGGGGAAAGTGGATCTCCTTGTCTGATGCCTCTAGAGGGGTTGAAAGGTCGAGAGGGTATGCCATTTATGAGGATAGAGAAAAAAATTGTGGAAATTAAACTCTGAATCCATCGAACCCACATTGGGGAAAAACCAAAGGCTGTTAGCATTTTTTGAATATAGGTCCAGCTTAACTTATCAAAAGCTTTAGAGATGTCAATCTTGAGAATCATACCTGCCTGTTTGGAGTGCTTGAGGGAGTGTATGATTCCATGAGTGAGGATAATGTCGTCCAATATTTGTCTTCCTTCTACGTATCCAGATTGTTCAGGCAATATGAGAAAGGGCAAAAGCGGCTTCAACTTGTTAGCAATGACTTTGGATATCACCTTGTAAATAACATTGCATAGTGCGATTGGACGGAATTTGTTTGGAGTACTGGTATTCTCTTCTTTTGGGATGAGGGCGATGAAAGTTGAGTTCAGAGAGGGGAGGAGCCAATGAAGAGTGTGCGATTCCTCCACCACTAGCCACACCTCCTCTTTGATAAGATCCCAGAAAGAGTGGAAAAAGGTAGTAGTGAAGCCATCCGGACCAGGAGCTTTGCCCTCCTTGAGCTGGTTCATAGCCAAATCCACCTCTTGAGGCATTACTGGTCGAAGAAGAAGCTGGTTGTGTTCTTCTGTGATAATTTTTGGCACATTTTGAGTGATCCTTTCTATAGCAAGCCGTCTATCAATTTGGGGTTCTTGATGGACCTCCTGGAAGTGATTGATAAACTCTCGTTCGATCTCTGCATGGCTTTCCACTCATTCTCCCCCTCGCTTCTGTATGAAAGAGATGGTGTTGTGCATTCTTCTCTGTATTGTGGTTCTGTGGAAGAATTTAGTGTTCCTTTCTCCTTTCAGCCATCCGATTCTAGATTTTTGCTTCCAGAGAATTTCTTCCTGCTTTCTTCTCTCCTCCAATTGATTGTGAATGAGCTTTTCCTGTTCCAAAGTCTCTTCTTTGTAACCCTATATGATTATCTGTTGCTGGAGTTCTCTCATTTCTTTGTTTAGATCTTGCTAAGCCTGGAAGATGTTGCCAAAAGTCTCTTGATTCCAACGCTTGATTTGGGATTTCAGGAATTTGAGTTTCTGTTGAAACTGAAACATTTTTTATCCCTCTGGCGAAGGGAAGTTGGTCCAGGTGGATCTGATGAGGTCATTGAAGGCGGGGTGGGTAAGCCAAAAAGCTTCGAAGCGGAAAGGACACCTGGTAGAGTTGCCTGGTCTTTGCCATTGGAGAGAGATAGGCCAATGATTTGAGCCTGAAAATAGAAGAATTGATGCCGAAATGTCGCCCCCAAGATGCATTGCATTATCTGAAATGAGGAATTTGTCTAGTTTGGAAGCAATTTGAAGTCGCACAACCCTGCGATTGCTCCAGATGTGCATTCCATTACAGAATTGCAGATCAATTAGCATATTGTTTTGGATAAAATCTTTAAAATGGCCATTTTCCTATTCCAGCTTGGCTCGGCCTCCCTGCTTTTCCTCCAGCTTGTTGATCATGTTGAAGTCTCCTCCAATGATCCAAAGAGGATGGAGTCTATTGAAGTTGAGCGGTTCTATTGTGTCTAAAATAGCAATTTTGTTGCCTGCGTCCTGTGGGAAGTAGACATTGGAGAGATGGCCATGAATGTTGGTGCCAATTATATGAAAAGTAGCCTGTATAATGTGATGGGAGGCATGAAAGTCTGAGAGCGTTATAGCTTGCGTGTTCTAGGCAATTTCCAGTCCCCTGGAGGCACCCGAAGCATCCATTGCAATCGAGTGACAACCTGGCCATGCTTTAGAGAGGATGTTTACAAGAGTGTTACTATTACATTTCGTTTTTTGCATCAAGAAGATCTGGGGCTGCTCCTGCTTTATCATGTTTTTTATCATTCTGAGTTTGCCGGGGTTATTGAGCCCTCTTAGATTCCATGAAGTGAGCTTCACGATTCACTATTTGTGGTAGGCTTGTAGTACTTTGTCGACTTAGTGTATCTGCCTGAGTCTACCAGGATTTTCCCTATTGTAATAGTTCTGTGAAGATCTGTCTTTCTTCCACGTTTTTTGGAGTCCTTAGGAAAGAAACTGCCATCCCATTGACTGTCCGGTTGTATGCCTAGTTGTTGTTGCTGGTAAGCCCTGGAGATGATGACTTCCAGGGTATTGAGTTGATGCTCTTGAATATTGCCGCAGTCTTTCCTTCTGCATGCTTGTTCAAGCTCGAAGATGTCAAGTCCTCCCAAATCAATGCTCTCATGTTCTTCTTCCATATGTTGCGTCTGAGTGCTTTTTGCTGAGGTGATCGCTAAGTGCAGGGTCTGGCTGGGGATATCATCAACATCCATTCCATTAGATTTCCAATCAGGGTCCTTTCAAGCCGCCTCAGGAATCCCGATGTTGTCACTCAGGGGCAGGGGAGTGGGAGAAGAGCCAGACAGGGGGGGGAGAGGTCGTGATGATCAACGGTGGGATTGGCAAAATGCTCTGCGGTGGGTCTTCTGAAGTTTTAGCAAGAACCTCAAAGCTATTGCTTGTGGAGGGAATGGAGGCAGCGTCCTGCATGGGATTTTTCCCGGAGGAGGGTTTTTTATGCGATCTTTTTCAATTTGCAACCTTGGTAAAGCCATCATGAGCCGACTTGTCTGAGGGATCTGAGGTTTGGGGTTTAGCATTTAGAGGGCAGTCCCGAAAAAGATGCCCATGGGCATGACACTTGCGACAGCGAAAGGGTACATGTTCAAAATCTAAGGGTTGGATCCATTCAAATTCATCATGGAAGAGACTTACCGAGTCCGGAAGGGCTTTGTCTAGGCGCATGAAGACACAAATATGGGCATAGGAGGTGTATCTGCGCAGCTTCGTTTCCTCAGCAATTTTTATAAACTCCCCTAGCCCCTTGCCAATGTCTCTCAGCGATTCTTCGTCCCAGTATTCCAACGGGAGCGAGTACATTCGGATCCAAACTGGTGCCCAGCTGAAATCCTCCTTGTCCGGGTTAAATCTCTCTACCCATTCCCTTAAATACAGACCAGAGAAGTTGAAGAAGTAGGGACCTTCTTCCATAACCCTATTCCGGTCTTTGATGCAAATGGAAATCGCAGTTAAAAACCCTTTTGGTCCTAGCTATAGGGTGACATGTCCCTTGGGTTTCCACTTGGTAGAGATCCATCCTTGCAAATCTTTTTCAGTTGACCAGTATCTAATAAATTTTCCAATGAGCGCATGGTCCTTCATGTACTGGATTTGATCATTAATTCTTTGGCTGGGAAGTTCTATCTTGGGTCATTCAGCTGCTATGGGTTTGCATGTCGTTGATGTAACCTTGGGCATTTCCTGTTGCCCAATCTTTCCTTCTTGTACTTCACTACGCCTATCTGACTGATCAGTGGGAGCGTTTGTCGTATCTTGCATTGGGAAATCTCTTGTATCCATGTTTACTTGTTCTGGACCGGAAGGCTTTGTCGGTTCCTTCGCTTGGTTATCTCTCTTGGTTGAGGGGGAAGGCTTTGAAGCCCCCCCTAAGGGTCAGCCATTGCAGTGCGATCTATGCCAGCAATTGTTGTTTCTAGGAGGAAGGCTGATGGAGAATAGAAGCAGGGAGGGTTCAGACTGCGCCGTTGCAGGGGCGAGCAGAAAACCCTAGGTTGCAAAGAGCTGAGGCCAGGTCGCGCCTACCTGTCAACTCACTTTATCTGCATCTTTACAATAACATTGAAATTCAAATTATTAAAAAAATAACCAATTAAATGACCGATAGAAATAATTAAGTAAGTAAATAATCTTGTCATCATTATCTTTATGAAATATATTTATATTAATAAACAGTATTTACTATTGTGTGATAACTTAACCATTAATATTCACCATCAAATAAATACATACCCGTTTTTACACAACATTATATTATAGAATCTCTAACAAAATAAGTATTAGTGGCCTTTACATTGATACTTATTTCTGCATTTATATCAGCATCCTCGTGGTTGACACATCCAAAGCATACAAAAGCGTAAAAATAAATAAATAATTACCTTATCTGCATCTTTACAATGGGATTGAAACTCAAATTTGAAAAAAAAAAAAACCCAAAAATTATGAATTGGAAAATAACTAAAAATTAGAATTAACCTTTTGACTAAAATGAATCTGCATCGATGTCTCGCAATTATTACGTTATGGATGTTGGCAGATACCAAACTCTAGAATTTTGAAGTTATAACCTTTTTAAACTAAATTTAAATTTGGATGTCTCCCCATTATTACGTGATGCACGTCCGCAGATACCAAACTAGAATTTAGAACCTTTTTAAACTAAATTTAAATTTGGAAAAGAAAATTTTATGTTGAAACTTTTTGAAAAGAAAAAAGTTAAAGAAAGAATAGGTAGATTTTGAAAAGAATTCCATTTTAACTGCGTGCTCATGCACAGCTATCATTCACATCAATATATAAAAAAACGTTAAGGGTCTTCGTCATTCATAAAGCGAAAGGATAGCAGGCAGCGATAGTCAAGGCTTAAATGTCGCCCATCACCAACACCCTGTGCAAGAGTCTCTCTAGAGAGAATATTTGGCGAAGTCGTGGAATTATAGAATACCTTGTGCAGAGGACCCCATTGCGTATACGAATGCGGCAATGTTATTCCTTGGGTACGGCGGGATGTCTTAGACATATCTAGAGTTTCCTGGGGTACGGCAGGATGCCTTAGAAATACCGAGAGTTTAGGCAGTAGGAAGAAAGGCAGCTTGTCCACCTTCCCATTCTATATAATGTGGGCACTAATAGCCCAGGAGATGTTGCAACAATATCACTCGCTTTCAAGTGATCTCTGGTGGTATTAAAGGCCGTACTCATAACGTTTGACAGTGATGGTCAGCCCGCTTGTTCCAGATGAATTTTCCAGAGTTTAAGTGATGGTTACAAATTGATCTGTGGAGTAGGAGTGTTCACAGTAAATCTACCGATCGAACTAAGTTGTTTTCCTGCCTAATCCGATCCCATCTGACATCAGAGAGGATCGAAGTAAGATTTTTCTTATAGTAGTTTTAGATATATAATTTCATATATCATGAAATTCTCCACATTAATTGTTATGAAAAAAAAGGTAATCTGTAAAGAAAGAAAATGAATTCCTAAACATGCTTCACTTATTTTCCAATGGACTTTAACTAATTTAAAAGTCTATTAAAACCAGACACCTATTGGAGATTTGGATTTGCATAATTTTTAAATTATTTTTATATGTTAATTATTTTGATGATAAAGATTTTATTTTATTTTAGATTTTAACGTTAACATATTAATAACGTTTTCAGAATATTATAAGCCATCAAAAATATGTTCTTCACTCTTGAAACCACGTCATCTCACATGGTTATTTAAACTTTTTCAACGTATTGAATGCCTTCTGGCAGACAAAATGCCCGTCAAATTTTAACCTTTTAAATCTGTATTTAAAATAAATTTATGCTAGTTAAAATAAATATAAGTCATAACCTTTATGGACTTAAGTCCTCTGCAACATCTAAATTCCCCGTATTTGTGTTATATTCGGTGGAAACGGTGATTCAGATTCAGTTGAAACGGTGATAATCTCAAAATGGTAAATTTCATCGATTAAAACATTTAAAAAACACACATACTACTCTACTCCAAACATTCAACGGTACATGATTGTAACTCTTGTCATCTCAATTTATCAACCCGAAAGAAGATGGCTACCAGAACCAATTTTAGATTATGCAAAAGTGAAGGTCATGAAAATCTCTACCAACTTCGATAAGCGATTAAAATGAAGCTATCGAGACTCCCAATTATGCAATTGAGGAGAAATATGGTACTAATACAAAATATCGCCACCCCAAGTTAGCGGTACAGCTCTATACGCGATGCATACATCAATTCTATGCTACAGCAACAATCAGAATCGGGGGCTAATTTGCGTATCCTATTCAACATTATGAATACTAGCCTCCTGAAGTACTCTCGGAGTAATAACCACTTAAAAGCGGGTGATATTGTCGGATCACCTCCGCTTCTTCGCTTCAGCGTTACTCTTACACAAGTTAGCCTTGATACATATTAGAATGGCTTAAAATTGCAGTCCTTCGAACGTCTGGCCAAATTGCCAATTTGCAGGAGCAATGTTATAGGAAGTGATAGTTCTCCCGTCAGCCTTCATAATGATCTAGCTAACATATGGTATTAAATAATGATCTAAAGCTGAAAATTAATTTCACCGATTTGCTTAGCTAACATATGGTATTAAATAATGATCTAAAGCTGAAAATGAAGCCAATATTTTTGAACTTATATCTAGGACCATGCAGGCGTCGATTGTCGAAGATTGAACTTACCCATTGTGCCTGACGCATCGCTGCCACCGTAAAACGTAGCATGCGCGGATTGCCAGTCGCTACCTAGTGCATAAGCTGCACCAGCTATCCACAAGAAACCGAACGTTGTATTACGGGCGCCATTTCACAGCGAAATAGATGCTCGCTTAATGAATATCTGACGATAGAACTACGAAGAATGGAAAGCAGAACCGATCATCTCAATCGATGGCTGATTGGTGGACTCCAACAGATCTCCAAAATATATATAGAATCGGGAGCTCGATAAGTTATCGAAATTTTTTCCGCTAACGCCGGCACCCACCGCAACGAGCGGAGAGAGTCGTTGGGTGCACAGTGCACATGCACCGCCCGTTCAAACTGTCGGTGACCATGGTCATTTTCCGCCTTACGGACATCTGCACACTGGATTCAAGAATCAGGTGAATATTGCGATGACCAAGGGGTTCTTATTTTCAAGAGTCTGACCACAATATGACCGACACGACTGGAACTAGGGGATCTTATTTTCAAAAGTCTGACCAAAATATGACCGACACCACTGGAACTAGGGGTTCTTATTTTCAAAAGTCTGACCACAATATGATCGACACTACTGGAAAGGCCGGTGGTCCGTTGGTGACAATTAATTTTAATTTTTTTTCATCTTTTATATATATACTAGAATAATGACTAATGACTCCTGCTTTATTTCTTTTCTAATTCATTTTATGAAATTCTTATAATCTATGAAATGCAATATTAGTTTGAATAAATTGTAAAAAAAAAAATATCGATAGTTTCAAAAATCTTTACTTTAGAAAATTTACAAAATTTATCAATAATTTAGAAAAATATATTTTCATTTGGAAAATGAAATAAAGAAAGAAAAGACCAATAGAACGAGAGAATTTATAAAGAGCCTAATAATATAATGAACTTCTCCAAAATATTATTAACCAATAAAATTAAAAAACATAACAATAAAAATTAAAACAATAATAACTCATATAACTCTAGGTAAATATCTTCATTTAAACAATAATAACTCATATAACTCTATGTAAATGTCTTCATTTATAGAAGATCATCACAAGGGACAAAAATTACCTTTTAATATAATATATAAGAACTTAAAAATACAAAATCCCTATAAAATGTGGTAGCAAGAAAAAGCATATACTACAACTTTTACATACAAATATCATTTAGGTTGTTTAACTTACCATTACAAAGCCTATTTCCTACAAATATCATTTAAGTTGTTTAACTTACCATTACAAAGCCTATTTCCTATCGTATTTGGAAAGTTTCCTGATAAAAAAGATGGGCGCTTACTAAATTTCTAAAATAAAAATTGGAAAGTTTCGCAATAAAAAAAAGGACCAATAAAAAAAAGAAAACTATATTAATTGCTTAAAAAAACCAACTTTATGTTGGAAATTCAAAAACTACAAAATTTAACATAATACCAAAATGTAAAACTATCTTCATTCAATAAAAGAGATGGGTAACTATATGTGCACTTACTAGATTTCTAAAATAGAAATGATTGAAGGAAAGGTAGATATTGCGTTATCATCTTACTCATACCCATACTCTTTGGCATTTCACTAACAAATTATCGTGTGGGTTTTATTTACTTGTTGTATGCATTAAGTTATTTTATTTTTGATGAAAGATATGGTATTGATTTTAATGAATTACTTTTTAATATTTTTATTTATTTTGTTTTTCTTTTATAAAAGAAAGTTGTGACATGTGTGATAAGCTAAATTGTTTTAATTGAAATTTAATATGATATTTGATCTTTTATGAATATAAGTATTTTTTTTTCATGTTAATATTTTTTTTTGTTGAGAAATATTTTCTCATATTATTGGACTATCCACACTCGTTAATAATTATCATTGCATCATTATTAATATAGTGGATTGGATTTCCTATCAAATTAAAAATTAAATAGCTTATATTTCTATGTTAGAGTAGAGATTATGTTGGAGTAGAGATGATGTTTGAAAATGTCTTCATCATGCATGTATTTAGAACTGGTTGTATGTTTAATGATAAATTTGTAGTACTGCACACAACCAAGCAGATATAACTTTCTATCTTGTAATTAGTATAGTTTCAATCGAAATCATGGTTATTTGTGTAGTAGCAAATATATTTTATAAAGTTATTCATCAATAGAAACAACTTCAACCTCTGCAAATTTAAATGCCATACTCACTTCGGCTCTGACCGCTTGGACACGTGATTCAGCGTTGAGACCGTTGATACAGTTTCCATGTTTTGCATTTGAAAATTCTTGCTTCGCTCCCCCACTTCATTGAAAAAATAAGAAAATCCATGCACATGCAATATAGGTGTTGATAAATAATAACATTTGTACCAATTTATATATATAATTTATAAAAATAGTTCCTAAATTCGAGCGAAGACACGAATAAGCATAAACCTTTCGTTCTCAACCTACTTTTCAGTAGAGAGAAATTATACGCTTAATCGTTGCCCACCGGCCGTGGCGGTTACAGGATGGTCGGACCTTTGAATATAATAAACGTGGCTGCCGGCCAGCGTTTCTTTGAACGTGCCACGTACGTCCACCAAATAACTTGACAGCAAATCATATCTCCGCACGCTGCGATGGGTAACGCCACTCGCGGTCCACCTCCCAATTCTATTTATGGGGAAACCAGTCCAAGACTCGGTTGTGGATTCAGGCATCACTTCTCACCCCAGATATCAGTTCAGTTGAAGTCTACTTATATTAAGCGACAGTAAAATGGCGCCTTTAACACTGGCCACAATGTTCAGTTTCTTGTGGATAGCTGGCGCGGCTTGTGCACTAGATAGTGGCTGGCAATCTGCACATGCTACGTTTTACGGTGGCAGCGATGCATCGGGCACAATGGGTAAGTTCATACCTCCACAAACTCCCGCCCTGTGGACGTGTGGGTGGGCGCAGACACTATTCGCTTTGCAGTTTCAGCTTTAGATTAGTAATTTAATACCATATGTTAGCTAAAGCAAATCGATGGTGAAATTAATTTGACAGGCGGTGCGTGTGGATACGGCAATTTGTATAGCCAAGGATATGGAACGAACACTGCAGCTCTGAGCACGGCGCTTTTCAACAATGGCGCTACTTGCGGAGCCTGTTATGAAATGAAATGCGACCACCACTCCGACCCTCAGTGGTGTCTACCAGGCACTGTGACAATTACTGCTACTAACCTCTGCCCCCCTAACTCTGCTCTTCCCAACGACAATGGAGGATGGTGCAATCCACCTCTCCAACATTTCGACATGGCTCAGCCTGCGTTTCAACAGATCGCCATATACAGAAGTGGCATTGTTCCAGTCATCTTCAGAAGGTAATTAATTAATTATTACCCTAATTAG
This sequence comes from Pinus tabuliformis, assembly GCA_031772625.1. Lineage (NCBI taxonomy): Eukaryota > Viridiplantae > Streptophyta > Pinopsida > Pinales > Pinaceae > Pinus > Pinus tabuliformis. The sequence goes on along the minus strand of CM062814.1, from coordinate 335,289,047 downwards.
TGCGTCAACACTATATTCCTATTCTTCAATCTGAGAATTTATTCCCAACTTGACTTTAATTGCCATGAAATGCTAAGCTGCAAGATTAATATATATCCGTGCAGGGTTCCATGCGCGAGGAAGGGAGGAGTTAGATTCACGATTAATGGGCACTCCTACTTCAATTTGGTGCTCATTACCAACGTAGGAGGGGCAGGGGATGTGGAGGCGGTTTCCATCAAAGGTTCCAACGCCGGTTGGCAAGCAATGTCCCGCAACTGGGGACAGAATTGGCAGAGCAACTCTTATTTGAATGGGCAGACTCTGTTCTTCCAGGTCACCACGAGCGATGGGAGAACCATCACATCCTATAACGTCGCGCCCGCAAATTGGCAATTCGGTCAGACATTTGAAGGACAGCAATTTTAACCCATTTTCATGTGCATCAAAACTAACCTGTCGACGAGTAACGCAGAAGCAACGAAGCCGACGTTATGGTAGAATATCACACTTTTAAAGTGGTTATTACTCCGATAGTACAATAGGCAGTATTCCAAACTAACCAAGGGTATGAGAATTACTGCCCACTTCTAATTGTTTCTGCTGTAGAGAATTCATATACACTTCCTCTGTATTGATGCGCTGACCGGGACGGTGATTAATGAGTTCATAATCTTAATCTTTTATGAAATAAGAGTACAATAGGCAATGCCATCATCTTTTTAGAGTCTTAATCTTTTATGAGTTATTCGTACAATGGGGAAGCGAGGTGGTTTCGGGTGGTTCGATGGAGTTAGATTGGGTCCGCTATCATTAAAGTGAATATTTATTAGTGTAGAAATTTAATTTAAAAAATTATAATATTGTTGACCAAATGCTTCACTATATTATTTAATTTTGTTAATAATTTAATATTTAATATTTTTCATTAATTAATCGTAATCTTTATAAATAATAATTATCATTATTAGGTCGATAGGCCTTTCCTATGCATCAACAATTGTCAACACTTTTATTCTCCTCGGTTAGTGAGACACTTTCAATCGTTGATTTGATTGGAAACATTCCTATAAAAAATATCTGATCTTAGAACTTTTTGTACTTGCAACAATAAAATTGGAAACATTCCTTTCATTCTCTGCCAACAAAAAATTCCCATATTAAAAATATCAACACTTCACTCACTCTAATTGGAAACAGCTATTACAGCACATCGCTTAAGATATTTCTTGACATGGGCCTCAAGCCATGTGCATAACCATTCATTTATCTGTTAGAGAAAAACCAAAGAAATTATTATTATATTAGATTGAAAATGGATTTTTCTTCGTTTGTTGTCATAACTTTATTTGTAATATCTCTTGCCTTCTTTTCTTTGGTCTGCCAAATGTACTCCTTAATAGCGTCCAGACCCCAATCTACCACATGGGGAGGGGGCACAACCGGAGGATTCCCTTCCACATCGCTTAAGATATTTCTTGACATGGGCCTCAAGCCATGTGCATAACCATTCATTTATCTGTTAGAGAAAAACCAAAGAAATTATTATTATATTAGATTGAAAATGGATTTTTCTTCGTTTGTTGTCATAACTTTATTTGTAATATCTCTTGCCTTCTTTTCTTTGGTCTGCCAAATGTACTCCTTAATAGCGTCCAGACCCCAATCTACCACATGGGGAGGGGGCACAACCGGAGGATTCCCTTCCACCTTAAGAAATTGCAACTTTTCCAAGCACCCAATAGACGCAGGCAATGCTGTGATTTGATTGTAACTGATATTTAACTCGATGAGAGACGTGAGACCCCCGATCGATTCCGGGAGAGACACCATATAGTTAGAATTGCTGCTGAGATCCAGGTACTCGAGGTTCATCAAGTTCTCAAAATCTTCTGGAAGGCCTCCAAGCCTGTTCGTGTGGACATCCAGAAAGTGGAGAGACGTTGTCTGTCTCTGTGAGCTTTTTACTAGTAACAATCTGTTAGGTCAGCCGATCGACCAGAAGCGAGCCCTGGCCATGTCAAGCTCATGCAAAATCACCGCTCCGCCTCTCAGTGAATGCAATGGTAAGAGATTTCTACTAACTCTGTTTCTGCGGGTGTTTTTTTCTGATATTTCAGACGGTAAGTTGCTTATTTCTGGTTTAATTTTTTGGTTTTCCAGCAGCGATTGATATTCCCGTTGCTGCTCCTGTGACAGCGCCAGGCTCTGCGTCTCCTCCGCCAAAGGGCGTTCCTCCAACAAACTCCAGTGGTACAAATAGTACGGCCACACCAGGAACGAGTTCCTCTCCCAACGAAAGATCTGTGGGCGCTATTTTTAATTACGTTGGGTTCATTTTGGCGGTGATTTTAGCCGGACTTCTGTCCTCTTAATGCTTTTGTAGTGATATCTGATTAGGTAGTTAGATGCAAAACTGCTTTGTTTCAGCTGTAGTCTATTCATTTGAATTCTTTTATCTTGTGGAGAGTGGATAATATGTCTGAAAATCGGCCACCGTGTCGATGTTGTTAGATGTGATTAGGGTATTATTTCTTGATACAAATGCACTTGTTTCTGAGGTTATGTTATTCTTTTATTTCTTTAATATATGTTGTCAAATTATACTTAATCATGATCTCCTTTGATCGTTCAAGTCATTATATTTTTATTATAATTTTTTTCCAGAATTTAAAATATAGATTAATTTATTGTTTATTATGTGCATGGCCTTGTTCCAAATGTCCATGACTTTACAATCTTTGATTTCAAACGTAATTTTATGTTGTTGTACATTTATATTGGGTTATTTTTATCATTTTTATCTGTGAATGGCTTAAACAAATTGGAAAAGAAAAATTGACCGCTTTATAGGTCAGTTGTTATAAAGTAAACATTGTGAATTTGGATAATGAATAAAGATCACAATTATAATAAAAAACATTGAGACCACTGAAAATTTTAACTTCTGAACTTAATATTCACATGTCCAAGAGGAAGATAGAAAAAGAGGCTTCTCGCATTGAGAGGTTAAATTTACAGTTTTTTCAACGGAATCAGTCCATTGTGGAAGAAAATGCAAGGTTGAGGAAACAGGCTTTACTACAAACCGAGGAGAATCAACTTCTACTGCAGAGGCTGCAATAGCAACTTGGGCCTCCAGACAAAGTCTTGGGAATTTAATCAATAGTTTATCATTGTCTTTTGGAATCTTGGGTTTCTGTACAATGTATATCATGAGAGCAAATGTGGATAAATGATGATGTACAATTGTGAAATCAATTTGTTAGATTATGATGTTAGATGGGTCAATCTTGAAATCTTTTTTGGGATATTCATAATTATAAGCAATTAAATTTCCCTCATTAAGTGGTATTCTAATTTTTTTTTTGAATGGTGTCATAACTTATAAAATTAGATATATTCTCAAGTTTTTGTTTTTCTTGTGATTGCATGGTGCATTCACTAGGTTCTGTCTAGCTTATATCATTTATTTGTTTTTCTTTGTATGTGTATTAAAGTAATAATAAAATAAATATATTTTTCTTTTGTATTTGTTGAATACAATGTATTTTTATTTAAAAGAGCAAATTATTTTTAATATAAATGTATTTTTATTTAAAAGAGCAAAGTAATAATAAAATAAATATATTTTTCTTTTGTATTTGTCGAATACAATGTATTTTTATTTCAAAGAGCAAATTATTTTTAATATAAATGTATTTTTATTTAAAAGAGCAAAGTATCTTTAATATAATAAGTTTTTAGATCTTTAGTTTTTATCATTTAGAACTTAATTTTAACATATTTTCTATAATTATTTATAGATTAAATAAATTCCCATGTTTTTTTATGGATGACTAAATATTTCTTAGAATTTTGTGACTAACTAAATTTAACTTGAATTTAATACACTAAAAAACTTAAATTGTGTATTAAAAACTTAAATTTAATATATTGATTAAAAAAAAAACATACTTTCAATTTAACAATCCTAACAACTCTCTTTACACACGTTATATACTTTCAATTTAACAATCCTAACAGCTCTCTTTACAGATGACTTTCAAGATTATTTACTCACAACATGTATGTAGTTTATAAAGTTTACATTTAATTTAATTATGTACAATGGCAGTGGTTTATCAATGTTGGAGAAGAGTTACAATTGTGGAAGCAGATGTTTGTATAAAACTTAACCAATACTCAAATTGGCAATACAATTGAGATTTTAAATATGTGGTTTCCAATATTCATTATTTTCTATTTTTAATTTTTTTTAGAAAAATACCTGTATTTTTTAATCTTTTATAGAAATTCAACAATTCGAATTTCATAAGTCTATCAGCCTCTCCTTGTACCCTTTGGGACAATTGCTAGTATAATTAATTTTTTACATTTCAAAATTCATTAATCATCTAAACTTTTTAATTTTTACTTACAAATATTTCCATTACCTCATATATCCAGGTGTCAAAATATTTACATTCAATCCCTGCAATTACAGGTGTCAAAATATTTACATTCAATCCCTGCAATTACTTACCCGTAAATTAGTAGAGCAGTAAATCTACAACTAGAAATTAAAATTCAATTCATATTGAATTTAATAATTTATTATTTAGATTATAAAATTATTATGATAAATAAATTTTAAAAAAATATTTTAAATTAATAAAAATATTATTTTAAAATTAACTGAATTTGAATTAAAATTTATAAATCAAATGAATAGTAAATACATATACATCTCATATTGCCAAAAAAAAAAATCATAAAAATTAACTAAACCTACACCACGAAATTAATAAGTAATTTTATAAATCAAATGAATAATAAATACAAATAGATCTTATATGGCCAAAAAAAGTTTAAAATCATAAAAATTAGCTAAACTCGCACAACAAAATTAATAAGTAATTTTATGCTTATAATGACATCTAATGGCATATGAAAGGTGGAGAACTATGTTGATCAAGTATACCAACCACTTTATTGATCCTGTTGTTGTAGTTGTGGACACCAATACCTAATGACTCTAGTTCTTACAAATTATACATTCAAATATTAATTAATTATGGTTAAAAACCAGATTAAAATATTCTTTATAGCAAGCCCGTACAACACATTTTAAATTTCTTTAACACAACTATTTTGTAATTTTACATCTACAACACCATATCCTTTGATTTGATGTGAGTGATCGTCCACAAGATATATAATATCACATTCTTGAATTCATAATACGCTGTTTCTCTTTTATCAACAAAATTTTCAATATTCCCTTTACTTCTATGTTTGGACTCACTTAAATTCATTTTGAAGCAATCTCTAGAATAATGTCGAAACTTGTGACAATAAGAACATGCATCATTCTTTCTAATATTAACATCGAAATTTCGTTGTGTCATAGCTTGATGTGACTTTGCACATGGTGGATTTACATATTTTTTACTTCCTTCTCCTTATTTTCTTCTCATGGATTTCTTCTAGAAAGATGATTTCCTTTTACTATCAATGCGAAGCCTAAATAATGAGACTTGCAATTAATATTTTTCCTTCATTATTCTTTTTATTGCCAAAGAATATGGTGAGGTCATCAAATATACGTGACGTTTCTCATGTTACAAAGCCCTATAATAAACATACAATATTACTCTAAAATATCATTCAACGTTATAGTTACCATATCTTTGTTTCTGATTTTTTCACCAATATCACCCAGTTTTTCTTTCAAATATTTAATTCTAGAAATAAAACTATTACATTCTCATTCTCCTCTATTTTAATTGAAAGAAATTGATTTTTTGAGATCTAAAATCGTTTTGCATTGGTTGTTTTATATAAACCTTTAAGGGTATTCTATCTCTCCCTGAATTTCTTGTAGTCTCTGATATGAAAATTAATATTGTCCTTCACGAACATTTTTAGAATCAACTTTTCTTTTCTCTCATGGGGCTCCCAATTATGAACCTTTGTGAGGACTTCAAGTTTGGATTCATGTCTATATACATTGGGCCAAACATTTGTCCCTTCCATCAAGGTATGAATATTGAACTTACAATTCATATAATTGGACTTGTCTAACTTGTTTGGTTCAGTTAAATAAGGATTTTTCCAAATATTTATTCATTAAGACCACCTTTAATAAGAAATAATTCCCAAAAAAACTTACCTTCTCGAGGCCCTAGGATGTTTTCACCTCCTTTGTTGTTGATAAGATAAATAAGAGATCTGTGGATGAATACCTGCCCATCGTCAATTCCAAAAACAATTGATCCAATCTATTTTGATCACACTAACAACAAGAAAAATATATTACCTTCTACATAGTTCACAATTCTAGTTAACCATATAAGATTGTTCCCCATATCCAAATTTGACTTCAAAATATATGAGTTTCAACTAAGACAATAATTTTCCAACTCTAAATATTTGGAATGAGATAGAATCATCAAGAGAGAAATCTTCTTTAAGTAGAACTCTCTTGTAACTCACTCAAGATGCATGTCAATCCAATGCCTTTCTCCTTCATGCAACTTACAACACCTCAACACAATCTCACATGCATTAATCCCATAGCTTGCATGACTTGAACAATCCTTAGCTAACTCAATTTATACGCATATAGCTTACATATAATCCCACACAATAATATTTCTTAGTATAACATTCTTAATAGTCTGATGCTCATTCACATTGCAACATCTTCAACATCCTTGTATTGACAACAACCTCAATGCAACAGTCCACACATTTTTCAATAGACAACAATTGACATAATGTACGACCCTTTATTTCTTTATCTCGTTGTCAATTCAGAGGGTATCATAGATTTCGAGACCTTGAGCATTCAAAAATCCAACCCGAATTCGAAGTGATACAACAAGACCTAATGTTCACACAAGTTTGTACACAAATTGGCTACAATAGACAACAATTCATTATAAATTTGCATAGATCCATGTGCAATCACACTAACTTCCATTTCCACTTCTTCACACAACAAGAATACCATTTCACATACGCACCACACACCTCTCAATCAAACCTCTACATTTTTCTTACCTCCCGCTCTAATACTAAGACAAAATATTAAAGACAATAAATGGAAATGATGATGCAGCTCATAGGTGAGATAATAGTCACACTAAGAGGTTTCCCACACTCTCACATCACTTTATCAACATCCTCTTACTTTTATAGGTGACACAGAACAATTTTGGGGTCTTGGTATTTCAACCTTTGATGGCTCTTGAATTTTGTGAGCCTAAGTGCTCACCTCTAGAATCTTGAACTGGATTCTCTACAAGAATGGAGCTCCTAAACCTTGCTTCCACTCGTATCAAGTTTTCTTGTAAACTCAGGCTCCAAAAACTATTTTACTAACCTCACTCTGCGGAATTCTAAACAAATGCTCGAATAAACTAGGGCCCAACCCCATGGGTCCCATATCGATGTGAGGGGACGGATCTCTTTTTTTTCACATTTTCCCCCTACATGCCCGACCTCTTTAAGGCCTGACTAGGTTGACTAGGTCCCTGTCAAGGTCGGGGGTTGAGGTAGATTTAGGGTCAATTGGTCAGCTACCTTCTCTTATGCAGCTTCAAGTTGAGGCCCATGTGACCGACTTGACCTTCTTTTTCTATTGACAAGATTTCAAGTACACCAAGTAAAAGAACTATGTGTCTCGGAGAGACCTTCCCTTGGACTATAATGACAACCTCGGTAGGATATTAAAATCCTAGGGGTGTCATTCCTTGTTGGAAAGTGTAGAATACAAGAACATGTTAAAATACATGCACACATATGAATAAACACATTGACTAAATCTATTTAAAACGAAAATGATTACATAGGACCTCTCTGGCCTCATGGCCTATAGGCCTGCTTTTTACATTCTTTTTGGCCTCTAATGGATTAATTCCCTTTTTCTCTATTTTACGTTAGGTGGGGAAACCACCATCTTAGCCTCATTTTACATTGTATTTTTCACCCCCTGTGACACAAACAAGCTTCCTATATAAAAGAAACAAAAAAAATAGACCCTTAATAGAGAATCTTGCCATGTCTCTTATAAAGGCTATATTTTACATAAAAATAAAAACATAATCATGTCACCTGTCTATGCTCTCCATGCCACTCCTTTTGCATCTTATGTAATCAATTTCGATTGGGGTGGGCTCTATGCCCCTGCATCATACTCTCTCACTTGAAATTATTCCTGATCTCCTAAGCATGTGCTTCATTGTTGCATCTCTTTCTTCTCCATCTCACTATTATTTCACCACATGTATCACTAAGTAATCTGCAACCATGGCCTCCATAGACACCTCACTGAATCTCCTCCTCTAGCTCAGACTTTCGACATCTCGGGTCACCTCCTCTGGAACCTCTCAAGTTTCCTCTACTCGCTTGGATATTTCATAATTTCACACCTCCTTCAACAATTATACCCATAATTGTAGCTGTGGGATTATCACATAACTTCTACCTAACCATAGTTGGATGTTTTCCTCCTACAGAAAGTTTTTCCGTGCCCTAATACCACCTTACATAGACTGATTATGGGGTTTGTTTATTTCGACTTTTGATGGCTCTTGAATTTTGTGAGCCTCAGAGCTCACCTCTGGAAGCTTGTGAGTTATGGGCCCATAGAACTAGCTTCTTTACAACAATGGAGCTCCCAAACCCTACTTCTGCTTGATCTGATAATCACCCTATGAGTGACCTCAGTTGAAGATTTATTAAACAAAAGGTGTTACAGACTCATGTGATGGTGTGTGTGTTTTGTGTTATTTAAGCAACGGATCGATCAGATTGCCAATACTCAGAAAATAAGTAGAAGGACAATAGAGAAATACAGTAAGCAACACAAAGACACAAACACTTTTTAATAAGGAGTTCACCCTATTCTCCAGGGCTACGTCTCTGGTCCAGCTTCAGTGGTGGCCTTGTTTTATTGTGTCTTTCAGCAGAGAAATTACAATACATGGACTCAATATGAGTTCTCCTGAAGCAGATTTTGCTTGGCAGGGTGGTTCTTGGATTCCCCAAGCCACTCGGAGTACACAGACTCTTGTTCTTCCTACCAGCTCTGTGACCCTTGGTCTACAGTGGAAAGAGCCAACTATGATGCTCAATCCAGACAGATTCCTCTATGGGAAGGCTTGATTCTTCAAGCTCTCTGGTGCTTGATGCTGCCTGTGGTCAGCTTGGCCCTTTGTCTCCTCCGCTTTACTTTACTTCTCTCTGTGTTTAGTCCTCCTCTTAGGGTTCACTGTTCACTGTCTCTCTTGGTCGCTTGGACTCTTCTCTATTCCTCCTCTTTGAATCTCTATTCGACTCGCTCTGTTCATGTTTTTAGCCATTCGATCTCCATGCCTGTTCGGTTCCTCTCCCGCCTGTCTTGATTCGCCTACCGCATGCGTGCTTGGAGTTCCCTGTTTCGCGTCAACATGAACACTCGGGAAGTAGCCACGTGTCTCCATCGGAACAATGCCAACCTGTTCGTTGATTCATTTCTTCGGTTATGTCGCGGATATATTCTTTCTCCACTGTGGCGGTCAAAGAGATTCTAAATCCCCTTCAATCGCGGCTTAATTCCCTGTCAATTCCGCTTCTGTCTATTGGGCACAATCTCAGTCGTCCGATCTAGGATCCTCCAGATCCAACGTCATATGCACGTCGATCACGGTTGACTTACTCGACTCATAATGCACGATCATGGCGGTTTTTCTCTCACCTCCGCTGCCACGCATCGATTGTTGAGTGGGATCGCTCCGCTCTCCTCCAAAACCTCTTATCGTTCAAGGGTGCCTCGATCAAAACCACCGGTTTCCAGGTCATGGGTCCCACCTTCGTACGTTGGCGCTTTTCGTTTCTCTGCTGATGGTCCTCTGGCTCCCAACGTGGCCGAGTTCTTAAGGCTCTTCCATTTTGGCCCTATTCACCAAATCGCGCATCGAAAATCAACTCCTTTTCTCGATCCGGGGCTCCCAGGGGCTATTTCGACCTCCTGCACAGTCTCCATGGGCCTCGTTCAACGTGCTTTGACCGAGGTCCTCGTTGTTCCACGCAGGCTGCCATGGCAACTCGTTCAGGGTGTTTTCGATTTCTGTTTGGATTCTTCAAGGATTTGTTTCGTCCCGATACAATCAGGGTTCTTTGACAGTTGTTTATGGATTCGATTTGGATCACCACTCATATAAGGCTCACTTGTAAAATCAGGCTAAAAAATCTCTTTGAATAACCTCACTTTGTGGAAACCCTAACAAATGCTCAAATAAACTAGGGCCCGACCCCCAGGGTCCCACATCGAAGTTAGGTTCAGAGGTTTTTTTAGCATTTCCCCCCTACTTGCCCAACCTCTTTGAGTCCCGACTTGGCCAACTAGGTCCTGCCTAAGGTTAGTGGTTGGGGTGGAATTGAGGTCACTTGGTTGGCTATCCTTGTCTTATGCAGCTTCAAGTTGAGGCATGAGAAGTCGACTTGACATTGCACTGTATATCGACGGGATTTGAAGTATGTTAATTACAAGAACTATTGGTTTGAACAAGACCTTCATTTGAACCATAACAACAACCCCATTGTAGGATATTAAACTCCCAAGTATCCCATTCTTATTCAAAAGTGCAACAACGAAGAACATGATAAAAACATGCATACATACGAATGAACATAGATGATAAATCTATTTAAAATAAAAATGATTACATAAGGCCTCCCTGGCCTGATGGCCTATCATCTTGATTTTTACATTCTTTTGAGCCTCTATTGCCCTAATGACTTCTCGCCTAGTTTTTAATGCTACCATCATTATGAAATCAAATAAAAAATAATAATTAATAAAATGGTTATATGTTTATATATATATATATATATATATATATATATGTTTATATATATATATATATATATATATATATATATATATATATATATATATATATATATATATATATATATATAGATATATATATATACACTAGGATGACATATCTCATCCCTCACATTAAACATATAACCATTTTTAATTTTCAAAGGCTAAATTGTGGCCAATAATTTGTTTTTGTTTATTATGATAATAAACTACATTTTTGTGGTAACAAACATGTAACCATTTTTAATCTGCAAAATATGAAAACAAGACTCATAAGAAGAATAGTTGCAAAGCAGCATAGTCTCTTCCTACCACTAATTAATTGATTAATGACATGCTTCTTGAATTGTCTCTGCATTTTTCTTGCATCTGTATCTTTGCACCACTTCCTCCAAACAAGCTTCCTTTGCGCAATCACCTTTGAACAACTACATGCTTCCTTAGCACAACAACCTCTATAGAAACTCCTATGCACATCCACTTCCACATATGCTTCTTCCCCATATCAAAACTAGGGTTCAGTTCTCCCCATGAGTATTTGGGCGTTTGTAGTGTACTACACAATCACCTTTGCTTTCTTCAAGATCGTGGTGTTCCTCCTGCTTGTGTTGTTGCTTTTGGTTAACTGATATTTTTCTCGGACTTAATTGAGGTCGTGAACATTGAACGCCTATTAACGATCATGCTAATGGGGAGGAAACTTCATGAAGAGTTATTTCGTTCGCAAATGCATCGCCTTCACTGATAATTAGCGAGACCACCTTCATTAATTAATTGATAAATAGATTAAATCCCCATCAATTACACAGATAAAGGACCACCTCATAAGTAAGCCTCCTAATTAGTTATAATCTCCCTTAGGCAGATCACACATTAATTAAAATTTATAACATTTCTTATAACCATAGTGGATGTGGAAATAATTAATTAATTAATTAGCACGTATGTTTTCATTATACTTAGATCCCGCTATAATTAATTATAAATTGTGCCGGAGAAGGGTTGTGTCGGAGCTTTCACTGTCCAAATTTTTCTCCACACTGCCAAAAACAACAAAATGAAAAAGCTTACATACAAAATATCATTTCATATGTAATGTTTTAATATTGATGGTAAGTGGCATCATTTTTTATTTTATTATTAACTTTCCTTTTAAGTTTTCATTGGTTTACACGTTAAAGACTACTAGTTAGATATTCTGGTCTGAAGGAAAGTGGGTATAGGTGTGAGTATATATTGAGAATATTGGATACAAGACTTAGAGAAATAAGTCATTCCTGTGAACTGCAAATTGTAAAGTGGTTTACTATCATCAATATATTTAGTGGATGTGCAGAGATTTTCTGGTTATGGAGAGCTCCCCGCCTCCAAACTCGCGGAGTTAAGCTCCACACTTCCGAACCTACACTGTGGAAGGGTGGAGATGATCATTGTGTGGGACTGTTATTTATTCTTGCTTTGTGTATTTTGAAATACAATATCTACACAATAGTGCGGATGTGTGAACCTGCAACTTAATAATTGGAGGAATATACTCGCAAAGTTATCTTGTGCAACTGAATGGAAGCAAAAATCCATTAGATATTATGGTCGTAGAGAGAAGCTTAGGGTTGGAGACCTACCAAAACCAACCTACATTTCTCTAACCAAGTTACTTAACATTTATATATCAAGATAGAGATATATTTAATTTTTCAATCAATATGCTAATCAAGGTGAAACCCATTATGCAAACATGAATATGGATGAAGAAGATGCAACAAAGATTGCAAAGAGTGAAGATGGACCCTTTGTATGTGAAGCAAAGCAAGAGCACATAAACGATCAAGGACTCCACTATAACGTGGATGATGTAGATGATGGTGAATCCCACTATGATGATACACATGTGGATGATGACCACAAAGTTAGATGTGTATTGGTGAATCCATTTGTAGCTAATGGATTTGGTGAAGTTGAAATTGTCAATGAAATTGATAATAAGCGCATGCATGCTAGGATATCCTACCATAGTGTGGATTAACATTATGTTGATGATATGTGTGGTTTCTTTTTTGAAACAAGGATTGATTATGCCAATATGGTAAGCACAATGTTTGATGAAGCATTGAAGGTTGAAGCTATCTCTGTAGCAGTAATATATGAAGTAGTTGGAACTGCTCATTAAGCAATATGTGATATAGCAAAAATGATGATCAAGAAGAGGATAAAGTGATTGAAGTGTTTTTAATGAAAATATCCATTGACCACATAATAGTGGAAGATAGTTTCAGTGAATTTGAAAAGAAGGCAGAGAAGGAAGAGGTAGAGCAAAAATCTCTCACTGAAGAGCATAATAAAGATGTTTTTAACGTTGTTTTTTTAATATGCAGGTATTCAAAATAGCATGGGAGCAAAAGCTGAAAACAAAGTTCTTAATAAGTTTGATGTAGATTTGAAGCTCATTGAAGAATGGTTTCAGAACCCGATACAACAAATTGAAGCGAGTCTTAAAGCAGAAGTTGGAATAAAAGAATTGAATGAAATTGTGAATGGTGATCTTGAACGTGAAGATTATAGGAAAAAAACTGCAGTACTTGATGATGAAAGTGAAAAGAATGATATGGTTGTTTTTGAATACATAGATGAATGCATTGAAACCATTTTGAAGCAATGGAGTGAATAAGATATAAGATTGTGCTATCAATAAATATGGTAGAAAGAAATTCAGGAATATGAAGCACAAGAAGCATAGCAAAGAAGATAGTTTGAAGATGCAATGTTATGACAACAATGCATGGTTGAATGAATAGTTGAAGAGGAAGGTGTAGTACACAAGATCAGATTGTGTTTCAACACATATTCAGGAAAAGTTAAAAAAAAATTACAGCAACAACAATTAAAGAAATATGGAGGCTACAACAAGAACACACAATAGAGAATGAAGCAATTTCAAGGATATAGAATCTGGAAGCGGAGAAAAAGAAAATGCAAAATTGTGAAAGTCTTGAGTCATTGTAAGCCTAGTTGACACATAGACTAGCAGGCATGTTTGAGTGATAATTGAGTCAATTTCTATCGTAATCCTAACAGGCATAGTTAAGTCATGTTAAGTCATGTTGAGTAAATTTAAGTCATGTTTGAGCTATGTTGAGTCATAAGGTCGTAATTAAGGGGGAGCGTTATAAATTTTAATTACTCCTACATACCAGAGTTGGCTAAAATTGGAGAGTCAGTTAACTGAGTGTTGATTCAAGTTGATTTAAGTGATAGACAATTTTAGTGTGTGGTTGCATGTCAAGTTATTTTAGGCAAGTCACTAGTCAAAATAGTTTAAATACCCCTCACTAGGTTCATTGTAATAATCAAGTTTGTGTCATCAATAAAATAGATGCAACTTGTGTGTTTTGTGAGTGAATTTGTGTTTAATCTCCTCTTCGTTTCTAACAATTCTCAGCTGAAAGCAAGAGACTCACTCTGTGAGTTCGAAGGTGCGACATTTTTAGGGTTATGCAGATCTCCACACCTCCAAACTCGTGAAGTTAAGATCCACACCTCTAAGATCCAAATTTCTTATCTATGGAATGTTAAACATGCATGGAACAATGTACGAAAACCAATATAATTGGACCTTGGAATTGTTAAACTCAAAATTCCATCGAAACTAATTATGTTAAAATGTAACCCCAAATAGAGCAATAATAGACATGGGCCAAGTTCGATACTAAATGTAGCGAACTTGGAAGTGTAATAGATATGGATATTGCCACATTCCAAGAGAAATTCTCTTGTGGATTCTTATCCCTCTGCACACTTGTACACATACAGAGTCTGGTTCTCTTCACCATAATTTTGATGACAACATCTGTAGATTGTGAAGAGGGTATCTCCATATTGATGAGATGAGCTAAAAATTGGTAGCTCTTTCCATTGACAATAAGGATGGGATCGCCAAACCTTAGAATTGTGTAATTTTGGCCATCGATAATGATTATTGGAGTTGAGTTGTTCACACAATCAATTTGAAAAGAAATGAGATTACATCCACGCTTTAGGTTGGCCAAGGAACACATTATCTGAATATGTATCCCTGTCCCCAGTTTACGTTACCCATTAGCTTTTGAGAGGTTGGTTCCCAGATACCATTGTGTGGAAGTTCATAGTGAGAATGTTCAGTTCATTGTGCAAAGTTTCTGTACAATCGTAAAGTTTGTGATGGATGTAGTAGAGGTGAAGAACATTTACATTTTTGGTAAGGGTTGATGCCAAAAAAAGGTTCTTCTAAGGTACTCTTCAATAACCAAAAGGTATGTAGTAATTCTAGGGACAATATATTACTTTGGCTAATTGTTAGGCAAATTCCTTTTGTTTACAAGTCTTAGGGATGAAACAATACAACACATTGACTTTATACCCTTTAGCATGTAAGAAGCTTCGAGATACTCACCCACGTGAAAAATTAGTGCAGTTTTTTAAAAGAAATGGACCACATTGAACAAATGTGATTTACAATGCTTAATTTTCACAATTTTCCTCTTTATCACTGAATACCAGCAGGATGACACCAACCCAAGTATGCATTTAGCATTCAAGATCTAAAAGCACGATAAAAAGCATTATCAAAATACAGAAACCGAGTACTTTATGACATACAAAGACCTTGTACTTTCTACTAAATTGTTTTATAAAATTTTCGCATATTTTTCTCTTTTATTTCTACATGTCAAAACACCCAAAATGCCTACAATTTTCAAGAAAAATGAAAGGAAATAATGTTTTAATTGGAGAAAACCAAGTACTTTATGACATACAAAGACCTTGTACTTTCTATGTTTAGATTTTTTTATTAGTTTTTTGGATATTTTTTTTGCTACATGACAAAACACGCAAAATGTAGAAAATGTACTAGAAAAATGAAAGGAAATAATGTTTTAATGGGATATTTATTCTACGCAGTTAGCTTTACTAGTGCAAACCAGTAATGTGCAGATCTTTCCACACAATGAAATCTCCACAGAAGTCAAACAATAATAAAAAAAAACAGTTCCAAAACATTGTACAAAATTGAAGGAAACTCTTATGGAGTGATATTTCCAATGCTAAATAGCCTTGTTACAAACAATGTTTCTCATTTCTCGTTGATAAGAATAGAAAGCTTACTTTTCTCTCTCTATATATAACACATAAACTCAATGTACTAAGCCACTTGACGTTCATAAAGCTTATATATATTACATTGAGCTGAAAACATGTAACCACTATTTTAATGAACATTGTAAATTTTAATTAGTTTGTATCGAGTATAACGGCAATAATTATTAGCACTATTGTTTTCAAAATCATTTCCATTAATGGCGAATACAATATACAGATCAGTTCTGTTAAGGGCGAAAATTATTGAAAGATATCCATCGTCTATTGTGGAAATCTATAGATAAAATGATCCATCTGCACCATAGCCAAAAATAGTCCAAATCATAATTATTCACCAGAGTGCTTTAAGCATCATTGCCATTAATGGAACTATGATACACAAACCAGTACCTCTAAGAGAAATGGTTATTAAAGATCACCAACAATCACTGCAACAAAATATATATATATATATATATATATATATATATATATATAAACGATGCAATTTCATTTAAAGTTTATTCTTACACGCATGATAAAAGTCATCAAAGCTTGTGCAATTCATTGTGAAATCTAGAATGAAGCGCGAACAAAGAAACTTCGCACACAACTTGATAAGAATTCATTGAATTTTTTTCTATAACTAATGGCAAGCCATCAACATGAAGGTGGAAACCTCAATAAAAAGCTTGTCGAACTATGATAGTTCCGCTGGTGGTGGAACCTAGTTACTAGCTTGGTGTCAAGAGAGATGAATCCTCGTATGGGAAAAGTGAACCAATTTAGATCATTATCTGCATAGGTTGGCTGAATATCCTTATAAAAAATCTCTGATGCAGGCAATGGTGGAGATGGAAGTCTATTACTAGTGTACCTATGCCCAATGTTCAATAGGTAGTAACAAAGTCAGGGTCATAATTCTACAATCGTTTGTAGGCTTATAAAATCGTTGTATGACCTCAAACAGACCGCTCATGCCTAGTATGCCAAGATTGTCAATCTGCATTGTTGGCGAATCAACACCTACTGAAGATGTTAATTTCAAATGTAGGCTTCGTCGATATGGAGGGATTGGCATACCAAGTATGGAGTATTGTTTAAGAAGTGGAGAATTCGAGAAAGTGTATAGGAAATGACTCATTTAACATAAGAAAGAGAAATCATGGTGAAAGTCAATGAAATTCACCCTTCGACACATTGAATAAACATTGGCATGATAGTGATGTTGTTGAAGCGGTGGAGATTTCAGGAAATTGTATAGGAGGCAACTCATTTAAAATAAAAAAGAGAAATCATGGAAAAAGTCAATGAATTTCACCCTTCGACACAATGAATAAACATTGGCATGACAGTAATGTTGATACTAACAATTTGAGCGTGGAGTAAGCTTGACTACAACTATAAATCTCGTCATCTTTAGTTTTTTTTATTGAAATCAACCTGCCTCTTGTGCTCAGTGTTTTGTGACCTGCTTCCTCCCCATAATTTTTAGCCCCTACCCCCTTCCCCCGCTTCGTAAAGGACCTACCTCCTCCGCACAAGAAATATTCCTCTGCACAAATGTTCAACCACACACCCTCACAACCTCATAAAGGATCTGCGTACTCCGTACAATAAATATTCTTATAATTGTTGACTCCCCACCTAATTAAAACACTTGGAATCACATCAATTGTGGCATTAGTGGGCAGATAAATAACATAATAACATAATAGTGCCAGTGTTAGTGTCAGAGAACTCACCTAGCAAGTTGCAGCTCACAAATTAGTTTTTTTTATTATTTTAGCAATATCTTTCATGTAAAAAATACCAAAAATAAAAATTTCCCATCAAATCTTATTCAGCCAATAGAAAATCAGAAATAATATTTCGACAAGATTATAAAATTATTTTTGAATTTAAGAGAAAACATAAATATTAAACATTTTCTCCGAACTTTGGTTAAAATTGCAATAAACTTGGGTAAAATATTCAAATTTAAGTCACATCAATGCGTGGAGGAAAGGACTAATAAATTTCATGATTTCTACTAACTTAATAGAATACATTTTGTATTAAAAAAATCGCCATAACTTTCCATTGAAGTTGAATTAACTGAAACCTATAAAATTGTAGCTTTTTTATCATGGATAGTACTACAAATTTATTCCAAAAAGGAAAAAAGTTTGAAATACATACACAATGAAACATGACATCTTCAAAACACTATCTCTAAATTAATATAAGAATCTAAGATTTTTATTTTATATTATCAATTGTTAATTAATATGAAGAGTTCAATAAAGTGCAAAAATATTTCTCAACAAAAAATATTAACAAACACTAAATATTATCATATTTTGATAATAGTAAAACTATTAAGTATCATTAATTTTTACTTAAATTAATTTATCTCATATTACATGTGCCAAATTCCTTTTATAATAGAAGAAAAAATTGATAAAAAGGGAAATAAGGGTGTTAATTTAAATGGATTTCAAATCATTCATAAAAACACTAATTTTGAATTCATAATGAAACCATGCAATGAGTTTCTGAAGGATTTACAAATTATGTTATAATACCATCCTATATCCATCTTAACTCCAGTTATATCAAGTGCCAAGAGGGTAGAAGCTCTCGAGGTGCAAACCTTTCCTCAAGTTTTGCAATCAAAAAGGAGGTTTACACCTCGAGAGATTTGATCCCTCTCAACACTTGATAGATCCGGAGTTAAGATGGATCTCTGTTGGTTTCAGTCGTGTGAGGCCAAGGAAAATCTATCAAACATATGATTAAGTTTATCAATAATATGTAAATACATCTAATATTAATATAACCGTTTTAAATATGCTAAATATGTCTGAGATTTATCTGGTCATTTTAATTTTACCTCAGTTTGTTGACATGATAAATATTGTCAATAACTTTAATGATGAAAAATGATGAAATTAAAATTTTGAATGTAAAGTTACAATGTAATGGTGTTGAATGATAGAAAATGTGAATAATAAAAATGTAGTCAATTACAAATAGTCTTCATTGTGATCAATCTCAAACTATTTATTCTACTATTCTTATTGCCACCCTTGTTAATTTTGTCATATTGTCATATCGATTATATGAAAAGGAAATTTGAAATTGTAAACCATTTAAATATGCTTATCGAGTTGTTGTAGTAAACATCATACCTTGTGTCTCTTGTTCTCCAATATTAATAGGTTGAATTACTATAATACAAAAATCATGTACATTATCAATAATGTCTTGTGCTTACACTCAAATAAATGCACAATATTAATCCAATCACTTTGAAATTAAAGTACCATCGTACATCCAATTACATTAAATCAAAAATCAACATATACACTGAAATCAATGCATCTAATGCAAGAAATCAAATAGGATTAGGAAACAACTGTTAGGATATTTTGACACATAGGAAATAGTTAAGTACAACTTGGTCTAGTGTAGAGTTAGGTAAAGTGTGTTTCTTTACCGTTGTACATTTTGTAACTTACAATCCGACGGTCACGATATGTAGTGATCCGACGGTTCATTCTCTCCTCGGTATTACCGACACTTGATCCGTGGCTTGACACCCGATTGGTCAATGAATTCTATTTAAAGCGCATGGAGGGTCATTTGTAGGGTAATCCGTGCATGAGAGAAACATATGTAAATTTTCATTCTTTTATTAATAAATTCCCTGAAGTGGCCACGTTGGCTCAGGCCGTGGATTGTTTCCCTCTTTGAGGGTTTTAACCATGTCAAAATTCTGGTGTATTGATCTGCGATCTGGTTGTGAGCGGTGTCCTTTTGGTGCTCTGTCTCAGGAACTTACCCTGTAAATTCCTACATGGTATCAGAGCTATTTGAGGGCCGCGTCCGTTGGTGATCCAAATCTGAAGCCGATAGAACTGCATCCGACTTCCGTTTCCTAGATCTGCTGTTTCTGACTGCTTTCAGGCCGAGAGGACTGCTCTGTTGTGTTGGGAGCATCTGTTCCAGTGAGGAACCCCTTTTGTTTCATGCGAAAAGGTTTCCGGTAGCCCTAGCTGCGTCATTTTTAAGATCTGGAGGTATACAGTGTTTATTTGCAGTTTATTGTTATTTTCTCTCTGTTTATTTCGGTTTCGGTTTATTTAGCCTTTTTATTACCGGATCTATACCTTTCATTTCTGCGTATGCTCTTTGCCCTGCGACTCTGTGCGATCTGGGCAAATCAGAAACAGAAAGAAAGGATTTTTCTCATGCGTATGCTCTTTTCCCTGCGCCTTAGGGTGATCTCGGAAAATCAAAAACATTGAAGAAAATATTTAGTTTCCGGCCAAAGCTAACTTTGAGCCGCAAGGTTCATTTTTAAAAATATTTAGTTTTTTGGCTAAAGCTAACTTCGAGCCATAAGGTTCGTTTTCTTTGCATGTCCGTGTTGGGTTTTGTGTTTTTTGTTTTGTAGGGAAAAAGAGCTTTCTCAAAGCAAGCACACAACCCAAAGCACCCCCCCCCCCCCCTCTCTCTCTCTCTCTCTCAAATTTTTTGTATAGATCAATTGGTTCAAAGCTATTTTAAGAGAGTAGAGGTCTTGGGTTCAAGTCTCCATTTTGTGGGGGCAAACTTTTTCATTTCCGCACATTCCCGCACTTTGTCGGCAACTTCAACAAATTTTTTTCAAAAAGCCATAACTTCTTCATCCGGAAGCCGTTTTCAGAGTCGTTTTTTTAAACCAACCTAATTTTTCGAGATCTATCCATTGAAACACTTATTTTCAGCATCTTTAGCTTCAGTTTCCATTGAAATGGAAAGTCAATACCAAGTTACCCTTGACAGCACCAACTACTTCCAATGGTTGGCTTACATTGAGGATTTACTTAGAAGTAAAGGTCTCTACAGAATAGCCTCAGGCCAAGAAAAGAAATCGAAGGATGAAGATAAGGCTGCTAAATGGGAAAATAGGCAAGATCAAGCACGTGGATTGATAGGGATGTCTATTTCTCCAGATCTTAGATTCCATATTGCAGAAATTGATACTCCTGATGAAGCAATGAAACAAATCAATAAAGTTTTTGGGATTAAAAATGAAATTAGAGCCCATCAACTTGAAAATGAGTTGCTTACATTGGACCCTAATAATTTTTCTTGCATTGAAGATTTCTTGTCCAAGTTCAAGACCCTTAGATATCTTTTGGAAGGTGTTAAAGTTAAGAAAGAAGATAGTAACCTTATCTATTCCATTCTTACAAAGTTGGGACCAACCTACTCTGTGTTTGTTTCCACCTTCCATTCCACAAGAGAAGCCTTCATTTCTCAAGGAACAGACTACAAGCCCCCTTCCTTTGACTCTTTTTGTGATTCTTTAATAAGAGAACAAGAAAAACTCTTACACCTTGGTCTTCTTAATCTTGGAAACTCTTCCAAGAAAGCGTTAGCCACCCAGCAGCAACCAAATTCAAAGAATCCTAAGAAGTCATATCCTAAAAAGAATGGTCCTAAACCAAACAAGGGTCCTAAGCAATTTCAGCCCCAAAATGAAAAATCATTTCAACAAAATGATAAGACAAATAAAAACAAAGGGAAGAAGACTGATAGACATTGCAATTTTTGTAATCGAGATGGCCACTTAGAATCAAAATGCTTTAAGAAGATGGAAGCCTTGGAAGTAGCAATGAAGAAGCATAACATCCATTTGGGGCAATCTTCAACTTCAACTTCATCTTCAGGAATGGCACTTTCTGCATTTTGTTGTCAAGCAACTTGGTCTGGCTATGCATTAAATGCATCTTCTTCTTCTTCTCATTCTCATGAGTGGCTCATTGATTCTGGAGCTTCTTATCACATGGCCAAAAACAAAGCCATGTTTTCTTCTTTAAATGATTGTAACACCAAAAATATATATGTTGGTGATGATAGATCTCTTAATGTTGTAGGGACTGGAACTGTTCATCTAGACAATGGTCATTTTAATGATGTATTATGTGTTCCAACCTTATTCTGCAACCTTCTATCTGTATATCAGATAACTCATTCAGGTGAAGGTAAAATTGTTGAATTTTCACCTCATGATGTTGTAATCAAGGACTTAAGAGATCCTAAACAGATTTTGGCTACTGGCATTGCTGATGATTCTACAAGGTTGTATAAGTTTCACAACTTTGGGTCATCAAATCTTCCCTCAGTATTTGTTGCTCATAACGATGAAGTGAGAAAACTTTGGCATGAGCGATTTGGTCACTTAAACTATCGCTCCCTTCAGCATCTATGTAAAGAAAATATGGTGACAGGTCTTCCTATGGTATCTTGCAGAGATGGTGTTTGTTCCGGATGTGTACTCGGAAAACATCATCGGGACAGTTTTGAAAAACGTGCCTCTTGGCACGCCTCAGCCCCTTTACATCTTGTGCATAGTGATTTATGTGGTCCACTTCCAGTTGTATCATTCTCTGGCTGCAAGTATTTCTTAACTTTCATTGATGATTTCTCCAGACGCACTTGGGTATACTTCTTAAAACTCAAGAGTGAAGTATTTAACACTTTTTTGGCCTTCAAGGCCTTTGTTGAAAAACAATCTGGACATCAAATTCTTAAGTTAAGATCTGATAATGGCGGAGAATATGTTAAAAACACATTCATCAACTATTGCACTGAGAATGGAATTCAAATGCAACATACTGTTCCATATACTCCACAACAAAATGGTGTAGCTGAAAGGAAGAATCACACCTTAAAAGAAATGGCTAATTGTATGCTACAATCTAAAGGACTTGGTCTTAGTTTTTGGGCAGAAGCAATTAACTGTGTAAATTACATAATAAATCGCACTCCTACTAAGGCTTTAAAGAATATCACTCCAGAAGAAGCATGGAGCTCAATCAAACTAGATGTAAGTCACTTTCGTGTTTTTGGAAGTGAAGCGTGGGCCCATATTCTAGATGAAAATCATAAAGCCTTAGAACTTAAGAGTGAAAAATGTACTTTTGTTGGATATTTTGAAGATTTCAAAGGATATAGACTTATTCCATTTAAGTCCAAAAATGTTATCATTAGAAGAGATGTAAAATTTGATGAAAATATATCGGCCTGCGAGCCTAGTCCGGCGGATGTGCCACCTCTCCCTATCTCTTCTACCTTTGAAAACATTTCTTCTTCAGATGATGAAAGTGAGGATGACAATCCTCCCCCACCATCTCAGGATCCTCCTTCAGCTCCTGAGCTTCCAAAATGGGTTCGTGCTACTCGAGATGCAGCAGGTGATCTTGCCGGTGATCCTACAGATCAGCGACGCACACGTTCTCAGTTCGAGAGAGCCTCTTCTTTACTGGCTCAAGCTCCAGTAAATTATGATCCTGACACCTTTGCAGAAGCTTCAGGCCATCCAGATTGGGAAGCAGCTATGAATGAAGAATATCATTCATTGTTGGCAAATGATACATGGGATCTTGTTCCTCTACCAAAGGGATGAAAACTTGTTAGATGCAAATGGGTTTACAGAACCAAGTATGGACCAGATGGGAAAGTTGATAAACATAAAGCTCGTCTTGTTTCTAAGGGTTTTTCACAGGTTGAAGGCATTGACTACACTGAAACCTTCCCCCCTGTTGCCAAAATGAACTCTATCTGCCTTGTTCTTTCCCTCGCTGCCTCTTTCAAATGGGAAGTCCATCAGATGGATGTTAAATCTGCCTTCTTGCATGGGGACTTACATGAAGAAATCTATATGGAAAAACCCATTGGCTTCATACAAACAGACTCCAGTCTTGTATGTCGACTTAAGAAATCCCTTTATGGTCTCAAGCAAGCTCCTCGGGCTTGGTATGCCAAAATGGATAGCTTTCTTTTAGAATCTGGCTTTTCTAGGTGTCATTCTAACAATACTGTCTACACCAAGAAAGTGGGAAACTCTCTTATCATCCTTGTTCTTTATGTTGATGATCTTATCCTTACTGGTAGTGATCCCAACCTTATAAGCCATGTGAAGTCTAGCCTTAAAAGGAAATTTGAAATGACAGACTTAGGACACTTACACTATTTTCTCGGTCTTCAAGTCTTGCAATCCAAGGAGGGTATTTCCCTTTCCCAGTCCAAGTATGCTTGTGATATTCTACGTCATTTTCACATGGAAGACTGTAATCCAGCCCCTTCTCCCTTTCAGTCTGGAGTCAAACTTTCAGTCACTTGTACTTCTCCTGAAGTTAATGCTACCTTATACCGTCAACTTGTAGGAAAACTTTTGTATCTAACCCATACTCGTCTTGACCTTTCCTTTGTTGTTGGCCTTGTTGCTCGGTTCATGCAAAATCCCCGTGAAAGTCATTGGAAAGCAGCTAAAAGAATACTTTGTTATGTTCGAGGTACAGTTCAGTTTGGGATTCATTACAGTGCCGAAGCATCTCCTCTATTGGTTGGTTTCACTGATTCCGACTGGGCTGGTGACCCTGATGATCGGAAGTCTACTGCCGGTTATGTGTTCACTCTTGGTTCAGGACCTATTACATGGGCTTGCAAGAAACAAGGTGCCATTTCTCTTTCATCAGCAGAAGCAGAGTATCGTGGTGCCGTAGAAGTTAGTAAGGAAGCCTTGTGGCTTCGTCAGGTCCTGTCAGAGTTTGGCTTTGAGCAGCAGCATCCGACTACACTTTGGTGTGATAATCAAAGTGCCATTCAGCTATGCAAAGATCCAGTCCAACATCAGCGCATCAAACACATTGAACTGCACATGCACTTCATCAGAAAGCTCATTCACGACCATGTTCTTGAAGTGCAATATTGTTCAACAAATGATCAAGTTGCAGACATCTTCACAAAGGCTCTCACAGAGGCGAAGTTCACTAAACTTCGATTTATGGTTGGAGTTGAGGAAGTTGTCACTAAGGGGGGATAGGCTCTAGTGCCTCCTTCCTTCTCCTATTGTGTCATATTTGTAAATCCTTCAATCCTATCCCAAGTTGTTCTTAAGGGGGGATGTTAGGATATTCTGACAGATAGGAAATAGTTAAGTACAACTTGGTCTAGTGTAGAGTTAGGTATAGAGTTAGGTAAAGTGTGTTTCTTTACCGTTGTACATTTTGTAACTTACAATCCGACGGTCACGATATGTAGTGATCCGACGGTTCATTCTCTCCTTGGTATTACCGACACTTGATCCGTGGCTTGACACCCGATTGGTCCATGAATTCTATTTAAAGCGCATGGAGGGTCATTTGTAGGGTAATCCGTGCATGAGAGAAACATATGTAAATTTTCATTCTTTTATTAATAAATTGCCTGAAGTGGCCGCGTTGGCGCAGGCCGTGGACTGTTTCCCTCTTTGAGGGTTTTAACCACGTCAAAAATACTAGTGTATTGATCTGCGATCTGGTTGTGAGCGGTGTCCTTTTGGTGTTCTGTTTGAGGAACTTACCCTGTAAATTCCTACAACAACATCTACATTGAAATCAGTGCATCTAATGCAAGTAATCAAATAGGATTAAAATTCAACATCTACACTCAAATCAATGCTCCTAGTGCAAGTAAGCAAATAAGATTAGAAACCAACATCTACATTGAAATCAATGAATCTAGTGCAAGGAATCAAATATTATTAGAAATCACCATCTACACTGAAATCAATGAATTTAGTGCAAGAAATCAAATAGGATTAGAAATAATCTACATGGAAGTGAATGCATTTAGTTCGAGCAATCAAATATAATTAGAAATAAACATCTACATTGAAATTAATCCATCTAGTGCAAGAAATCAAATAGGATTAAAAATCACCATCTACACTAAAATCAATGCATTTAGTGCAAGTAATCAAATAGGATTAGGAATCACCATCTACACTGAAATCAATGGATTTAGTGCAAGCAATCAAATAGGATTAGAATTCATTACATTAAAATCAATGCATTGAGTGCAAGTAATCAAATATAATTAGGAATCAACATCTACACCAAAATCAATGCATCTAGTGCAATCAATCAAATAGGATTAGAAATCACTATCTACACTGAAATCAATGCATCTAGCGCAATAAATATTCTTCCCTCTCCCTGCCTCCATCTACATCTATATCCCCCTCTATTTCTCCTTCTTTGTCTCTTTATATCACCCCCCAAAACACACATGCTCTCTCACTCCATATGGATCAATCTCTCTATCCCTCCCTCCATGTCTCTATCTCTCTCATCTTTCTCTTCACCTTCCATCTATATCTCTATCTCTCTCGGTCTGTCTATATCACCCCTAGAACGTACACTCTCTTTCTCCAATATATCTATCTATCACTCCCTTCTCTCCCTCTCTTTGTCTCTTTTCCGCTTCTCTCCCTCTCCCCCGCTTCTATCTTTCTTCCCTCCTATTGTCCTATCTCCCTCTTTCTCCATCTTCCTTATCACTTCCTCTCTCTCTCTCTCTCTCCACCTTTCTCCATCTATGTCTTTCTTCTTACCTCCCTCTCTCTCCTTACACCTCTCCATCTCTCTTTCCCTACCTCTCTCCGTGCTCTCACATCCTCTCTCTCTTCCTTTCTCTCCCATCTCTCTCTCTCTCTCACTTCACCTTCCAACTCTGTTACTATATGCCTCTCCCTCTCCTTCTTTGTCTCTTCATCTCACCCCCAAACATACACACTCTCTCTCCATCTCTCCCGTTTCAATCCCTCTTTCTCTCCACTTATCAATTTCTATGTATTTCTTCTTCCCTCCCTCTCTCCTCCTCTCTTTAAAGTCCTCTCTCTCATCCTTCCTCTCTCTCCCTTTCTCTCTTACCTTCCTCTTTCTTCCCCCATCTCTCTCTCTCACTCTCTCTCTCCTGCAATCCTATCTCTTCCTCCACCACTCTCTTCCTCTCTCTAAAGTCCTCTCTCTCATCCTTCATCTCTCTCCCTTTCTATCCTATCTCCCTCTCTCTCTCTCTCTCTCTCTCTCTCTCTCTCTCTCTTTCCTCCCCAATCTTCTCTCTCCCCACATCTCTCTCTCTCTCTCTCTCCAACTATGTTACTATATCCTTATTTTTCTCCTTATCTCTACTTCTCTCCCCATGTTGACGGTGTTGGACCCACCAACATGTTAGGGGATCTCCCTGGTAAGATGTCCCAATTAGACCTCACATCGTTTGGTGTAGGAGTCCTAGTGGTGGGTCATACAGTATTTCCTTGACCGCGGTTTCACACATAGGCAAGTAAGATGTCCTTGTCGGTAGCAAGGGTGTGACCTATGCAGCAAGTCAAGGAAGGTGTATGAGTGGTTCTAACACACAGAAAGTGGGGTGAGTGCGCCCCTTGGAAACTTGTGATAACACACAGCTTGGAACAGAACACATGAGCGAAGATGCATCACAAATTGGAAAGCAAGTTAGATAAAAATCCAAAGTGATTGTTAAACTAGTAACACATTTAAGTAAGATTCATAAATACTTATAGAGAATGAGTCCATGCATGCATGCGTAAAACAAATACATATACCATTTAGAGTAAACAAGATAGTTGGAATACAATATGACATATGCATGAAACGTGTTGGCTCTGTTATATTAAGAAGTGTAAGTTCGAGTCATACAATACAACCATGACCAACCACTAGTTCTGAGATCAGAATGTTACAGTCATTGTTGCCTGCTCCTCTAAAGAAATATACTAGCTCTGCGCAGTGGAGAAGACAAGGCTCGTTACAATACTATCCAAGATTTCTCTAGGATACTCCTATTGGAAGCTTGGCTGACCAAAATCCTTTACAATGAGTTATGAGGGACTATTTATCGCAAAGGGTGGGGTGGCCCTTGGCATTCCCCTTTGTGACAGTTCGTCTATCCTCATGACTCTTCATCTACTCTATGACTATTACATCCAACTATCGACACTTGAACTTACACTTGAGAAGACATTACATGCAATCTGCACATGTACCCATGTGAGAAAAAATAGGCTTGAGAAAGTCATGCAAGACATCACTATGAATCAGATAGTTATGGGAAGATCAACTCTTCGACATCCTCATTGTGGTCGACAGTAACGAACTGATGCCAATATTTGTAGTTCGTGATGGTGTCCATGTACTCTAAGATGACATCTTTCTGGAAACGAATTCTTTCCTCCATAGCATCCGAGTACACTACTCGGACTCCTCTATCCAACTCGTCTGATAACATGCACATCATTGTCTTAAGTGCAGCCAGATCAACAACATACTTGTGCATGGTGTCTGCACTGATCACCAAGTCTGGGTTGTGGGTTATGTGCATCAACTAATAAAGGTATGATTCAAGCTCCAGTCGGACCTATGCCTTTGTTATGAAACCAACTCACAAAAAGATAGGAAAGAGAGATCCACGCCTTAGAATTCAGCCTCTTCGAGGGGGCAACCTCCTTTACATTACATAAATGAACAATTCTTGGATGATTCAAATGACAAAACCTCCTTTCTATATATAGGAGTCTATGGAGTCACAATATAATCCAGCCGACCTAACAATAATAATATAAAGCCACAAAAATAACAATAGAGGGATTCTATGGGCACATTAATAACAATATGGGGATAATGGGGGCACAACAATATAAATAAGGGGTATAACTACAATAGTAATGGGGTAATCACTAGTATTATAGGGACCCAACATGCCCCTCTCCTTCAAAAAAGTGTTGTCCTCAACGCTTGAGTAGTTCAGGATACTTCTGCATAAAATTCTCATCCTCCCATGTGGAATCTTCAGCGGATAAGTTCTTCCACTTGATAAGGTACTCTGAAATTGATCGATTTCGTAGCTGTCGAGTTCTTATTTCTATAACTGCTTCCGGTTCCAATATAATTTTTCCTTCCTCTTCAAGTTCTGGCAATATTGTTTGAACTGGGAGCTTGTCGCCTATAACCTTCTTTAAGCATGAAACATGGAAAACTGGGTGCAATCGAGAAGCTACAGGAAGCTCAAATTTGTATGGCATAGTACCAATCTTTTGCAACACCTTGTACGGACCATAATACTTTGGTGATAATTTATTATCCTTCTTAGCTTGCTTGAGGGACATTTTCTTATATGGTTGTAGCCGTAGGAATACCCAATCACCTACATCAAAACTTATTTCACTGCGATGTTGATCTTCCTGTTGTTTCATTCTATTATGTGCCAACACGAGGTTATCCTTTAAGAGTTGGAGGACTTGTTGTTGATGTTCGATGTGATGTTCCACTGCCTGAACCTTAGAATTTTCTATTAAATATGATGTGATGGATGGTGGTTGATACCCATAAAGTGCCATAAATGGGGTCATTTTTGTTGCTGTATGAAAGGAAGTGTTATACCACCATTCAGCCAGAGGCAACCATTTGACCCATTGTGTCTGTTTATCAGATACAAAGCAATGAAGATATCCTTCCAAACATTTGTTTACTATCTCAGTTTGCCCATCAGATTGAGGATGATAAGATGAGCTATGAGCTAACTGAGTACCAAGACAAGAAAATAATTGTGTCCAAAAATTTCCAGTGAAAATGGGATCTCTGTCAATTACAATAATCTTTGGATTTCCATGTAGCTTTTGAATTGTTTCCATAAATGCAGTAGAAACTGTACTGGCTTTAAATGGATGTGATAATGCACAAAAGTGTGCATACTTGGTAAGTCTGTCAACTACCACCATGATGACACTCTTTCCCTCGGACTTCGGTAAACCTATGATAAAATCCATTGATACCTCCTCCCAACGTTGGATTGGAATGGATAAAGGTTGTAATAGACCCGGTGTCTTAATTGTTTCAACTTTATTTTGTTGGCAAACCAAACATTCTGCCACAAACTTTTGAATATATGATTTAAGGCCATCCCAAAAAAATTCCTTCTTAACCATGTGGTAAGTTTTTAAAAATCCTGAGTGCCCTCCTAAGGGAGAAGTGTGCAATTCCATAAGAATCTTTTGTTTTAGCTGGGAATTCTTACAGAGGTATAAGCGATCTTTGTACCATAACGAATCATTTTTCCAGCTAAATGTATCAGACGTACTGGAATCTTGTTGTAGCTTTCGAATAAGTGCCCACACTTCTTCGTCATTCTTCCATTCCTCCCTTGCTTCATTTATCCAATCTGGTTGGATGATAGAAATAGCGCACAAAAATGCTTCCACATCCTCATCCTTCCTTGAGAGTGCATCTGCCACCACATTTTGCTTCCCTTTTTTGTAGATGATTTCAAAGTCATAACCCAACATCTTTGTGACCCACTTTTGTTGCTCTTCAGAGGATAATCTTTGTTCTAAAAAGTATTTAAGGCTATCATGATCTGTTTTTACCTTGAAGTGTCTTCCCATT
The DNA here is from genome assembly GCA_031772625.1 of Pinus tabuliformis. Lineage (NCBI taxonomy): Eukaryota > Viridiplantae > Streptophyta > Pinopsida > Pinales > Pinaceae > Pinus > Pinus tabuliformis. The sequence goes on along the minus strand of CM062814.1, from coordinate 335,258,834 downwards.
AGGTAGGGTCGCCATTTTTTAAGTGCATGGAGTATTGCCAACATTTCCTTCTCATAAATAGCTTTTCTTAGAAACTTTCCCTTGATTGGACGACTTTCAAAAGCAATGGGTCTTTCATCTTGCATTAGAACAACACCAATTCCATTTCCTGAAGCATCACATTCCACAATAAAGGTTTTTGTGAAGTCCGGTGTAGCTAAGACCGGTGCTTGGCACATTGCCTCTTTAAGATGTTCAAGGGCCTTTGTTGCTTCCGGAGTCCATGAAAATGCATCTTTCTTCAATAATGTCGTTAGAGGTGCTGCTATTCTGTTGGGTCCCTATAATACTAGTGATTACCCCATTAATATTGTAGTTATACCCCTTATTTATATTGTTGTGCCCCTATTACCCACATATTGTTATTTTTGTGCCCCATAGAATCCCTCTATTATTATTTTTGTGGCTTTATATTATTATTGTTAGGTCGGCTGGATTATATTATGACTCCATAGACTCCTATATATAGAAAGGAGGTTTTGTCATTTGTATCATCGAAGAATTGTTCATTTATGTAATGTAAAGGAGGTTTCCCCCTCGAAGAGGCTGAATTCTAAGGCGTTGATCTTTCTTTTCTATCTTTTCTTGAGCTGGTTTCATAACATTTGGTATCAGAGATTGGGATTCTAGGGTTTCGCTGCTCCAAACAGGTCATAGTGGAATTTTCGCTATAACTTTTTTTCTGTGACGTTTCAGAAGTCGCAAAAAAAACCCATTTGAGAAGAAATCGTTCTGAACCTTGGGTCCGAATTTCAGAGTTCGTTGCACGATATGTTCGGAGATATGATATGAGGAAGTTGGTCTTTTTGCAGACTCCTGAATTACACTCAAAACAGGTGACTTGGGGAAAATCGTCATAACTTTCTTTCTGAGCATCGGATTGAAATTTCGTAAAAAGTTGCAGAAAGAGGACGGACTGTAGTTTTCTTTTATATATCTTTCAATGTCAAAGGTTGAAACAGTGACACGTGGCACGTCGTACAAATTCGATCTACTGAACTAGTCTATAATCAAGTCACTGTGGGAGAGTTCGCATAACTCTTCCTTGGAGAATCCAATTTGGGTCAGACTTGTGGCATTGGAAAGAGGACACAGAGGGCTACTACAGGTCACAAATTCAGAACTAGATAATCAGAAACTACAGAGATACATCGGAGGCAATATCGAGCTCCTACAAAGTGAAAAAAGGTGTGTAGATTTTCTTTAATTTTTGCTTAAGCTTGGTTTGAAAATTTATTTTGAAGGAATTCAAAGGGAATATTAGAGAATTATTATCGGTAACTGATGCCCCGAGGAAAGAAAATGCAAACACCTAGTAAGGAACCTGAAAGCTCTAGCATGACTCATGAAGAAGAAGAAGAAATGCTACATGATATATCAAAATTACAAGAACAAGTGCAACAAATGTCACTTGCACAAAAAGCAACAGAATCTAAAATGGATGGTTTAAGGAAAGATGTAGAAGCTAAGATGGACGGTTTAAAGAAAGGTGTAGAAGCTAAGATGGATGGCATGGAAGCTAAGGTGAATGGCATGGACGCTAAAATTGATGGCATGGACGATAAGATGGATAAGTTGCTACAAGATATAGTCACTAATGGTGAAAGAGTACTAAAGGAAACTCATGATGAGAGCAAAAGAAATGTTAATCATGATTCCATAGACTCTAATGTTGGATCGAAGACTCACCATGTTCCAAAAATCGATATGAGGAAGTTTGATGGCAAGGATCCCGCCACATGGATATTACAGATGGAGCAATTCTTCGATCTCAATAATGTGCAAAACACACAAAAGGTACGTATGGCAACTTTATATTTGGAACCAAATCAGTTTGTATGGTATCAATGGCTTTGTTCTCGTAAACAATTTATCACTTGGGCAATTTTTACGGAAGAATTGATAGCACATTATGAGGATACAAAAAGCAACACTTTTTTTAGCCAATTGATAAGTCTCAAACAAAAGGGTTCAATAATGGAGCACATTGAGGAGTTCCAAAAATTGAACATAAGGGTAAAAGATATTCCAGAGGAGCATAGGATTGATGTGTTCATAGGGTCTTTAAAGGATAATATCCAACATGATGTGCGCCTTTGGGAACCTGATTCATTAGAGAAGGCATTCAGGTTAGCAAGAAAAATGGAAAGCAAAATTATGGCAACTAGGAAGCATACCATTCACAA